>VWZE01000075.1:79315-109371 GCA_013396675.1 Eubucco bourcierii
GAGGTTGCTTTCTTCTCTCAGGCAAGCAGCACCAGAACAAGAGGACACAGTCTCAAGCTGTGCCAGGGGAAGTTTAGGCTGGAGGTGAGGAGAAAGTTCTTGAGTGAGAGAGTCATTGACTGCTGGAATGGGCTGCCCAGGGAGGTGGTGGAGTCACCGTCCCTGGAGGTGTTCAAGGCGGGTTTGGACGCGGCACTTGGTGCCATGGTCTGGTCTTGAGGGCTGTGGTAATGGGTTGGACTTGATGAGTTTTGAGGTCTCTTCCAACCTTGGTGATACTGTGATACTGTGATTTCCTAGGGAAGCTCAAGGAAAGAAAACTGGCTTCTTTATTCTGGGAGCTGGTTGAGCTCATGGCTACAGGTCACAAGGCCCCAGGAACACCCTGGAGGTGGGAGAAAGGGCTGCAACTCAGAAAATGTGGAGCCATGACATGACGGCAGAAAGCACTCTGGTTTCAGGGGAACTCTCTCTTTTACAGTGACCAGATCCTGCTCTCCTTGTCTCAGAATCTTCATGGAGTGATGCTGCAGCCTCTTTGGGCATGTTGTTTCCCCATGGAGCACCATGTCTTTGCTGCTGTCTCATGGGAGCAGTGGGGTGAGGGGAGAAGGAAAGTAGTGGTTTACTCACATATGGCAGAAAAGGATAACATTTCCCCAAACGAACATTAACATGTTGAACTCAACTTCCCTAAGCGTCTCCCTTGCCAGAGAAAGCAGCAATTATTTCTATGAGGCAAGAGGAGAATTCTATGATTCTGTGACACACAGACTATGTTAAATGCCAGGCAATCCCCAGGGAAGCAATTAGCACCTTGCAGGTTCGTGTCTTAGGGATGCAGATGCTTCCATCCAGGTACAGACAGGCAGCTTAAAATGTCTTGTACAACCTCATCTACTCTGAACCCCCGAACAGAGCCATAACTAAGTACTTCAACCATGTAAGATGCTCTGCTGCTTCACTAGAAGGGCTCAAAATTTGAGTAAATGCTGGCAGATTTATAGGGACACAAGTAACCAGCCTGAAAACTCATTTTGCAAGTGGGTTGTTTTTTTTTTTTTTTTTTTTTTCCCAACAGCAGTACAATATAAAACAAAGGCACATTCTGCATTTGAATCCACTGTGAAAATGTGGGAAGAGAAAACTGACGTGGGCAGCTGAGCCGCCGCTAAATGGGTGGAAACTGCTTTGAACACCAAATAGCTGTGACACAGCTGCAGATTTCAGTAGACACTCTCCTTTCAGAAAAGGACCTGCCTGATAATTTATTTGGTTATTACAATAAAATAAAACCCCCACGACAAAGCAAACAAGAAGGGCGATGCCAACTGATCTGCAGATACACAGCAGTTCCCACCGAAGGAGCGGCTTCAGCTTAGAGTTTGCAGTTTTTGTCTCCTGATAACAAAATAGGAGGCTACTGAGGCAAGGGGGAAAAAAGAACAGAGGCTGCACTGGGGAGGCTGAGGAGCAACAATTGACAAGTGTGAGTGAGAGTTTACTGAGGCAAGGGGAGAAGAACAGAGGCTGGGTTGGGGAGCCTAAGGAGCAACGATTGACAAGTGTGAGTGAGGAGAGATGGGAGAAATTGCACCAGTGTGGCAGGGGTCACACTGCAGGGAATAAGGAGAAGTGAAGAGCAGGGACTGGGAAACACATATCCTGAAACCAGATCATTAATATTTACTGCAAAGCTTAAGTGTGAATAAACAGCTGCAGCCCTTCTGCTGTGATGGCATTATGCAGCACTAAACGTATTTCTCATAGGCACTGAAGTCACCAGGTGCTGAGCAGCTTCTCAGGAGCTCATCAGCCCATGACTCTGAGACTAGCAAGGTACAGGGTGATTGCACAGGACTTGTTCTTACCAGTTACCAGCCTTGCCAGCACTTAGCAGAGGCATTAGAGGCTTATTGGGCAAGATCTCAAAACAGCCTCCATAAACCTGTGGTGTGTTGTGTGGAACAAGGTTTTTCAAACAGATCACTCTCGAGCACAAACAGGACCATGCACTTCTGGAGGAGAGAGAACCTTCACAGCTGGAGCTCTGTGTAACATTTAACTTCAGGGAACAATATAAACTGTGATGCAATGCCCTGTGGGCCCAGCTCTTCAACAGATGAGCAAGTTTCAGGAATCCAGGGATTTTTCTGAGGCTACCCAGTGAACAATAACCATAGAATCATAGAAGAGATTTGGGTTGGAAGGGACCTTAAAGGGCCCTGATTCCCCTGCCATGGACAGGGATATCTTCTACTACACCAAAAGCCCAATCCTATCTGACCTTGAATGCTTCTAGGGATGGGGCACCTGTCACCTCTCTGAGTAACTTTGCAGTTTCTCACCACTCTCACAGCAAATAATTTTTTCGTAAAATCTATTCTAAATCTCTCCTCTTTCAGTTTAAAACCATTATCCCCTGCCCTATTACTACATTCCCCGACAAAGAGTCCATCCCCATCTTCCTTATCTGCTCTCTTTAAGTATTGAAAGGCTGCAATAGCATTCTCTTCTCCAGGCTGAACCACCCCAACTCTCTCACTCTGTCCTCATATGGTTACAAAGCTTTTATTGTTCAGGTCTATTACTGCCAGCAGTACAGGCAGAAACTATCTATATCAGAGCTATATTTTATGGTTATGATCACCCCTTGCTTGCTTAAACAGCCTACCATGATGGTTAAACCTGTGGTGTCTGATGTGAGGTCACATATTCCCAGTGATGCAGAGGACTCATCACTATCTATGATGGCTAAGAGAACACACAGAATCACAGAATTAATCAGGTTGGAAAAGACCTTGAGATCATCAAGTCCAACTTACCACTCAACACCATCTAACCAACTAGATCATAGCATCAAGTGCCACATCCAGTCTCCCTTTAAACACTTCCAGGGACAGTGACTCCACCGCCTCCCTGGGCAGCCCATTCCAATGCCAATCACTCTTGCTGTGAAGATTTTTTTTCCTAACATCCAGCCTAAACCTTCCCTGATGTGGCTTGAGACACTTCACCAGCTCATAAGGAGACATATTCAAGTCACAAAGGTTGTGTCACTGAGGATGAACAGCCAGTTCTCTGTCCTGCAGCCTCACCCCAACTGCAGCAATGCGGATCAGTCCTTTGCCTTCCTGTCAGCAGACTGGGGACTGCTGAGCTGGGAAATGGTGTCCAAGACTGCTCACGCTTTTCACTTACCCTCAGGCGACGCCCGAAGACGGTGACCTGCCCTCTCGCCTGCTCCTTCCTCTGCCTCCACTCCACAAGATTGAGGCCGTTGTCGATGGGCAGGGTGACATTCCTCTTCCCCACCGTGGGGTTGACGGTGCCAGCCAGCAGATGCGGCTCTGTCTGCAGGGCCACCTCCATGCCGTTAGCGAGCATCAGTCTGAGAGAGCCATCAGCGCCGATGTAGTAGCTGTTCCGGACTTGGTCTGAAAACAGAAACCAGAACTTTTCTTAGGGCTCCCCAGTCAGCCAGCTCCAACCCTTCCTTTCCTCCCTCCCTCAGGCTTCATCGGAACTTCCGATGGCTGTAACCAAGTGCACTCTGTCATTCGCCCATCCTGCTCATGCTGAGCAAGAGGGACTGTGTCAAGACGGTCAGTGTAAAGATGGACAACCTCTTTTTCATTCTAATGAGGTTCTGAACCTCAAATTCCCCCAGAAAAGTGTTACACAGGCTAGAAGAGGCACCAGTGGAAGAGCCATATAATACTCTAGTAAAGGACACAGATTCAAACCTACTCCTCTAAGTTAAAACATTGGATGGTGACATATTTGCTTTAAATCACATTCCAGCTGAGACCTCCCTCATTTTTGTATCCTAAAGATCTCATGTCTATGAAGAAGTAGTGCCACCTACTTTCCTCATCTTGTTCATCATTCTCAAAAGGATGGGAAATTGCATAACGAGTTTAATACTAACCAGTTCCCAAGCAACGGCCAAACTCTTCCACTTGGGAAATTTTTCAGAAGGGAATTTTTTCAGAAGTTCTCATGTCTGGAGAAAAAAAATAGGTCCCAGACATCTCTGTACATCTGGCATCTCCTAGCTTCTGGAAGAGCAGTAGATTTTGAGGCCAGGATTTGGAAATTTAGCAGTGAAAGTGTAAGATCCCTCCACATTACTTTATAAACTAGACAGGCCCTGTCCTTTGAGTCTCCAGCTGACATTGCTCTCTGCAGAGCAGAGCTCATGAAGAGTGAGAAAGCATCAGAGTAGCCTGGAGGAGAGAAGACTGAGAGGGGATCTTATAAATGCATATAAATATCTGAAGAGTGGAGGTCATGACAATGGGGCTGGGGTCTTTTCAGTGCTGGCCAGGGATAGGACAAGGAGCAACAGGTACAGACTAGAACACAGGAGGTTTCACTTGAGCTTAAGAGAAAGCTCCTTTCCCTTGAGGGTGCCCATAGAGGTTGTGAAGTCTCCTTCTCTGGAGACTTTCAAAACCCACCTGGATGTGATCCTAGGCATACCTGTGTTAGCAGAGGGCTTGGACTGGGTGATCTCCAGAGATGCCTTCCAACCCCTACCATTCTATGGTTCTATGAGACTCGCTGAGAGCAGAACGGCTTTAAAAGGCACATTACACAAACACTGCCTTATCTGAAGCTCCTCAGAAGCTGGAAAATATGACAGTTTCTGTCTCCTAGGCTGCCACAAATACCTAATTGTGAATAAAACCAGCCATTAAAAATGCATGTCAATTGCTTTTCCGTTCTGAGGCAAGTTGGGTTTAGTTCACCAGTTACTCTGCTCAGCAGGAAACGAGATCACAGTGAAATTATCGTCTCTTGTCTGGACGAAGTAGATCAGCAAAGAGCACAGGCTCCTATGATTAGGGAAGGAAACTTGACACCAGTTGGTCTTTTTTTATTGCGAGTCTGATCTTACTCCTGATGTAGCCAGCTGGAGTCTTGCCACACTGATCTCAGCAGGACTGCAGCTCAACTTACTGTACACAGTAGTGATGGTCTGGAGCTGCTGTGTCACTGGATTTTTGGCACGCATACAGCAGTGACCCACAGCGTAGATCCAAGTAGTTCAGCTGCACCACTGAGTATTTAAGTTGGTAGTCTTTTGACATGGACTCCAGCAGGAGCAAAACCCACTCCACTGCAAATGGAGAGAAGTGGGACAGGCAGCTGGCTGTCCTTATTCCATTCTTAGATGCTTGGTTTGGTTGGAAAATGGTAGGAGATGTACTTTAAATCAAATCAGTGAAATGCCTCTGCACAGCTAATATATTCCTCCCTCCTTCATCCTTCACCAGGAAGCAGGGGAAAGCCTGAAGGTCTCCATGAAATTCACTGGATATGTGATGTTCCCTTTGTGTGACATAGAAAGGCAACTCCACAACCTCTCTGAGCAGTCTGTTCCAATGCTCTTGGCACATTCACAGAATCACAGAATGTTAGGGGCTGGAAGGGACCTCAAAAGATCATCTAGTCCAACCTCCCTGCCAGAGCAGCATCACCTATCACCTTCACAGGAAAGAAGTATTTTCCTCATGTTCAGGTGGAACTTCCTGTGTTCCATTCTGTGCCTATTGCCTCTTGTCCTATCACTGGGCACCACTGAAGAGTCTGGCCCCATCCTCTTGATCCCTGCCCTTTAGATACTGATAAGTATTGATAAGATCTCCTCTAAGCCTTATCTTCTCCAGGCTAAACAGCCCCACACCTTTCAGCCTTTTCTCTTCAGAAAGACAGTTCCAGTCCCCTCATGGTTTCTAGCAGCCACCTGTTGGACTCCTTCCAGCAGTTTCTTGTCTCTCTTGAACTGGGTAGCCCAGAACTGGACACAATACTCCAGGTGTAGCCCCACTAAGGCAGACTAGAAGAGGAGGAGAATTTCCCTTGACCTGCTGGCCACACTTTTCTTAATGTATCCCAGGAGACCATTGGCCTTTTTGTCCATAAGAGCACACTACTGGCTCATTGTGAACCTGCTGTCCATCAGGATTTTCAGGTACTTCTCTGCAGAGCTGATTTCCAGCAGGTCAACCCCCAACTTGTACTGGTGTGTAGGGTTATTACTTCCCAGGTGCAAGACCCTACACTTTCCCTTGTTGAATCTATCTTAAGACAAGTGTATTTCTTTAGATCCAAACAGTTTCATAATTTCATACTTCTGAAGATGGTTAAGTTGTTTGTAACACTCCATGTCCCAACAGCAAGAGTGCTCCTGTGCTGGAGAGCAGCACACTGATGCAATCAAATGTGGCACCATTATGTAACTGTGCCTTCAGCCCTGGGAGTATCAATCACATCACAGTCAATTATCTCAAGAAAGGACCTCCAGCAGTGGGCTCTATTGCTTAATTGGGCTCCCAGGTGAAGCCACCTCACCTCTGTGCAGCTACCAGGCATCCGAATGGATGTGTCTGGGCTGGAGTGAGGTAGGTTGATTTGCTTTGCAGGGTGAGGGAAAGAATAAGAAAGTCATTGTGCTCCCCTATGGGAATAGTGAGGATGGATTGAAGGTGCTGCCAAGTTTGCTGATGACACCAAACTGGGAGGCTCGGCTGAGACACCCGAAGGCTGTGTAGCCATTCAGTGAGAATTGGAGAGACTGAGAGTTGGGCACAGAGCAACCTAATGAGGTTCAACAAGGATAAGTGCAGAGTCTTGCACCTGAGAATGAACAACACACTGCATCAGTACAGGTTGGAGGTGATCTGCTAGAAAGCAGCTCTGTGGAGAAGGAGCTGGGAGTGCTGGTGGGCAAGAAGCTGTCCATGGGACAGCAATGTGCCTTGTGGCCAAGAAGGCCAATGGGGTCCTGGGGTGCATTAAGAGGAGTGTGTCCAGCAGATTGAGGGAGGTTCTCCTTCCCCTCCACTCTGCACTGGTGAGACCTTACCTGGAATATTCAATCCAATTTTGGGTTTCCCAGTTCAGGAGAGACAAGGATCTGCTTGAGAAAGTCCAATTGAAGGCTATGAAGACGACTAAGGGGCTGGAGCACTGCCCTCTGATGAGAGGCTGAGGGACCTGGGGTTTTTTGTTCTGGTGAAGAGAAGACTTACAGGGGATCTAATCAATGTTTATAAATATCTGAGGGCTGGGGGTCAAGAGGGAAGGGCCAGACTCTTATCAGTTGTGCCCTGTGATAGGACAAGGGGCAACGGATGCAAACTGCAGTACAGGAAGTTCCACCTCAACATGGAGCAAAACTTCTTTACAGTGAGAGTGACAGAGCATAGGAACAGGTTGCAAAGGGGGGTTGTGGAGTCTCCTTCTCTGGACACTTTCAAAAACTGCCTGGATGTGTTCCTGTGCAAACTGTCTTAGGGGATCCTGCCTTGGCAGGAGGCTTGGATTGGATGCATGGAGGTCCCTTCCAACCCCTAACATCCTGCGATTCTCTCAGAGTCACCTGGAGGTGTTTGAGGTTAGGCTGGATAAAGATTTGAGTGACCTGCTCTAGTGGGAGGTGTCCCTGCCTATGGGGGGTGGGGTTGGAGCTAGATGATCTTTGAGGTCCCTTCCAATCTAAACCATTCTATGATTCTCCAAAGGCAGGAAAATCAGCATTGAGGTGTAGCAGACAAAGCTTTCTTCTAGGAACACCTGCTGCTGTTACAGAGAGCAGGAGGGAAATCTGTGTCCCAGAGATGTGGGGACAAATGCGATGCAGGAACATGTTGGTGCCACATGGAACGTTTTGTTTCCCACAAGGGGAAATGATGTTTGACACCCCATTGCCATCAGGCACAGACTGTGAGTAAATGAGAGCTGGGGAGTGAAAAAAGCAAAGGGTTTGATGATCCTTTTCATAGAGTCATAGAATCATAGAATGGTGAGGTTGGAAGGGACCTCAAGAATCATCTAGTTCCAACCCCCTGCCATAGGCAGGGACACCTCCCACTACTACAGCTCACTCAAGGCCTCATCCAATCTGGCCTTGAACACCTCCAGGGAGGGAGCAGCCACAACCTCCCTGGGCAACCTGTGCCAGTGTCTCACCACCCTCACTTTGTGGCCTTCTCTGGAACCGCTCCAACACTTCCATGTCCTTCCTGTGCTGNCATGAGGTTGGCCTGGGCCTACCTCTCCAGCCTGTCCACGTCCCTCTGGATGGATCCCTGCCCTCTAGCAAGTCAACTGTGCCACACAGCTTGGCTTCATCTGCAAACTTGCTGAGGGTGCACTGATTCCTCTGTCCATGTCACTGGCAAAGATGTTAAACAGTACTTTTCCTTTCTCCAAGGCCCAGGGAACAGGAGTGATGGCTCACCCTGGCCCTAAGGAGGCTTCGGTGTTCAGAAAATGGAGATTCAGTCTGGCACAGTTTGTCCACTACAGCTTCTACCCCTACCAGCATGTCAGCACAGTGTTCCCTTGCAATTTATTCCTCTTTTCTTTCCCATTTCATCACCTTTTCCTCCACCCCATCAATCCTCCACTTCCTCATCTTACCATCACCAGCAGAACTGTGCTCATTTCCAACAGCCACAAACTGGTTTCCCCAGTCCAACCCTGGCTGCTCACCTCTCCTTTCTCTTTTGTGCCTCTCCACATCAGCCCTTTAGCTCAAAACCAGAACTATTTGGGACAGGGATGGCCATTTTTCTAGATGCTTCTTTGTGAATGTTTGAACAGCCAGAGTAAAAAGAATCAGAGATATTTCCAGTAACCAGCTGGAAACCTGTTCCAGGATGAAAGTAACTGTTAAGTTGGAAGCCATTAAGAGAATGAAGCAAAGGGGTCAGCTGGAAGTGTGGCTTAGATTTATGCAACCCTATTTGTTATAACAATAATAGTAATGATGATGGAGGACTGCGGTGCATAAGGACTGCACAGCAAGGGGACTGGCTGAGAATGAAGCAGAAAACAGCTGCAGAGCAGCCATGGTGAGAGGGAATGTGGCTGAGTAGGTGTCAGTGTGCGCCTGTAGCAGCATGTGGGGAGCTCCGGGAAGCAGAGGATGCAGGTGATGGTTCAAAACGATGTCTGTTTCCTGATGCATAATCCATGGCGTGCAGCTTGGCTGGGACAGGGACAGTGGACCCAACTCACCTTGGAGCAGGGTGTAGAAGGCTCCAGATGCTGATAAATTAGTGGTTATTGTGACATCATCTTTGCTGGAGGTCTCCACCTGGACATGCACGGAGCTGTCGGTGTCGCTGCGGAAGCTGCTCACTTGGCCGGTAGGGAAGGTCACGTTGGTCAGGCGGCCGAAGCTGTCGTACCTGAAAGGGAGGATGGAGTGAAGTCAGCAGCAGCCACAGAAGGATACAGGACTCACCCTGTAATTCAGAGTCTGGAAGCCTCCACCCAGATGTTTTTTGGGGTTTTTTTTCCCCACAGAAAAACACCATTGCTGTCAGACTGTTTTGAATTTTTTGGCTTCTTGAGAAGAAAATCACAGCTTTTAGCTGAGGAAAATCAAGCAAACAGAAAATGACTAAGTAAGTATTAGCCTGTATTTCCTATACTTATCACCTACACTATGCTTGTTTACAAAAGTAACTCTATTTCCCATCCCCTGTGCTGTGGTTTATGGAAAAACACTGGTCTGTGAACCCTGTCTTGCAGAACCAGGAGTTTCTGAAGGCCACTAACTCTTTTGTGTGGTTGTTTCATGAGCCCTTCAGTGATTTTTTTTTTTTTATTATCTATTTTTTCTATCTTAATTTAAAAACTAGTATTAAGGTAGTAGCAAGGACCCGGCAAATTTGCCACGTCAGGTAGAGAAGTATCTACTGCAAATAGTATGTAGTGCCCTGAGCACAGCTGAGATCCCCATCTCTACCTTTTCTGTTCATAGGTCCATCTGGAAGGACCAATTTCAAAATATGAAAAAGCAGTCCAGTTTTCACCCCTACTGTGCCCTTGGCTTTTCCAATGAGGGATTCAACATAAGCACCATCTGGGAAGCTTTCTGTGATGTGGACACCTGTGTACCACAACCCAGATGAAATAAGCTACAAGACATGCAGGTCATAGAATCATAGAATGGTAAGGTTGGAAGGGACCTCAAGGATCAGCTAGTTCCAACCCCCTGCCATAGGCACGGACACCTCCACTAGTACAGCTCACTCAAGGCCTCAAACAACCTGACCTTGAACACCTCCAGGGAGGGAGCAGCCACAACCTCCCTGGGCAACCTGTGCCAGTGTCTCACCACCCTCACTGGAAAGAACTTCCTCCTAACATCCAGTCTAAATCTCCCCTCTGCCAGTTCAAACCCATTGCCCCTTGTCCTGGCATTGCAAGACTTTGTCAATAGACCCTCCCCAGCCTTCCTGTAGGCCCCCTTCAGATACTTACCCCCTTCAGGTCTCCTCCAACAGAAGTTAACAAGCTGGGAGCTTAATTTTCGATAAAAAGGACGAGACACTTGTGCCTAGAGGCCTCCTGAGTTGACAGAGCAAACACACCACCCTGCCTTCCATTTGTGGCACTGCAAAAAGTGTGTCCTTGGGTCACAGACTTGAGCTGAGAGCAGAGTTGGCAAAAGACTTTTGGAGTGAGGTTGTTGTAGACTGAGCTGGAGAGCAGCAGAAAGCTCTGCTGGCTTATCTCTATTGGTTTTGGACTGGCTTATCTCTATAGGGCATGGAAGTGTTGGAGTGGGTCCAGAGGAGGGCCACAAGGATGATCAGGGGGTTGCAGCAGCTCTCCTATGAGGACAGGCTGAGAGAGTTGGGGCTCTGCAGCCTGCAGAAGAGAAGGCTTTGAGGGGACCTGATAGTAGCCTTCCAGTATCTGAAGGGGGCCTACAGGAAGGCTGGGGAGGGACTATTGACAACGGCTTGCAATGCCAGGACAAGGGGCAATGGGTTTGAACTGGCAGAGGGGAGATTTAGACTGGATGTTAGGAGGAAGTTGTTTGCAGTGAGGGTGGTGAGACACTGGCACAGGTTGCCCAGGGAGGTTGTGGCTGCTCCCTCCCTGGAGGTGTTCAAGGTCAGGTTGTTTGAGGCCTTGAGTGAGCTGTACTAGTGGGAGGTGTCCCTGCCTATGGCAGGGGGTTGGAACTAGATGATCCTTGAGGTCCCCTCCAACCTTACCATTCTCTGATTCTATGACTTTCTGATTCTCAGGGTAGCCATGGATGAGATGGACCCTCAGAGAAGGGATATTTAAATAGGGAGGAAAGGAGAAAAAAAATCCAGCAAAAGCAATCAGTCACTTTTTTTTCAGGTGCTGCCCACATATTATTTAAGAATGATTTATATGATACCAAGAAAACATATCACTTAGGGATGCAAAGTGAATGGTGGGTGAGCAGACAGGATGTGTTTTCCTACAACACCCAGGGGTAAGCCTTTGATGGAGCACAGTGTCCAGTGAAGGGCAACATTCCTCAGAATGATAAAGTGATGTAAATGATACATTAAGGATAACAAGCTTAGAAAACACAATCCAAGAGGCAAAGCCACCAAAAAAATTAATAAAAAAATTAGTTGATTTAGAAGAGAAGAAAACAAGTGGGCAGACACCACCTTGACAACAGTTGCTCTGAAGAGGATTCTAATTAGTTGTCTGACGTGTCTTTTGTGGATGTGACAAAAAGTAATCAGCTTGAATGGAAACAAGGAAGGTTCAGGTCAGAAGATGGAGAATGTTTTCCAGCTATGGCTGCTCAAGCAGAGGAACAGATGGAGTGCTGGAAATCCCATTGCCCAGTGTTTTTAAGAATAGGTGAGAGAAATATGTTACTGTCTGGATACAGTTATCAGACCTCAGAGGGAGTAGATGGTTGAGGAGCTCTTGATCATCCTCTTCAGGATTACTCTGAGATGGGGAATATCACAACAGGTCCCAACAAATAACAGAACAAGATGGATAAGGACAAGTGGGAGAGGAAAGAAGAAAAAGTACTCTTGAACTACAGCTCATGGAAGACCCAGAAGCAGCCACTGGACTGGCTCTGAACTGTGCAGAAAAAATACCCTCCTCTTCCACTGTCTTGTTTTCCCCAGTTTTGCAGGCAGTGCTGGTACATCAGTTTTGACACTCTTCTGGCAGTGACTCAGAGTGAGGAAGGGCTGGTTGAAAAGGTGATTTTGCCCAAGTTTAATATTTAGTGTATGACAACTAAGTGGGTGAGCTCATTGCAAGTCGTTCCAGCCCTTGGGTTTGGAGAAACCATTGCATGAGGTTTTTCTTGGCCAGTGGGCAGAGCAGGAGGTCAGGAGTTAGATGCATTTGGCTCTCCACAGTGTCAGCCTATCGGTGGTGGCATCATCCACACACAGACTATGGAGCAGCCTTACCCTTTCCCTCCAACATCTTGGTGATCAAGCAGCTAATCACAGAACAGAAAAGAAGGAAGGGAAAAAAACAGATGAGTTCAGAACTGCATTGCAGGAGTTTGGCAGAGATCAGCTAAAGCTTTTCCAAGCAGCTAGCAGCACACAGCTTGGATCTGAACTGAACCTCCTTGCAACAGCCAGAACTGAAGTGCTCTCAGCACCAAACACTTTGCTCTGTGTTTGTGGCTGTCCTGTTTGCACTGAGATTGCCATCTGTTTTGATTATGCTTTCTGCACAGTCATCTGCACACCTCCTCCTAAACCAGCATGTGAGTCTTCAACTGAAAACATCACAGGTTCTATCTTTACTCCATCTGAGATGGGACACAAGGGACATGATGTAGTCCCTCCCTTGAGCAGAGGAAGCAGCAATGGAGAGCAGCAGAAAGCTCTGCTGGCTTATCTCTGTAGGACTTTCTGATTCTCAGGGTAGCCATGGATGAGATGGACCCTCAGAGAAGGGGTATTTAAATAGGGAGAAAGCATTAAAGGTGTGCTGTGTAATACCCCAAATTCTTTCTACCATGACATCAGCAGTCCTATGAACAAACCAGTCTGAACCATAAAGGTAGACTGAGATCTCAACTGCTCAGAAATTAAGGGAAGATGGTTCAGAATCTGGCATTTTCGACTTGGTGGGATTAGCAACTGTACAGAAGTTATTTATATTGCTCTATTATTTCTTTTTAAATGAACTGCTCCTGATACTGAGCCTGAGTCACCTCCTAAAAGCAATGGCACAAAGCTAGACACACTGCATTGAAGCCTAAAGGGTGGGTTTGGTGCCAGGTGTAATCCCAGATGTGAGTGTGAAAGGAAGCAAGTCCACAGATTAGGGAAAGGAGAGTGAAAGCCGGAATAGGTGCTGAGAGCTTGTTCATGTGATGGACTTGGGTGCCATTTCATTTATGTGCTGACTCAATCCCCTGTGAGTCATACAGAAGCATAAAATGGTTTTGGTTGGAAAAGACTTTTAAGAATACAGAGTCCAAGCATTATCTAACTACCAAGCCTGGTACTAAACCTTGTCCCTTAGCATCACATCTATGTTTTATCCTAATTGAACGATGCTCAGAACCATGCTGAGAGTCAGCACTAAACCCTATACTCCATGCAAGCCCTTAGGTACTCCAAAGAGAGCCACAGCTAACAACCCCAAGCAGCTGCAGACACCATGCTCCTTAAACTCTATTCCTGGACATCCAGCTCCCAGCATGCTTGCAAAGGGTCCTCCAGCTCTCTTCTGGGCAAATGTTCCAGTAACCTCTACCTGTGCAAAATGGATTACAACATAATGCTGGTGCCTAGACCTTTGTGTATATACTAGAATCATAGAATCATGGAATCATAGAACGGTAAGGTTGGAAGGGACCTCAAGGATCATCTAGTTCCAACCCCCTGCCATAGGCAGGGACACCTCCCACTAGTACAGCTCACTCAAGACCTCATCCAATCTGGCCTTGAACACCTCCAGGGAGGGAGCAGCCACAACCTCCCTGGGCAACCTGTGCCAGTGCCTCACCACCCTCACTGGAAAGAACTTCCTCCTTACATCCAGTCTAAATCTCCCCTCTGCCAGTTCAAACCCATTGCCCCTTGTCCTGTCGTTGCAAGACCTTGTCAATAGTCCCTCCCCAGCCTTCCTGTAGGTCCCCTTCAGATACTGGAAGGCTACTATCACATCCCCTCAAAGCCTTCTCTTCTCCAGGCTGAAGAGTTCCTCTTCTATTTCAGTCCAAACGAGTGAGTACAATAGGCATAATTTACACAGTCACATTTTTACAGCTACAGAAAACTCGTTCTACAGTGGAGAACTTCACCAAGAGCAAGGACTTCCATTTGAGACTTTGGGCCCTGAGAAGCAAGGGTGTTTTGGACCAGAACAGTCTGGAATGGTGTGCTGGAATTGGTTTAAGGTGTCTGTACATTTCTATTAGACTTTTGGCACCTCCTTAGCCACCTCATTAGCCTCCATCAGAAGGAACCTGGACCATCTGTGTTTTCTGCATTTGCAAGAGCTGCTGCACCTCCACCCAGCAGCCAGGCAGGGCCCTTCCAAGCACTCAGTTTGGGGGTGGCAGCTCACCTCTTTGCAGCTGCAAGGAGGTCATGCCTAACAAAGGGAGAAATGAGGGGAGGCAGCACAATTAGACTGTTCTCATTTTTACTATTATTTTTAATTGGTGGCAGATGAAGTGTAAAACACTCGTGCCCAGACAAAAACTCCTTTTAGCACTGTGGTGGCAATGCAAGAGGAGGTGTGGGAAGCCAGTTAGCATGGACACACACAGTGTTTTCCTCTTGGCAAGCAGCTCCTTTTTGCTGTTTTGCTCAGGACTGGAGCACTTTTCCCCCCACCTTTTTCCCTTTATAAAGATCACACGGCACATACCTGTTATCATCTATCACAGAGTCACAGATGCAGCAGCTTAAAGGCTTGCACACCCCAAACTGATAATGTGCTTAACAAGTTAAATGAATCAATTCTTTCTACCTCTGCTTTCAGCCCTAGAAAGGCACTTACAGGACACATCCTCTGCTCAGAAAGGAAGGCCAAGAGGCTGTCTCTTACGTAGCTGCAGGTGTGCCCTGGTATTTGCAGTAGGATAAATCTCTCCTAGTCACCTCATTTTGTAGCTAAGCTGCCTAGGCCTGTTTCCAGAGTCTCAGGATTTAGGGGTGGACCAGTTTTCATCGCAGCCTAAGACTTCTGTGTTCTCCAAATGCTCTGAAAGCAGTAGAATTAAGGACATGCTGAACCAGGGGAGAGCAATGAATTCATCACCTGCTAACACAGCTGCTGCCTCCCATTCAAACCTGCTGCAAAGACCCAGCGCTCACAATTACGCTGACAATTATTAGGCCAGCAAAGGAAGCCGTTGCCATCCGTTCCCAATTGGAAATGTATTTAGCTAAGGTTCAATGCACAGAATTAAAATGGTATTTGGTGCTTATGAGGCCTAATTGTTAGCTTGTAAACATTCAGAGCTTTCATTTATCACATTACCATTGTGCAGAGACCTGGGCCCTGGGAATTAAAAAGAGCAGTCCAAGTACTGTCTATTCAGAAATCAATTCCTTGCCTGAGTCTCTGGGTTTCCTCATTTTAGCTTTTTCACATTTCATCAGCCTTTTAAAACTACAAGTCAAACAGACTGGGAAAAAAAAAAAAAATCCACCTTGATAATATTGCATTTAGTGCCAAAGTGTCCTAATGTACCTTCCAAGCTGTATTTTGCCTGTGATTATACAGGCACGCACTCGCCGCCTCCGAACAAGCTCATCTCTTCCCAATTTTTCAAACAACATTAAACACAACATTAAAAGCAAATCCATAGCAGACAAACTGATCCCACACAAATATATATTGGAGTGGGTCCAGAGGAGGGTCATGAAGATGGTCAGAGGGCTGCAGCAGCTCTGCTATGGGGACAGGCTGAGAGAGTTGGGGCTCTGCAGCCCGGAGAAGAGAAGGCTTCCAGGAGACCTTAGAGTAGACTTCCAGCGTCTGAAGGGGGCTACAGGAAGGCTGGGGAGGGAGTATTGACAAGCTCTTGCAATGACAGGACAAGGGGAATGGGTTTAAACTGGCAGAGGGGAGATTTAGACTGGATGTCAGGAGGAAGTTCTTTCCAGTGAGGGTGGTGAGACACTGGCACAGGTTGCCCAGGGAGGCTGTGGCTGCTCCCTCCCTGGAGGTGTTCAAGGCCAGGTTGGACGAGGCCTTAAGTAACTTGTACTAGTGGGAGGTGTCCCTGCCTATGGCAGGGGGTTGGAACTAGATGATCCTCGAGGTCCCTTCCAACCTTACCATTCTATGATTCTATGATATATGAAGGTAAGTCCTCTCCTTGGTGACACAAGGCCAGGCTGCAGCCACTCTCTGCAGAATTTTGCCAGAATGAGGAGAGGAAGATCTCCCTCTCCAGTTTTTATGATACTCATAATTTGCTTGGTTCTCAACTCAGCTCTGACAGCAGGCATTCATTTCAGGCTCAAAACATGACTTAGAGTTGCATGACTACTGGACAAGTACTATTTCATCATGACTTTTACCAGAGTTTCACCTAACTTCTTCAGAGGAGTGATGGTGAGGATCTATTTTGTCATGAAGAAGTTGTGGAACAAAGAAATCTTCCTAAAAGAGATGGGAGAGTAAAATCATAGACTCATAGAATAGCTTAGGTTGGAAGGGACTTTAGACATCATCTACTCCAACCTCTCCATCACGAGTAGTGATGCCTCTCAACTAGACTCAGCTGCTCAATGCCTCATCCAACCTGGCATTGAATAACTCCAGGAGAAGGCATCCACAACCTCCCCAGGTAAACTATTCCAGAGCCTCACCATCCTCTACTGAAGGGGGGGAAGGGAGAAATAAAAGCCAAAAATGTTTCTCATGCTTCAGGAGCAGAAGGAAATGTTCAGTTACTTTACTCTAAACCAAGGATGTCACTGAATACCATAGGGAGATAAATGGATGTTATTGATAGAGTAGCTTTTCTCTGAGACAAGAGGTGGGTACTCTTCTAAAGGCAGTAAGTGTTCATTTTATCTCTGTTTTTTTGATTAAGACAAAAAAAAAAAATTGCCAAGCCTTCACACCAACTACAAGGCAGGCATGAGGTAGATGCTGACCACAATGCCCAATTCTAGCACCCAAGTTGCCCAGACCAGAGTGACCAAACACTGCTGGTGCTGGGGTGGGACCTCTGAAGAGTCCTGGGGGTCGTTGGGAAGCCATCCAAAGTCCTCCTGTGTTCTCAGTCCAGCTGGCTCCTACCTTCCATTCATTTACAGTGTGTGAGGTTTGGCAGAGTGTGATTCTCTGTAAAACACTACCAGTCAAAGCTCACCTTACCTCCCATCTGAAGACCTGGCTCCACATGACTCTTTGCCCTCCAGGCATCAGTGAGCCACTTCTTGGGCAGCCCATGAAAAGGTTTTGAATTTCTGGTTTTGGCTGCAGTGATGTTTAAGTATTTCATGCTGTATGGCAGGAGGTGACCTTCGAAACTAATTGGGCACGCAAAGGACCTAAGTGAAAGAGCTTCATCTGGGCTAAATAATGCATAGAAGGTTTGACTTTGGCTCAGAGGGAAATTGAATTAACATACAGTGATACCATCTCAATGAGCTAATCAAGGTAATTGCCCTATTCTTGATTTAAACAAATACATTAATGAGAATTTCCAGATTCTGAAGCAGATAAACAGCAACTGCTAAGACACTAGGTAAAGGCTGGTAGCAATTTTTTCAGGTCAAGTGAAAAAGCAGCAGGCACAAAGCAGTCAGTAGTCACACAGCATCCTTTGTCTTTGACTTGAGGAGCTGAACAACAAGAAGCTGTTCCCCTGGCACCACTTCCAGATCAACTTCCTTTGCTGCTGATTATCACTGTCACAGGTTCAACGGGAAGGCAAGTCTTTAATCCAGTTACTGGACAAGCTGAGCTGCGCTGCATTAATTGACAGCGAATGTCAAGCTCTCTGCAGAGGCACAGAAAGTCTACATAATGCTAAAATCCTCAAAGAACTCCTAGATAGGCCTTTGGGGACAGGCTAATTACTGCAGGGAGCTAAGTTTCACTCTCAAAGGAAAGAGAAACTGCCCGCCATTATAGACTGAACCTTACTCAGCTCTAAACCCAATAAAGCAGGATTGTTAGAGCAGGCTTTGGTGTAGGATGTGTGAAAGGAAGAGCTGTAAGCAAGTCTGTCACCGTCTGAAGACAGCACCTGTCTCCTTCCCTTACAGAAATTAAGAGCCAACTATGCCAGCCCAGCCCAATTTCTGGGAGGACCTGGATACCCTGGTATGCCCTGGACACATAGAATCATGCAACTGTTAAGGTTGGAAGAAACTTTTAAGACCATCAGGTTCAACTGCTTGCCTACAGCTCACAATCCCACTGCTATTCCTAAGCTACTACCGCTAAATCACCTCCCTGTGCACAACATCCATGCATCTTGTAATTACCTCCAGGGATGGTGACTCCATCACCTAACTGGGCAGCCTGCTCCAGTGCCTGATAACTCATTCTGTGAAGAAATGTTTCCTAATATCCAACTTAAACCTCCCCCTGGCACAAATTGAGCTTGTTTTCTTTCATTCTCTCGTTTGTTCTATGCGAGAAGAGACTGACACCCACCTCACCCCAATCTCCTTTGAGGTAGCTGTAGAGGGTAATAAGGTCTCCCCTAACTTCCTCTTCTGATGACTAAACACCTCCAGTTCCCTCAGCTGTTCCTCATAAGACTCGTGTCCAGGGACCTTCACCAGCTTAGCTGCTCTTCTTTGGAAGTGTCCAGCACCTCAATGTCCTTCTTGTAGTGAGTGGGCTCAAACCTGAACACCAGTGCCAAAGTACTGACTTCCAGTACTCCAGTACATAGACTCCATGTACTCTGTCAGCATGGGGGTCAGCCTTTTCTCCCAAGTAACTGGTGAGAGGACAAGAGGAAATGGCCTCAAGCTGCACCAGGGAAGGTTTAGTTTGAGTATTAGGAAAAATTTCTTTACTGAAAGAGTGGTCAGGCACTGGAAAAGGCTGCCCAGGGGAGTGGGAGGTGTTAAAAACCATGTAGACAAGGCACTTCAAGACATGGTTTAGTGGGCATAGTGGTGTTGGATCGACATTGATTCATAGAATGGTAAGGGTGGAAGGGATCTCAAGATCATCCAGTTCCAACCCCCTGCCATAGGCAGGGACACCTCCCACTAGAACAGGTCACTCAAGGCCTCAAACAACCTGGCCTTGAACACCTCCAGGGAGGGAGCAGCCACAACCTCCCTGGGCAACCTGTGCCAGTGTCTCACCACCCTCACTGTAAAGAACTTCCTCCTAACATCCAGTCTAAACCTTCCCTCTGCCAGTTCAAACCCATTGCCCCTTGTCCTGGCATTGCAAGACCTTGTCAATAGCCCCTCCCCAGCCTTTCTGTAGCCCCCTTCAGATACTGGAAGGCTACTCCAAGGTCTCCTGGAAGCCTTCTCACCTCCAGGCTGCAAAGCCCCAACTCTCTCAGCCTGTCCTCATAGCAGAGCTGCTCCAGCCCTCTGAGCATCTTGGTGGCCTCCTCTGGACCTGCTCCAACACTTCCATGTCCTTCCTGTGCTGGGGGCTCCAGAACTGCACACAGGACTCCAGGTGGGGTCTGAGGAGAGCAGAGTAGAGAGGCAGAATCCCCTCCCTTGCCCTGCTGACCACGCTTCTCTTGATGCAGCCCAGCACTTGGTTGCTGTCTGGGCTGCACTCACACTGCAGCCTCCTGTTGAGCTTTTCATCACCCTAGACTCCCAGGTCCTTTTCCTCAGGGCTGCTCTCAGCCATTCACCACCTGGCCTGGAGTTGTGTTTGGGATTGTGCCTACCCAGGTGCAGGACCTTACACTTGGCCTTGTTGATCTTAGAGGTCTTTTTCAACCTTAATGATTGTATGCTTCTATGTTACAGCTCTTTGCTGTGCTATTATAAAATCTGAGAAATGCCCTGTGAAGAGCACCGCTAAAGGAAGGGCCAGGAATGCTGGGCACACACCTATGTGTGGGACCCTCAATTTAAGAAGGACATTGAGGTGCTTGAGCATGTCCAGAGAAGGGCAATGAGGCGGGGGAGAGGCCTCGAGCACAGCCCTATGGAGAGAGGCTGAGGGAGCTGGGATTGGTTAGCCTGGAGAAGAGGAGGCTTAGGGGAGACCTTCTTGCTGTCTACAACTACCTGAAGGGTGCTTGTAGCCAGGAGGAGGTTGCTTTCTTCTCTCAGGCAAGCAGCACCAGAACAAGAGGACAGTCTCAAACTGTGCCAGGGGAAGTTTAGGTTGGAGGTGAGGAGAAAGTTCTTGCCTGAGAGAGTCATTGGCTGCTGGAATGGGCTGCCCAGGGAGGTGGTGGAGTCAGCGTCCCTGGAGGTGTTCAAGGCAGGTTTGGACGTGGCACTTGGTGCCATGGTCTGGTCTTGAGGTCTGTGGTGATGGATTGGACTTGATAAACTTTGAGGTCTCTTCTAACCTTGGTGATACTGTGATGTAGTGGTGCCACTCTTGCAAGTGTTGCCATCCACCATGTTTGGTGGCTGGTCAGGTAAAGACAAGTCTTAGAAGGATATCAGCAGTGCAGTGTAAACTTGCCAGGTGATGTTACATTTACTCTTAACATTTTAAACAGTGGTGTCCAGTCTGCCCTAATCCATAAGCAACTCTAACATGCTGTGAGAAATGTGAAGCTTTTCCTTAGTCAGATTTGATGTCTTCATTTCCTTGGCCACCAGAAACAGGAGCTTCACATTCTCCCCTCTCCTCAAGCAGGACTGAACATGACTCAGAGCACCTCCCAGCTGCTCAGGACCATGGGATTTATCTAAATCACTTAAACTTCCTCAATGTATATTCCATGATGTTCTGATACAGAAATCAGTAACTTGGAGGTATTGAATGCTGATTTGGTTTAGTCTATCTTTTTTGACTTCTTGGTTGTCAAAGAACTTAGATTTCACAGAATCAGAGAACTTCAGAGGTTGGAAGGGACCTCCAGAGATCACCTCCTGCCAAGGCATGATCACCTAAGGTAGTTTTCCCTCCTGCTTTCTGTAACAGCAGCAGCTGTTCCTAGAAAAAAGCTTTGTCTGCTATGCCTCAATACTGGTTTTCCTGCCTTTGGAGACTCACAGAATGGTTTAGATTGGAAGGGACCTCAAAGATCATCTAGTTCCAACCCCCTCCCCAATAGGCAGGGACACCTCCCACTAGAGCAGGTCACATCCATCCTAGCCTTAAACACCTCCAGGTAGCTCTGAGAGGATCACAGGATCACAGGATGTTAGGGGTTGGAAGGGACCTCCATGCATCCAATCCAAGCCTCCTGCCAAGGCAGAATCCCCTAGGATAGTTTGCACTGGAATGTATCCAGGCAGTTTTTGAAAGTCTCCAGAGAAGGAGACTCCACAACTCCCTTGGGCAGCCTGTTGCAGTTATCTGGCACCCTCACTGGAAAGAAGTTTCTCCTCATGTTAAGTGAAACCTTCTCTGCTCAAGTTTGTATCCATTGTTCCCCTGTGTTATTGCTGCAGACCACCAAAAAGAGATTGGCCTCATCCACTTGACACCCACCCCTCAGATACTTGTTCACACTGACCAGATCTCCTCTCGGCCTTCTCCAGACTAAACAGCCCCAGGGCTCTCAGTCTCTCTCCACAGGGGAGATGCTCAGGTGCCCCACTCATCCATGCGGCTCTCTGCTGGACTCTTTCCATCAGGTCCCTGCCCCTCTTGAACAGCTTTCACCATGTCATGCTCCACAGTTTGTGTTTGACTCATGCAAATCTTATGTCTGGTGAGAATATATCTTAAGAATAAAGCATTCAGAGAGATGCTCTAAGCCACCAAGGAATGGAGAATACACTATTTCTCATGGTTAGATAGTCTCAGCCTTAAAAAGTCATGCCTTCCTGTCAGCTTCATTATCTCTAGCTTTGCCTTCTAGCCCTTTACCTTTCTCATGCCTTTCTCTGAGAGATTAAGAGTAGTGAGAGGTTTGTGCTGACATGCTGTGATCAAGACACTTCCAAGTCTTCTTCATGTTCATATGAAAAGATCAAATCTTCTTAGTTCTCCATCTTAATGCACTTTCTCCCCACGAATGCCTTTTTGTTTTGTTTTTCTGCACAGCCTTCAACTTTTACTGTCCTTCACATAATGCAAACATCATAACTGACAGTATTAGTCTCATCAATGCTGCACAGCGATAAAAAACAGCTTCCTACTACCCACTGCAAGTAGAGTTGGACAAGTAAATCCACTCATTTTGTTTGTCCATCTAAATGTCAAGTTAGGCAGTCTTGCAATGGAATTACAGAATCATAGAATCAGAATAATAAACTCATTTAGGCTGGAAAAGACCTTTAGGATCATTGAGTCCAACCATTAACCCAGTACTGCAAGTCCAATGCTGATGATCACACTGAATGATTTGATGCTTTGCTCACTATGACCTCTGAGATCCAGTGCTCATCCCAGTTCTCCAGATGTGGCCTGTTTCCTTCTGCATCCTGGCATTAGACTGTGTAAGAATTTATTTTGTTTAAACATAATCAACTTGTTAAGCCATCTAAGTTATCACACATTCAGTTACTAATCTTATCATTTCATCAATTCTAATATGATATTTTCCCCCAGATAATGCATGTAAAACCTGGGTAGAATCAGTCCCTGCCAATTCATCCCTAACAACCTTGTTGGATGATTCCCTACTGCTGATTACCTTCTGAGAGCTATCACAGAACAAGTTCTTGAGCCATTTGATATATACTTTTCACAGCTTGGAAGAAGAAATGATCTGCTTTCCAAGTCCCTAGTGCATAGGAGTGGATAGGATAGGATAGGATAGGATAGGATAGGATAGGATAGGATAGGATAGGATAGGATAGGATAGGATAGGATAGGATAGGATAGGATAGGATAGGATAGGATAGGATAGGATAGGATAGGATAGGATAGGATAGGATAGGATAGGATAGGATAGGATAGGATAGGATAGGATAGGATAGGATAGGATAGGATAGGATAGGATAGGATAGGATAGGATAGGATAGGATAGGATAGGATAGGATAGGATAGGATAGGATAGGATAGGATAGGATAGGATAGGATAGGATAGGATAGGATAGGATAGGATAGGATAGGATAGGATAGGATAGGATAGGATAGGATAGGATAGGATAGGATAGGATAGGATAGGATAGGATAGGATAGGATAGGATAGGATAGGATAGGATAGGATAGGATAGGATAGGATAGGATAGGATAGGATAGGATAGGATAGGATAGGATAGGATAGGATAGGATAGGATAGGATAGGATAGGATAGGATAGGATAGGATAGGATAGGATAGGATAGGATAGGATAGGATAGGATAGGATAGGATAGGATAGGATAGGATAGGATAGGATAGGATAGGATAGGATAGGATAGGATAGGATAGGAGTGCATAGGAGTGGATAGGATAGGATAGGATAAGATGAAGAGTGACAGCCTCTGATTCACAGAATTGCAGAGTGGTAGGAGTTGGAAGAGACCTGTGAGGATCATCTAGTCCAACTCCCATGGTAAACATTTAAGTAAGGAAGATTTAGACTGAGGATATAACAAGGTTTTCTAACAACAAGGTAAGTAAATGCATTGTCAATAGCAACTTTTATGAACAATCTAGACAACTTTAGAATTGTTTAGGTTGGAAGAGGCTTTAAGATCACCAAGTCCAACTGTTAACCCAGAACTGCCAAGATCACCACTAAACAATGTCCCTCAGCACTGCATATACTTTAAAATCACATAACCACAGAATGTTAGGGATTGGAAGGGACCTCCAAAGATCATCCAGTCCAACTCCCCCCCACCCTGAGCAGGATCACCTATACCAGATTACACAGGAGTGCATTCAGGCAGATCTTGAATATCTCCAGAGGAGGAGACTCCACAACCCACCATGGTAGCCTGTTCTAGTGTTCTGTCACCCTCACAGGGAAAAAGTTCTTCCTGTTTCCTTGGAAGCTGACAGCCTGGCTCCATCTTTTTGGCATTTACCCTTTACATATTTATAAACATCAATGAGATGCTTCCAGGAATGGTGACTCCACTGTTTCCCTGGGCATCCTGTTCCAGAGCTTGACAATCTCTAAGGTGAAAAAATCTTTCAGAATGCCCAAACTAAACTTCCCCTGGTGCAACATGAGTCCTTTTCCTCTTGTCCTATCACTTGTTACTTGGGAAAAGAGACTGACCCCCATCTTACTACAACCTCCTTTCTGGTAGTTGCAGAGAGCAAAAAGGTCTTTCCTCAGCCTTCTTTCTCCAAGTTAAACAATCCCAGTTTGCTCAGCTGCTCTTCATGTAACTTGTGCTCTAGACGCATCAGAAGCTCTGTTACTCTTCTTTGTATTTAGATAGAATGCATTGGACCAAATTTTGGACATCTGCACTGTAAACATCTGTATCTGAGCTAATTCTTCTGGACCACTTTCACAGAGAGAATCTTTCAAAGCACAACTCTTCTCATCTTATTCCAAAACAGACACCTGACATAATCCATTAGAAACTCACATCAAAAGTACCTGTTCTGCCCATTGCCTATAAAAGGAGGCTGAGCTAACTACTTCAGATACAGCCTTTTGCCCTGTAGTACTATAAAACTGGACCAGAATCTGCCAGGAACAGTTAAATAGAGATAACTGATCACAGGTCTGGATGAGACATCTCTGAAGACACATTCCCAGTTCTATTTTCAATCATGCTGTACTATCATATAGTGCTGAGTTGCTCCAGTCAAAGTTTCCACTGGAGAGTACCATCTTTCATTTACCTGTGACTCTTCTGAAGACCAGAAAGACGACTTTCACAAAGGCTCTGTTTAGTTGGATAGCAAGAAATAACGGACCACTGCTACAAATAGTCCTCTGTGCAGTTCTGGAGCCCTCAGCACAGGAAAGACATGGAAGTGTTGGAGCGGGTCCAGAGGAGGGCTGCAAAGATGAACAGAGGGCTCGAGTGGCTCTGCTATGAGGACAGGTTGAGAGAGCTGGGGCTCTGCAGCCTGGAGAAGAGAAGGCTTCGAGGGGACCTTAGAGTAGCCTTCCAGTATCTGAAGGGGGCTACAGGAAGGCTGGGGAGGGACTATTGACAAGGTCTTGCAATGACAGGACTAGGGACAATGGGTTTGAACTGGTAGAGGGAAGATTTAGACTGGATGTCAGGAGGAAATTGTTTGCAGTGAGGGTGGTGAGGACACTGGCACAGGTTGCCCAGGGAGGTTGTGGCTGCTCCCTCCTTGGAGGTGTTGAAGGCCAGGTTGTTTGAGGCCTTGAGTGAGCTGTACTAGTGGGAGGTGTCCCTGCCTATGGCAGGGGGTTGGAACTAGATGATCCTTGAGGTCCCTTCCAACCTTACCATTCTATGATTCTATATATCCAGGGAGCAAATTGTATTTTAGCTTCTGTCTCATTTTATCTCCTTTATATATTCAGTCACGCTTTTAAATAAAGGATTATGTCTGATGTATGAATCTGACCACAATTAGAATGTGACTTTTAGTTTGCTTCACTGTCTGTGGTTACATCTGTTTTCAAGCACAGGAACTATTTGTGTTCTTTGCAAAAAGAAAAAAAAATACCTTCTTGATTTAGCACAATGGTCCTGACAATGCAGCAGGCTTCCACTCTTGTAGAGAAAAACACCCTGTCTTGCCTCCCTAAAGCCTCCCTCAAGCAAATTCAATGTAAGAGATGGAAGGGTATTAACTTTGATTCAGGGAGGAATATTGCTATAGTAATTGCAAGCAGAACATTGATGGAATGCAAATAACCTTTCATAAGATTCATCGCAGAGTTTCCAGCAGTTCCTTTTGAAGCAGGAGCAGTAATGGTGAGCATTAAGCAGCGAAACTTGAAACCAGGCCTGGAACATTGCAAAGAAAGATCCAAAGCCACTGCGTACCTAGCACATGGATGTGTGGGTTCAGGCAGCTTTCCTTCCCTGAGTCTCTCTTGGTTTTTACAGCTTTTGAATTTGTAATCTTGGAGACTGTCTCTTCCAGTCAAATGGGGCTCTGACAATGGGTCTATTATCACGGTAGCTGAACACTTCCATGTAACCATTCAAACCATGTGGGCAATTAGGCACTAAAAGGAGCATTTCATAGAGGCTGGACTTGAAAATCAAAATGACACTGATGAAGTGGGAGTGGAAAAGGGTTCCCAATGGCAGTATGGTTTTGCAGACCAGCCTTCTAGATGCCCTTCACTCAGTTACCTATCTTTTTCCTATTTGATATCAGAAAAACATTGTGGTTTTTTTTTTTTGTTTGTTTGTTTTTACAAACAGGGAATTGCTCATGCTAATACAAAAGAATCAAACCTTCAAGACACAGCTACCTCCAGGCTTTTCAAGGCAGCCTGTCTCTGCTCAAAAAGCTCTTAGGGGTAGGGATAGTCTTGAACAGTTCTGAGACTGTTTTTAAAGCTTACTGAGGCCAGTTACAACAATAGAAACCGGGTAGTCCGTTAATTAGAGTCTCATTTTCTGAGCAAGCTTGTCATTAGGCATTGCTGGTTGTCATTCCACATAAGCCATTTCAAATGAGCTCAGCAAAGACACTGCAGCAGGGGAAGGAGGTGAAAAGCTGCGAAAAAAAGAGGATCTGATGGAACTTTCACAATTCCAAGGCTTTCAAAGCCAAGCAAAATTCTCTGACTAACCTAAATCCCCAGTGATGACTATAGTTAAAGAGCCAAGTGTCCAAATTATTTAGATGACTTAGAAAAACTGAGCAAAAACCCTGTCTGACTCCTGACTTGGTAGAGGGAGCTTATTCAAACTCTAACACACTTCTAGGACGAGGTGTTTGTCTGAGATCCAATGCTCTCCGTTCTGACCATGTTATTTGGACAATAGTTTTGTCCAAGGAATTGAATTCCATCAACTTTAGAGAATCACAGAATCACAGAACCTTAGAGGTTGCAATGGACCTCCAGAGACCTCCAAGCCCCCTGCCAAGGCAGGATCATCTAAGGTAGTTAGCACAGGAAGGTGTCCAGGCAGGTTTGGAAAGTCTCCAGAGGAGACTCCACAACCCCCCTGGGCAGCCTGCTCCAGTACTCTGTCACCCCCACTTGGAAGAAGTTTCTCCTCATGTTGAGCTGAAACTTTCCATGTTCCAGTTTGTAGCTGTTGCTCCATGTCTTATTGCTGCACACCACTGAAAGGAGATTGACCTCATCCACTTGCAACCCACCCCTCAGATATTTGTACACATTGATCAGAGCTCCTCTTAGTCTTCTCTTCTCCAGACTAAACAGCCCCAGGGCTCTCAGTCTCTCTCCATAGAGGAGATGCTCAAGCCTTCCAATCATCCTCATGGTTCTCTGCTGGACTCTTTCCAGCAGGTCCCTGTCTCTACTGAACTGTGGAGCCTAAAATCTGACACGGTATTGCAGGTGGGGTCTCACTAGGGCAGAGTAGAGGGGGAGAAGAACCTCCCTAGACCTGCTGGTCACTCTTTTCCTGATATGTCCCAGTACACCATTGATTCTCTTGGCCACAAGGGCATATTGAGGTCAGCATCACAACATTCATAATATACTTACTCATAAAACGTTGTCCAACCATTTTCATTGCTTTTGGTGGCAAGGAGACCAGAGTTGCCATGGTAGGTCATCATGGCCACTTCATGCCCCTGCGTTGTTACGCTCTTGAGTGCGCTGTTGGTACCAATTGTCACCCAGTAGACTTGGCCATCGGGCACCACCAGCCAGAGGGGCATCCCCGTGGAATCTCTTCGGATGTTGACTAAGTTGCCATTATTGTCAGTGATCAGGGTTATATCTCCATCTCCAGAATAAGTAAAATTGTACAGATAATCTCCAGTGGTAAGGCTCTGAGTATAAAGGTGCTTACCACTGGTGTCAAACAAGTAGAGCTCCTGGTCTATGGGTGAGGATAACTCGTAGAGGTTTTGCGTGTTGAGGAACGGTTTGTTCTTCCGAATGAAGCGGATTCGGATGTTTCCAAGGTCAGCCACGTACAGCTCCCCATCCGCGCACACTGCCAGGGAGGATGGCGCATTGAGCTTGGCATCCTTGGCGTAGCCATCGTCCCCCGAGAAGCAGTCGCAGTTGGCATCGTTCTTGCAGTCACAGCTGCTCGGCGCACCAGCGACGAGAGAGATCTCTCCGTTGGTGGTGACCTGCCTGATGCGGTTGATCTTCTTCTCATCGGTCTCAGCAATATAGAGGACGCCGTTGTGCGAGACGGCCAGGGCGGTAGCAGACTCCAGCGTGGCGTGGATTGCCACCTTGCTAAGGAGAAAGTGATCCATGCCGGGCACCTGGCAATGCATGGGTCTCCCCGCCACGATGCGCACCTGGTGGTTCTCGGAGATCTGCAACACAACGTTGTTGTCGAGGACATAGAGCGAGTTGTCCATCGGGTTGACTGCCAGGTCCGTGGGCCACTCCAGACGAACCTTAATCACAGAATCACAGAATCAATCAGCTTGGAAAACACCTTCGAGATCATCAAGTCCAACCTACTACCCAATGCCTTTTAATCAACTAAAGCATGGCACCGAGTGCCACATCCAGGCTCTTTTTAAATACTTCCAGGGACTACAGCTCCAACCTGGGCAGCCCATTCCAATGCCAATCACTCCTTCTGTGAAGAATTTCTTCCTAACATCCAGCCTAAACCTCCCTTGGTGCAGCTTGAGACTGCGTCCCCTCGTTCTGTCGCTGCTTGTCTGAGAGAAGAGAACAACCCTCACCTGGCCACAACCTCCTTTCAGGCAGTTGCAGAGACCAATAAGGTCTCCCCTGAGCCTCCTCTTGTCCAGGATAAGCAACCCTGGCTCCCTCTGGCACTCCTCACGGGGCTTGTGTTCCAGACCCCTCATTGGCCTTGGTGCCCTTCTCTGGACACGTTTGACCCATGTCAACATCTTTCTTAACTTGAGGGGCTCAGAACTGGCCTCAATGGCAAGACAACACAAGGAAATTATTACAACAAGATCTCTTCCATTGTATGATTGACAGAAATCAATCACAGTGAGGATGGTTCAACATGGATTAAAGGGAGAAAAGGTAAACGAAGCACAATTAATTATTACTGCTTGATATGGAGGCCATAGAGGACACAGTTCTGGTGTGAGTGAGGATGCTTGGCCCCTGGTCACATGAGGCAGACAAGTAGACATCCACCACCTGGATTGCAGCAGTGGTGGGAGCAGGCTGACGGATTGGCAGACCTTCCTTAGCTCCTACTCTGCTTCTTCCTGCTTCTCATTCTTGGTGTGAGGTGTCAGGGGCTGTGGGAAGGGGTATCAGCACTCAGGGAGAGCAGGAGTAAACAAGAAGATCCAAAGATTCAAGGGGGATTCCCTCTGCCAAACAATCCTATGTTTTTTCAAATTGATGGAGCCTGGAACTGATAGCAGAGACCCAGGACTAAGACTGTTGTGTGAAGTGCTATGAAATCAGTCAAATAAAGCAATGATCCTTTTGCTGAAGGATTTTCCAGACAAGTGGCTGAGCTCCTCTTGGGCAAATGACAAGGAGAGACAGACACAAAGCTGGCAGCTGTGTCAGCATGTGTGCATGTCTAAGTTATAACCACCCACTTTCTGCTTGACGCTGCAAAAATGCAAAGCAGCAATTCCCAAGGAATTCAGGCAATTTCAGCACATTGAATAAAAAAGACTGGTATCTTCAGTGTGGTTTTCATAGGGTTTGGTTTTCCCTAGCAGAATGGAAAAATTGGTTCAAGCCACAGTGGCACATCACAGGCCTATGCCGATAATCTCTCTATATAAACCAACTGAAAAAGTGATTGCTAACACCACAATGAGTGAGGTCTCTATTTCTAGCTCTACTTCTACTTCTGCTGTCTTTTCAAGTGAGTCTATCCATTTGGTTGCCAAACCTACCAAAAAAATTACCAAAATGATTCAGGGTAGTTTAGTTTTTTTAATAAAAAAACTCTAAAGTGTGCAATTTAAAAAAAAAAATTTTTTTTTTAAACTTCAGGTATATATATAAAAAATATATGTATATAATGCATTACATATATACAATGATATAAAATACATATAATATATACTAAAATATATATTTTTTAATATATATGTGTATATATTTTAAAAATATATATATTAGAAAACATCAAGGTGTTGATGGGAACCAACTAATGCTTAAATTGTTCTCCTAATCATAGAATCCTAGAATGTCAGGGGCTGGAA
>VWZE01000075.1:109425-133910 GCA_013396675.1 Eubucco bourcierii
TTCCTCAGGTTCACATGGAACCTCCTATGCCTCAACTTCCTCCCACTGCCCCTTGTCCTGTCACTGGGCCACACCAAGAGGAGGGTGGCTCCATCCTCCTGGCACTCACCCCTTACATACTTATAAACATTAATCAGGTCACCCCTTAGTCTCCTCCTCTTCAAGCTAACAAGCCCCAGCTCCCTCAGGCTCTCTTCATAAGGAAGATGTTCAACTTCCTTCATCATTTTTGTGGTTCTGCACTGTGCTCTCTCAAGCAGTTCCTTGTCCTTCTTGAGCTGGGGGACCCTGAACTGGACACAATACTCCAGATGAGGCCCCACCAGGGCAGAGTAGAGGAGAAGGAGAACCTTCCTCACTGATGATTTGCTTAGGGCAATCCAAAGCATAAATACATGTTGGGAATGAAGAGATTGAGAGCAGCTCTGCAGAGAAGGACTCAGGAGGGTAGAAAATGGAATATGAGTAGCAATGTTTGTTCACAGCCCAGAAGCCAGCTGTGTCCTGGGCTGCATCAAGAGAAGTGTGGGTTGTAAATTAAGGGAGGTGACTCTGCCCCTCCATTCTGCTCTGGTGAGACCACACCTGGAAAAGAACTGTGTCCAGATCTGGAGGCCTCAGCACAGGAAAGACACAGACCTGTTGGTCCAGAGGAGCACCACAAAGATCACTTGGGAGGCTAGAACTCCTCTGCCATGAAGAAAGGCTGGAAAGAGTTGGGGTTGTTCAGTCTGGAGAAGAGAAGGCTCTGAGGAGATGCTATTGTGGCATTTAAGTATTTCACAGTATCACCAGGGTTGGAAGAGACCTCAAAGATCATCAAGTCCAACCCATTACCACAGACCAGACCATGGCACCAAGTGCCACATCCAAACCTGCCTTGAACATCTCCAGGGACGGTGACTCCGCCACCTCCCTGGGCAGCCCATTCCAGTAGCCAATGACTCTCTCAGTCAAGAACTTTCTCCTCACCTCCAGCCTAAACTTCCCCTGGCACAGCTTGAGCTGTCTCAGGATTTTCCTGTTTCTCTTTTAGAAACCTTCCTCTCCCATCACCCATCTCAGCTGCTGCTGCTTCTTGTTTGTCTGAGGTGACTAAGTTTGGGAGGGGCATTTTGCATCCATAAGGTGGCAAACTTATTGGAAGGAGGAGGAGTGGATGCCAGCAAACCACTATTGTGATTTTACTTAAAACCAAGAACAAGAAGAGGCCAGGTAAGATCTAGAGGCACATAGGAGATTCTTATTCATAAAGCCGACTGTAGCTGAACACCTCTGCCACAGTAATGCTTTGCTTTTGATGCTTCTATTCCTGTTTAAATCCTTTTCCAACTTTTTCTTTTTTAAAGAGCCTCAGATGAAAGGTATTTAGCTCACTGTGCCTTGTAAAGGCTGGGCTTGTGAAGCTCATTTTCATGGCTAAGCGGGGAGCTGAGCTTTGTCTGCTCTGTTTGCAAAATCTTCTTTTTCTCAGCTCCTGGCCTATTTTAACCCTTCCTGTAGTAAAACATTATAGCCTGTGGTTTTCTGTTTAATAATGCATGCCTCCATCCCTTCCAGTGGTCTTTAAGCTCTGCAGCCTTGAGTTAGCATCAAGAGCAGAGTTTATTCTGAACTGACAAGGGAATTTTCAATTTCTTAAAAACCTTTCCTTGTCAACATTGGCAGCTAAATATTTCATGTCCTCATGTTCCAGGGAGCCTCAGGGACCTGACAGAAAAGATCCTTCTAGTCACTGTAAATGATGAAAAGCTACTACCCAAGCTGAAGAATTTTTTGGCCTGGTTTTGGTTGTTGCTGTTTTGTTTAATTAAAAGTGGTTGTGGTGTGTCTGTCCAGAGTAGTACCTGTTAATCTGTCCATGACAGCACAGGTTAATCTAAAAATGGCTCCTCTCATTTTATGAAGAGAAAAAAAGAAGCCTTCAGCTGATCTGTTTTAGTTCATCTCAGAAATGGTAAATATGACATTGGTATACATAGAAACTACTCAACCTGCTAGAAAATGATTTTTAAAGCAGTCTTGTGGAAACTGCCTCTGAAATTCAGAGACAGAAAAAAAAGAAGATACTCAAGATGGCCTTTACCCAGCAAATGTTTCCTCTATAGAAGGCCTGAGAGCTTTTAAACTCATAATTTCAGTTTGCTCATAAATTGAGGACAGTGGGAACCAGTTGTAAAGAAGCAGGAATAATCTTTTCAAATTAGAAGGCAAAACAAGAAGAACAGATTCCACATGGGGGCACAGAAATTATCTAGGTAGTTACAAAAAGGAAACCCTGTTGACATCTATTGTGGCTGAATAACAGTGCTCAGCTCTCCAGCTATGGTCTATATTTTCATAGGAGAGGACAACATTCCTGTGAGCGGGCAAACGACAAGTGGCACAAAGGCTTCAAAGGACAGCGTCTCCAAACTGGCACAATTTGACAGGTTGGCCAGAGCCCCATAAAATCAAGCACTGGGGTGTAGCAGAACTCTCTTCTGTGCTGTGCAGAAGGAAGGCAATCGTCAAACTGAGATTTCTTTTTCCCCTCTCTCTTCTTTCTCTCCACCTTTGAGCAGCAGGACGTAAAAGCCCAGCATGATGGTAGCTGCAACCAATTTGCAATCTGATGCAATTCAAGATTCTTGTTTTCCTGCTGCTGCTAATTTTGGCACCACAGCATCCAATCAGCATTTCCTAGACATTAATTTGATTCAGGTTTAAAACTGTGTTAGGCCAAATCAGGATGGGGGAAAGAAAAGAAAAGAAAAACCAACCAAACCATGTTTAGCTACGTTGTTAGAACATGGCATCCAGCCCTACTAAATGAATATGGATGACTGGTCTTTAGTTGAAAGTAATTAGTTTATAGAGAAACTAGGCTAATGAATCACAAAGTCATAGAATCATAGAAGGTTAAGCTTGGAAGTGACCTCAAAGATCATCCAGCTCCAACACCTTGCCATAGGCAGGGACATCTCCCACTAGTACAGCTCACTCAAGGCCTTGTCCAATATGGCCATGAACACCTCCAGGGAGGGAGCAGCCACAACCTCCCTGGGCAACCTGTGCCAGTGTCTCACCACCCTCACTGCAAACAACTTCCTCCTAGCATCCTGTCTCAATCTCCCCTCTGCCAGTTCAAATCCACTGCCCCTTGTCCTGTCATTACAAGACCTTTTCAATAGTCCCTCCCCAGCCTTCCTGTAGCCCACTTCAGATACTGGAAGGCTACTCTAAGGTCCCCTCAAAGCCTTCTCTTCTCCAGGCTGAAGAGACCCAAATCTTGTAGCCTGTCCTCACAGCAGAGTTGCTGCAGCCCTCTGAGTATCTTCATGGTCTACCTCTGGACCCGCTCCAACAGTTCAATGTCCTTCCTGTGACAGACACCTGACTTCAGTGTCTCCTAGCTGATTGGGAGCTCTGAAAGAAGTCTCTTCTGTGGCTAGGACATCCTTAAGATCTCTCTTCTCAGAGATCTTTGAGTTAGGTCAGTTACGTCTTTCCTTCAGTCTTTATAGGATCTTTCTTTTTGACCCAGCCATTTTCATACCACCAAGAATGTAGAGCTGTAACTGGCCTTGAGCCCTCACCTTTATCAAATCTGAAAGGACACGTGGACAGGCAGATAGGGTGAAGGCATAGGCTTGTATTCTGTGGAAATTCAACCCAAACATCACCTTACCTGAGAAATGTCCATGACAGAGTCACAGCTGAGAGGCCGAGCGGACGTCAGGTCGTTGGAGCCCAGCACTGTGGAGATGATCCCATTCTGGTCAATCCGCCTGATCATTGTGCCATCCACAAAGTAAATCAGCCCAAACTTGTCCACAGTGATGCCTGAGGAGGAAAAAACCAAGGTAGTCACAAAGTAATGGCAACCTCTTGACTATCAGATGGAGAGAAGATGGTGATGGCAGAGTAGGACCACTGGCTTTGGTTCAGAGCAATACATTTTATGGGCAGTCAAAAGTGACAAGATGGGAGCTGGATGTATGGGAGTCCTATCATCAGGAGCTTTCAGATAGCACCATTCCATGGAAGGCACTTCCTCCTGGCTCATTGTAGTGGGTTTGCATAGCAAGGTTTGGTAGAAGAGAGTAGCATGAGTGGCTTCTGTTGAGAAGCTGCTAGAAGCTTCCCCTATGTCCGATAGAGCAAATTTCATCCTGCTCCAAGATGGACCTGCTGCTGATCAAGGTCAGACCTTTCAGTGATGGTTGTAGCACCTCTGTGACAGCTTAAGAATGGCAGGAAGTTACCGTGCAAGAGCAATTACAGAGAGACAGGAGCAAGAATAAGAGAGAGAAACAACTCTGCAGGCACCAAGGTCAGTGAAGAGGAGGAGATGCTCCAGGTGTTGGAGCTAAGATTCCCCTGCAACTTGTGGTGAAGACCACAGTGAGGCAGGCTGTTCCCCTGAAGCCTATGGAGGTTAAGAGTGAAGCAGAGATCAACATGCAGCCCAGGTGGATATCTGAAGGAGGCTGTGAGCTTGTGAGAAGCCCATGCTGCAGCAGGCTCTTGGCAGGACCTGCAAACTCAAGGACAGAGGACCCCACATTGGAGCAGGTTTGCTGGTAGGACTTGTGACATTGTGGGGGATCCATGCTGGAGCAGTCTGCTCCTGAAGGACTACACCACAGGGAAAGGAGCTGTGTTAGAGCACATTGTGAAGAACTGTAGCCCATGGGAGAAGTTGATGAAGGACTCTGACATGGGAGGGACCCCACGCTGGAGCAAGGGAAGAGTGTGAGGAGTCCTGCCCCTGACCAGGGAGCAGCAGAGATGACATGTAATGAACTGACCACAATCCCCATTCCCTTGGGTTCCTGGAGGGAGGAGACAGAGACATTGGAGAAGTTAAGCCTGAGAAGAAGGGAGGAATGAGGGGAAGGTGTTTTTAAGATTTCATTTTTATTTCTCATTATCCCACTGTGATTTGATTGGTAATTAATTGATTATTTTTCTCTGCAGGTCTGTTTTGTCCATGGTGGTAGCTGCTGAGTGATTTCTCCCTCTCCTTATCTTGACATATGAACCTTTCATTTTATTTTTCTCTCCTTTGCCCAGCTGAGAGGCTTTGGTGGGCACTTGGGTGTCCAGCCAGGGTCAAGCCACCACACACAAGGTGCAATTTAGAAATCCCTACTCACTTCTGGAGAAGGGCATGGCATTTGGTGAACTGCTGAAAGGGAAAGATTTCCTAACAAGGACAAGAGGAAATGGCCTCAAGCTGTACACAGGCAGGTTTAGATTGGATACTAGGAAAAAACTCTTTACTGAAAGAGTGGTCAAGCATTGATGAAGCTGCCCAGGGAAGTGGTGGAGTCACCATCCCTGAAGGTGCTCAAAAGAACATTAGACATGACATTTTGGGACATGTTTTAGTGGGCATGGTGGTGTTGGGTTGACAGGTGTACTCACAGGACCACAGCATGTTAGGGGTTGGAAGGGACCTCTGGAGATCATTGAGCCCAACCCCCCTGTCAGAGCAGGACCACAATCCAATGCAGGTCACACAGAAATGCATCCAGACAAGTCATGAAAGTCTCCAGAGAAGGAGACTCCAAAGCCTCCCTGGGCAGTCTGTGCCAGTGCTCTGTGAGCCTTACAGTAAAGAAGTTCCTCTCATGTAGAGGTGGAACTTCCTGTGCTGTACTTTATATCCATTGTGTCCATTGACTCGCTAATCTTGAAGGTCTTTTACAGCTGCATTATCCTATGATCCCATGGTTCTCTAATTACAGAATCACAGAATGGTAAGGTTGGAAGGGACCTCAAGATCATCTAGTTCCAACTCCCTGCCATAGGCAGGGACACCTCCCACTAGAACAGCTCACTCAAGGCCTCCTCCAACCTGACCTTGAACACCTCCAGGGAGGGAGCAGACACAACCTCCCTGGGCAACCTGTGCCAGTGTCTCACCACCCTTGCTGGAAAGAACTTCCTCCTGACATCCAGTCTAAATCTTCCCTCTACCATTGCCCCTTGTCCTGTCATTGCAAGACCTTGTCAATAGTCCCTCCTCAGCCTTCCTGTAGCCCCCTTCAGACACTGGAAGGCTACTCCAAGGTCTCCTGGAAGCCTTCTCTTCTCCAGGCTGCAGAGCCCAAACTCTCTCAGTCTGTCCTCATAGAGCTACTGCAGCCCTCTAATCATTCTCATGGCCTCCTCTGGACCTGCTCCAACACTTCTACACCCTTTCTGTGCTGGGTGCTCCCGAACTGCACACAGTAGTCCAGGTGGGGTCTGACAAGAGCCGAGTGATGATTAGAGTGATTAATTAGATGTCTGCATTGTGGTATTGTTCCTCATGGTACAAATATTCAGCTGTGCACATGCAAATACTGCACTGGTGGATCTTTCAGAAACGGCAGTGAAGAAGGCTGGGAAAGTTCCATCAGGTCGACCAAATTTCAGATGGATAGATATGGAGGGTTTTTCCCTAGGACATTACTAATTTTTACTAATTTAGTAATTACTACTCTTACTAATTTAAAGTATTTCATCTGTTTCTGAGCTCTGCTAAGTGATCAATTCCCTTGTCCAACCCTCCCTTGCAGACATATTCCTGTCAGTGGATCTGAAGTCTGCCAACAGGAGCTACAGACTGCTCCTTCTCGCTTCCTCACCTGCAGCTCCGTGCCCTTTCACTTGCCCCTAAGCATCATTTCTCAAGTATTTGTTATGTTAGCAAACCCTCCCTTAATCCTCTTTTATCCCAGGCTAGCTATACCCTGCATCTTCCATCAGAGGATTTCATGGTGCTTTACACTTACTAATTAGACCTCATAGCAGTCTGTGAGTGTGATCATCCTAATTTTACATACCTAGGAAATAACAGATAAAGCAATTTTCACAAGGTCACAGAGGAAGTCCATGACTAAGGCAAGAGTACGACGCTAAGGTCCCCATTCACCTCTCTTTTATGCTGGCATAAATTAAAAATAACTCTACAGATCCTAATAGAGTCATTCATCTCATCCACCCTGCGGTGGCAGAACGCCACTCAGCATAATATTTGAGTGTCTTAGAGACACCAGAAGAATGTAATGGACGAGTGGGAAAAAGAAAAAAATGTAGAAGCCTGTAACACTTTTTTTCCCTGCATATGAAATTCTGCTTGGAATATATGAATGTATGCATCTTAGGATCTTCCCTTTCAGTTTCTTTCACTAGCAGGGTAGCAAAAAAAAAAAAAACAAAAACAAACCAAAAAAAACACCCCAGACATCTGCACTGTGCATCCAAGCAAGTGTCTGGAGCTTTTGCAATTGGTGGAGAGAAATATCTACTTCCAGGGTGCCATTCAAATCACCCCAAAGATGATATCCTTAAGAGATTATGTGTATCCTTTGAGAAACACCTTTTCCTCCCCCACTGACTATCAGTGGAGACTACAGCAAATCTCTCCAAAGGAAACATTTATATTGTAGGCAGATAAAGTTGTTGAGATGAATCCTCACTATCGTGGGTTTTCTTTTTTTCCTTGGCTGTCATCGTGGTGACAGAAATGATGGAAAAATCTGTTCAGATAGAAAGCCTGGAGAACATTGCTGAGAAGCCATCAGATCTTGTGTTTCTCCAGAATGCTGTTTTACAGCCAGACCCCCTTGTTTGAAACATTTACCCTCTGTCTCCATCCACTGTGAGCGATGCTGTGAAGTACAGATGCAGCGCTTTGCAGATCAAAAATTTTAGGCTTTCCTGTAGCAGGGACTAATCCCCTGATTGCTTGGGCAATTAAAATCATGGCCCTCAGCCCGCACTGTGGCTGTTACATGGGCTGGAAGCCACAGAGGTGGATGATGTGTGGCAAAACTTACTGTGTTTGGTTGAACAGAAACCCAGAGAAGATAACCTAGGCTGGAAGTAATGACAGGGAAACCTCAGGACTAAGTCATTGTCCTGAGACAATGACTAAGGAAAGAACAAACTGAGGGAGCTGGGAGGAGAAGAGGCTCAGGGGACACCTCATCACCCTCTACAACTACCCAAAGGGAAGATGGAGTGAGAAAGAGGCCAGACTCTTCTCCTTGATGACAAGTGACAGACCAGAGGAGGTGCTCCAGGGGAGGTTTAGGTTGGATGTTAGGAAATATTTCTTCACTGAAAGGGCTCCCAGACATTGGAATGGTCTGCCCAGAGCAGTGGTGGAGTCACCACCCCTGGGGGTGTTTAAGTGGCATGTGGACCTGGCACTTAGGAACACAGTTTTGTGTTGTGGGTCGAAGGGGTTGGATTGGATGATCTTGGAGGGCCCTTCCAGCCAGATACATTCTGTGATTCTGTATCTTCTCCATTGAGCTGAGGTAAGGGACTCAGAGAGGGCTGCAACTTGTGGATTCAGTCAGTTAGGAGTCAGGAAATTGATGCTCCAGACCACTGAGCTGAATGGGAGCTGTGCATTTTCACTGGGAGGTGAAAACAGCATTTTCCTTAGTTCTTCACAGCATCTCCTTGTCTGAAGGACATCGTTTTGACCTGGATGGGTTATTTGACCATCAGAGCAGTGAGGTTTTAGAATAGCCTCTAGGGCAGTGAGGAAAAAAAATTACTTGCTGCTTTTAAGATGAAGTTCATTAATTTTGGAGAGGATTATATGACAGGGCTGCAGAGATAATGGATGGCAGGAATAAATGACCCAAAAGATTCCTTTTAGTTCTACATTCCAATACCTATGTTTAATTCACGCCAAGATAGAACTTGATCTTTGCAGGACCACAAAACCTCCAAGATAAGTGACAGGCAGCTGCTGCACATCGGAATGCTATGGGAGAATGATAGAATCATGGAGGTTGGCAAAGACCTGCATGATCATCAAATCCAACCATCAGCCCAGTGCCACCAGAGGGCTGGAGCAGCTCTCCTATGAGGACAGGCTGAGAGAGTTGGGGCTCTGCAGTCTGGAGGAGAGAAGGCTTCCAGGAGACCTGATAGTAGCCTTCCAGTATCTGAAGGGGGCCTACAGGAACTCTGGGGAGGGACTATTGACAAGGTCTTGCAATACCAGGACAAGGGGCAATGGGTTTAAACTGACAGAGGGGAGATTTAGACTGGATGTTAGGAGGAAGTTCTTTACATTGAGGGTGGTGAGGCACTGGCACAGGTTGCCCAGGGAGGTTGTGGCTGCTCCCTCCCTGGAGGTGTTCAAGGCCAGGTTGCTTGAGGCCTTGAGTGAGCTGTACTAGTGGGAGGTGCCCCTGCCTATGGCAGGGGGTTGGAACTAGATGATCTTGAGGTCCCTTCCAACCTTACCATTCTATACCATGATTCTATATCCTGAAATGCCACAACTACAAGTTTTTTGAACACCTCCAGGGTTAGTGACTCCACCACTTCCCTGGGTATCTCATTCCAATGCTTGACCACTCTTTAGTAAAGATGTTTTTCCTAATATCCAGTCTAAAAGAGAAGCCACAGCAGCGGTGTGACCACCTACTCTTGAGATGTTTTTCCTAATATCCTGTCTTTTTAAAAGAGAAGCCACAGCACTGGTGTGACCACTTACTCTTGTCACACAGTATAAACTCATCAGTTGTATCTTAGCACTTTGTCCAAAGCTTGCAGAGGGATCTGGTGGTATAAGCATCAGTATCTCACGGGCTTGCAGGAAGCTGTCTTTACCTCCCATGAGACCTGTCAGCATTGTGTCCCAGTATCCAATAAGCCAATCAGGATATTGGCACATGTCACCTGTCACTGGCATCTGCTGTTGAAGGTTACTGCTGCTCTAATTAATCTGCCCACCAAAGGGCAAGTTGTTTGATATCTGTTGGTGTTTGCTTGACAACCAGGAACACAACTGAGCTCTTTAAGCGATGCGGTAGACATAGAATCATAGAATGGTAAGGTTGGAAGGGACCTCAAGGATCATCTAGCTCCAACCCCCTGCCATAGGCAGGGACACCTCCCACTAGTACAGGTTACTCAAGGCCTCAAACAACCTGGCCTTGAACACCTCCAGGGAGGGAGTAGCCATGACCTCCCTGGACAACCTGTTCCAGGACCTCACCACCCTCACTGTAAACAACTTCCTCCTAACATCCAGTCTAAATCTCCCCTCTGCCAGTTCAAACCCGTTGCAGGACCTTGTAAATAATCCTTCCCCAGCCTTCTTGTAGGCCCCCTTCAGATACTGGAAGGCTACTATCAGGTCCCCTTGAAGCCTTCTCTTCTCCAGGCTGCAGAGCCCCAACTCTCTCAGTCTGTCCTCATAGCAGAGCTGCTGCAGCCCTCTCAGCATCTTTGTGGCCTCCTCTGGACCCACTCCAACACTTCCATGTCCTTGCTGTGCTGAGGGCTCCAGAACTGCACACAGTACTCCAGGTGGGGTCTGACAAGAGTAGAGTAAAGTGGTAGAATCATGGTTCTTTGGAAGAGGCCTGATAGAAGGTTTAGTTGATTCTAACTGGCTTTTGTCAAACACAAGAGGCTCTTACCCATTCCGAGGTTCACAACAAGGATCTTTCAGGGCACCTGTCCATTAGCCTGTGTGACAGGCCAAAAGCCAGTGAAGGGTAGCAGGCTGGATAATGTGATTTTAAATGAGGCAGAATTTCCTCTCTTAGCTAGTTCCATATGGATTGGATTGGATTTATCAGCAGCGTGTGCTGACAGCTGCTCAGGGTGTGCAGTGCTGAGGTCTGATGGCTGGTCTGATTAACCAGTTACAGTAATAACAACCTGTACCTACTCTGGCTCTTGAGCCAGCTCTGATTAGCTGATAGAGCACAACTTCCTTTTGCATTCCAGTTCAGACAAAGAGCTTGCACACCCGAATAAGTTGAAGCGGGACAGCAAAGTTACCACTTATCATCCTGCTCCAGGGCAATGGCATGTGCATGTGTTCTTATCACAGAGCACTTCTCTGTTTATCCTTCTTTCACAGAGGCTAAGCAACCTCAATTGCTTCGCATTTCCTAGGATGTTCTGCAGGGTAACAGAGTTTGCAGCCAGCCACAGCCCTAAATGCCCATTTGCACACTCTCCTCACACAGCAGCCGCTTCAATCCCTTGCTGACTTGAGCTGATTGTCTTGGAATCAAATCTAATTATGGAGAGGAACCCTGCTCTCTCTCACAGACAAACATCTTTGGATGGGTGACTTCTGCACAGAGGGAAAGAAGCATCTCACTGTTTCTTTGCAGCAGATTGCAGAGGTTAGATTCGACCTTCCTGTGTTTCCTTTCTGATAATGGCAGGGTTCCAGTGCTAGGAGCTGGTTCCTGCAAACGGGCGCAGAAATGGGTAATTCACATGTTACGCATGTAAAAAGCTAAAGGCCTTGCCTTGCTTTGGCAGAAGGCTCCTCTCATGTTTCCATAGGAACATAAGGGGATTAAAGATTTGCAGCATACAGCTTGAAGTTCACTCTCACAGTTACTGAGAGAAAACATCTGCTGCCACTACCCAGGTAGCGTTGCAGATCCAATCTTTAAGCTCTGAGATACGCGACACATTTGCTATGAAATCATGTTGGCTCCTCTTGGAGAGTCAGAGATCCCCTAAGAAACAAGGGCTTGTAGCACCACGTGCATCACACCAGCGAGTTGTGCTGATAGAAAGTTGTGATCAGATGACATTTGCTTCAAATGTCAGGACCTTGTAGTGTAGGGAGGTGACAGCACAACATTCGCTGCAAAGAGCTGCTGGGACACGGTGGGTTTGTTCTAGGAGATGAACTGCTAAAAGTGATTGCATTGCACATGTAACTCTACTTAGAGGCTGAAAAAAACCCCAATCCACAACTCTTTTAACTGAAAAAAAAAAAGGTGCTAAAGGAATCCAAGTTTGGAGCTTTCTTGTCTGGGTGGATGCTGAATGACTGAGTGATAAAATGGCAGACGAAAATCAATGTCAATAAGTACAGAGGAACTCACAAGGGGAAGGAGTAAGCCTAACTGCCCATATGTGATGACAAGCTGTAAAACAGCTCAGAGGAAAAAAGATTTCAGAATTCCTGTGAAAAGTTTTCTGCAAAGATCAGTTTTGTGCTCACCAGTGGTCCAGGAGGGAGCTAGAAGACAGGATTGGATTAAGAAAGGCACAGAGAGAAGAACAGAAAGCAATGATCTGGCCTGAAGGAGACCACATATTTTCATGCTGTGGCTGAAACAAATCATGAAAATTGTTAGGACAGGAAAAAAAAAAATGTTCAAGGATGTTTCTAGGCAAATTCATGAAGGTATCAAAGAGAGGTGCAGCCTTTTCAGGAGGTGCCTCAAATGTCAATGACTAGAGTCTGCAGTGTCAGCAGGGCTCTCTGCAGCTCTCTGAAAGGAGGTTGAAGCTACATTGGGGTTGGTCCCTTCTCCCTAATGATCAGTAGGAGAGGAGGAAGTGGCCTCAAGTTGCATCAAGGGAGGTTTGGGTTAGATCTTAGAAGAAAATTCTTGACTGAAAGGGTTACAACACCCTGGAACAGGGTCCTCAGGGAGGTGGTTGAATCCCCATCCCTGGAGGTGTTTTAAAGAGGCTGAGATGTGGAGCTGATGGACATGACTTAGCACCTGTCTTGGTAGAGTTAGATAATGTTTGGACTCTGTGGTCTCAAAGGTCTTTTCCAACCAAAACAATTCTATGCATTCTCTAAAAGGCCATGCTACCAAGGCCCCTTTTCCTATGTGTCTTTTCTGGCCACAGCAAGAGACAATAAATTGTCATGGACATGGAAGTGTTGGAGCAAGTCCAGAGGAGGGCCACAAGGATGATCAGAGGGCTGGAGCAGCTCTGCTATGAGGACAGACTGAGAGAGTTGGGGCTCTGCAGCCTGGAGAAGAGAAGGCTGCCAGGAAACCTTAGAGTAGCCTTCCAGTATCTGAAGGGGGCCTACAGGAAGGCTGGGGAGGGACTATTGACAAGGTCTTGCAATGCCAGGACAAGGGGCAATGGGTTTGAACTGGTAGAGGAGAGATTTAGACTGCATGTTAGGAGGAAGTTGTTTGCAGTGAGGGTGGTGAGACACTGGCACAGGTTGCCCAGGGAGGTTGTGGCTGCTCCCTCCCTGGAGGTGTTCAAGGCCAGATTGGATGAGGCCTTGAGTGAGCTGTACTAGTGGGAGGTGTCCCTGCCTATGGCAGGGGATTTGAACTGGAAGATCCTTGAGGTCCCTTCCAACCTTACCATTCTATGATTCCATGATTCTATGAAATTCTGTTTGGCCAGCCCCTGTCCTTCCCTGACACAGCCCTGACGTTAGCATTGCACAAGAAAAACCTTAACAGATTGTGAAGAATTGAGTTTCTTCTTCTAATTCCCTGCAACTCACAAACGCTTAGCGAACAACTGAGATGTTGTTTACGCATTTAGCAGGACACAGCGAAGGAAGCAATCTGTCCCCACATTAATTACTTCCATTTTGCATTGGTTCTGTGGTGCTAAATGAATGAGGTGCCCCATCCTCCCTCTTGTCCCTTCAGAAACCTTCTTCCTATTGTGTCAGGCTTGTCACTGCAATCTCTGCTAATTGCGAACTCCTTGGTAATTTCTCTGCCACAACATTTTCCTGAGGAGATCCACTGGTGAGTACTCAGATGAAAACAAATGCTCTGACAAGCTGGAGTTTTAATTTTTCTTTAGATTGCTTGTAGAAGAGGATCATTATTAGCAGATGATAATTAGAAAGTGGTAACACTTTAATTTGCAAGGATATATTGAAATTCATTAGCATCTGAATGCTTTGCTGTGCTCCGTGGCAAATGAACTGGAAGTATCAGACCGGTTCTTAATGGCTATGATAAATACCCTGACCAAACAGCTGCCACCACTGCTGCATCCATTGATCTACCTGTCCTGCATTTGTACAGCTCACTGTTATCAGAGAATCCAAAGACAAGGAAAGGTTGAAATTTCTGGCTCCTATCCCTCCTAAGACTGATCATCTAAAGGCAGTTTTCTCTCCTTCAATGGAGAGGCACAAGAACCATTATCCAGAAGGTACTTCAGAGAAATGTACTGACTGGACAAGGGGTAACAGTTTGGAAGTGAAAGCAAGTAAGTTTAGATTGGATATAAGGCAGAGGCATTTTTTTGGCTTGGTGAGCCACCAGAACAGCTTGTCCAGAGAAATTGTGGATGCTCCACCAGTGGAGTTATTTAAGGTCAGGTTGGATGGAGCTTTGAGGAGGCTGACCTAATGAAAGATCACAGAATCATAGAATGTTAGGGGTTGGAAGGGACCTCTAGAGATCATCTAGTCCAACTCCCCTGTCAGAGCAGACAAAGGTGTCTCTGGAAGTCCCTTCCAACCTAACCTGTTCTATGAAATTGTGCACTGTGAACTCAGGAGGTGAGGTGGGAACTGGAAGAAGTCATGAAACCTGTGGGGAAAAGGGTGCTGCACAGGAAGTGGAGAATTATTATGAACTGGGGTGGGATCTCATCCTTTAGCCTATCATCTCCATGAGATGATCATTTTTCCTAGAATGTGACTCATCCCACCTTGAACATGTGCACTGGCACAGAAACAACCGCTTTCAAAGTTCCTCTCTCTTTTCACTGAGAAGAGAGGCAAAGCCAAGATTGGATGCTAAAGGCAGCTGTAAAAATATACATTGACACCTCACGACTGACTCTCCAGCCTTTATGAATTGCTATTTCTTAACCTGTCAGGAGTCTGTTCTGTATATTTTCCAGCAAGCTGCAAATATCAGCTAATTAAAGTCTCTTGAAAGTCAAGACAAGACCTTGTTTCCTCACAGTTTTTAAACAAGTGCAAAGGTGCCCTGAAAATACACAAATCCTACTTTGCATGGAACAATTATCTTTAGCTTTAAAAAGCTGAGTTCAAGGAAGATTGGAGCAAGTCCAGAGGAGGGCCACAAAGATGCTCGAAGGGCTGGAGTAGCTCTGCTAAGAGGACAGGTTGAGAGAGTTTGGGCTCTGCAGCCTGGAGAAGAGAAGGCTTCCAGGAGACCTTAGAGTAGCCTTCCAGTATCTGAAGGGGGCTACAGGAAGGCTGGGGAGGGACTATTGACAAGGTCTTGTAATGACAGGACAAGGGGCAATGGGTTTGAACTGGCAGAGGGGAGATTGAAACTGGATGTTAGGAGGAAGTTGTTTGCAGTGAGGGTGGTGAGACACTGGCACAGGTTGCCCAGGGAGGTTGTGGCTGCTCCCTCCCTGGAGGTGTTCAAGGTCATGTTGGATGAGGCCTTGAGTGAGCTGCACTAGTGGGAGGTGTCCCTGCCTATGGCAGGGGGTTGGAACTGGATGATCTTTGAGGTCCTTTCCAACCTCACCATTCTATGATTCTCTGAAGAGCAGTGATTCTGGAAGAATTGAACTTTTCAAGACCTTCTCTGGCCAGCTGCTATCTCTACAGCTACAGAACTGTTTTCTAATTTCCTCTGACCATTCACTTATGAGTGTTTGCTCCCCTGCCAAGACAGGGAAGCGGAGGGTAACTCATGGTCTGGTGGTTACTTATAATAAATCATCTTTACTTTGAACTATTATTAAAAACAATCACATGAAGCAAGAGAACTGCATTCAGTTTTGGGCTCCTCGGTTCACGAGGGACAGGGATCTACTCAGAAGAGTCCAATGGAGGACTACGAAGATGATGAAGGTGATGGAACACTGCCCTATGAGAAGAGGCTGAGGGACCTGGGGCTGTTTGGTGTGGTGAAGAGAAGACTTAGAAGGGATCTAATCAATGTTTATAAAGATCTGAGGGCCGCAGCTCAAGAGCAAGGAGACAAAATTCTCAGTTGTGCCTTGTTATAGCACAAAGGGTAATAGGTATACACTACAGCACAGGAAGTTCCACCTCAACATGAGGAAGAACTTTACTGTAAGGGTGATGGAGCACTGGCACAGGCTGCCCAGAGAGGTTGTGGAGTCTCCTTCTCTGGAGACTTTCAAGCTCTGTCTGGATGCATTCCTGTGTGATCTACACTAGGTTCTATGGTCCTGCTCTGGCAGGAGGGTTGGACCTTGATGATCTATGGAGGTCCCTTCAACTTCTAACATCCTGTGATCCTGTGTAATTTGCTGGATTTTTCTACTAGGATAAACTGCTATGAAGGTATAAAGAAAACTGACATCACACTGTCAGCCTGAGTTTTGACTGTTAATGATTTACTGATGTGAACTGGAAGTGAATCACACCTGCCTGTCTCGGCACACTTTGCAAAGTCAGGCTGGAACCAGCTCAGGGAACACTGTTTACAAACTTTCCACTGGCTGTGTGTGCTTTCTGGATTATTATTTTCTTGTTGTCATTTTGCTTCATGTCATTTCCTTTTTCACCCTCAATTTACTCCTATTTTGTGAAAATTTCAGAGCTGTGAGGAATGAATGCATGCATTTTGCCGCTGTGTGATTGAGGTGGAAGAACAGTCTCCTGAGAGCTTGAATTGCCAACAAGAAGAATTTCAGTACTGAAAGCTTTGAACTCCAGAGCTCTATTTCCCACAGCAAAGCAGAAACATAATTCATCTAAACCTTGCAACATCCACCCATGCAAGGAAATGAATAATATTCCTCTTGCCTTGTACAAGGGAGAAGGAAGGTCCCACACAAGTTGTGGGGCTGGGGTTTTCTGCACGTCAAAGTGGTGTAGAAAACTGGATTACTGATTTCTGAATTCCCTGATCTTATGACTTATCTGCTGGGCTCTCTGAATCTCTCTGCCCAAGTCACTTAATTTTCTTTTCACTCACCCCTCTCGTTTCGGTGAGCCAATTTCTGCCCTGCAACCTGTAGTAGCTGCTCCCTTTCTCTATCTGTGCCTCTGGCAATAGTTCATCCCAATATAATGATCACCTCATGGGAACTTGGAGTGCTTGGAAACCGCATTGGCCCCTTTGAATATTACACAGGCAGCAATTTGGCTTTCAGTGCTTTTTAGCAAAGAACAGGTCGCTCAAGTTATGTTTTCCTCCATCCTGCCAGACACCAACAAGCCAACAAGTAAAAAAAAAAAAAAATAATAAAAAAAATAAAATAAATCACAACTAGAGCAGACACAAATGGACAGTAAATCAGTCTGGGTTTCCTGGACTCAGTAACAGTAATGTCATCTCTGTGTCAAGGAAAATAACTTTCTTAGTCTATCCAAGAAGAGAAACAACAGCTCAGCTGTCTTCATCTTGCTTGAAACAAACTGTTAAAGAATCCCCAGGTTTTGTTGAGAGGTTGCTTTACAAAGAGGTTGGGAGAGCCTTGGAAATCACTGTGGTGATCAAGGAGGGAGATACCCAGATGGAAGGAAAAAGGAAACCTGCAGCACACTGATGACAAAGCTAAGATGTTATTTATAACTCCTCACAACAACAGGGCAAGAAGACACCTAACAGACAAAAATGCCACATTTCTAAAAGCAGTCCTGCATGGGGGTCCTTCTTAGCACTGCAGAAGGTGTGCACATCAAGAGTAACTTCCATCTCATCACTATCCACTCTGTGTGGTTTGTTTTTTTTTCCTGAGGAGCTGTGGACAGCTGGCAGGAGTGACATCCTCCATATGCAGAGCTCGTTACCTTGAGACTGCCAGTCTGAAGTCTTGGCTACACACAGGACTGCATATGTTTGGCTAAACCTGTTGTGAACAGTTTACTTGAGAGGCATGAAGGCTGTGTGGTGCCTTTCTTCTGATCTGACTGTGCCTTTTATTATATTTTAGTAAGCTACTGAGGAACCAGGTGAGGTCATGCTGAATTAGACCATCCTCACATTGAAATGAGTATCCACTCTCCTACAGGATTGAAGCTGGATACTATGATATAGAGTGCCAATATATAAATCTCAGTTCAGGTATCTCTGAGCTGTATGCTGGGCTTATTGCTGTTTTTTGTATATAGCAATGTTTACAGAGCTTCTAATTTTGGTTTAATGATAGACTGGATTGAGTTGGCATGGACCTGAAAGATTATCAGATTCCAAATGCCCTCCTCTGGGCAGGACCTTGTTCCAGGTCTTGACCACCTCCAGGAATGGGGCATCCACAACCTCCCTGGGCAACCTGTTCCAGCGTCTCAGCACCCTTACTGTCAAGAATTTCTTCCTCACATCCAGTCTAAATCTACCCTCTTTCAGTTTGAAGGCATTACCCCTCATCCTATCACTACAAGCCAACAAAGCTTGCCAAGAAAGCTTTAATGAGCCGAATATGAGCGAACCCAGTCCAGACTGGGAAAGATCAAACACTGTTATTTGGTAAGGAGGAATAAAGGCTAAGTGGATATAAAAGGATGGGTGGATTTATTCTATTGCTTTTTGCACACATGCCCATCACTGTGCCCCTCTGGTTTGGCACCCCTTCCATCAACCTCAGCAAGAAGAAGCAGGACTGGCTGAGGGTGAGATGTACTCACGTATTTCCAGAGACAAGCACTCATGACGCATTTGTGGGTTGACCAGGAAGACTTGCAAAACTCAGTGGTGTTTTCTGAACTGGAGAGGAGAGCAGTCCCCAGGGGGACTAAATAAATCCCTTTCCAAAAGACCCCTTCAAAAAAGCCTGTGGAGAAGAAGCAGCCTCACCCCTGGGATTGGTCAGGGTGGCATCAGTGCCTTTGCCTCCATCTCCACAGCGGGTATCGTCGAACGGGAGGCACTGATCGCCGGTTCCAGCCAGCACCTCCGAGTTCTTCACGATGTCTTTCACTGCCGTGGTTGACTTGATTTTATAGATACGTCTGCTGTTCGTGTCGGAGAGGTAGATGGAGCCGGTGATTGGGTCTGTGGTCAAGTAATACTTATGAGCTGGGCTGTGGCTGAAAAAGAAGGGTACGGTGTTATTATTCTCTTGGAGGATTTGTTTCCTTAAGTTAACCGACAGGCAACGCGAGTACTTCAGAAAATAAAAATGCAGAGGGCAGACACACTGGGAAAGTGAAGCGGTGCTCTACTCAACAACATCAGTACAAGGAGTGCTACAGCAGGATCCTGAGCACGGAGGGTGGTTGCTAAAGGAAATGCCTCGCTGGGCTGAGCCAAAATCATGCTAGGAGCTACTACGTGTTGAGTCCCAGTGCCTGACTTCCCCTAATTTACTTAATACAGACGCGGTCCTGAAATCGTTGTTAGTGCGGTGTCAGAAAGTGAAGGGAAAGCAGAGTACACTGGGGACCAAAGGAAAAACAAAACCAGACCCAGACAAAAAAAGTGAAATAAAAAAAATCTGCCCTCCTAAGAAAGAGACCCAATTCCAAACCCCAAAAGCAGACTCCCAAGTATAAAGCACTTGAAGATTACTTCATCAAGGCTTATCTTGTGCTCTTGCTGACTCCAGCAGAGACTCTGGAGTCCTGCCCTGCTCTCATGGAGATTATCAGAAGTCCTGTCACTGAATTCAGCTGGACCCCGAGGAAGACAGAAAAAAAATGGTCCCTGGAGTGCCACATTTTGCCCTAAAACACTGTCTTACAAGGATTCTGTCTCCAGTTTGATATGGATATTAAACATTAACTTCTTTAAGTGTTTGCTACTAGTGTGCATTGAGCTGCATCTCTTCTAAGCCAGAAACTGACAGATTAAACTTGTAGCACCTGCTGCTGGAACAGAGGTCTCCTTCCTTCTAAGAAAGGCTAAGTAGTAATTAGAGTAAGTATGAAAAAGTCTCTACTTTACTGCAGAACATCTTAAAGCTGTCCAAACTCATCAGGTCCCAAGAATTCATAATAAATGTACAGGCCACAGGTCACAGTTTTGCACTTGGTGGAATTGTTCCAGGAAAAGCTGGTTAGAAACCTAAGTGTTGATCACAGTTGGCTCTCTCTCCCTCATAATCAGAAATATCCTCTCTCTACTTCAGTCTTTATGGTAGGAAAATTAACCCTTCTTCAGACACATAAAACCTATTGAATTAGCCTTTAGCACTCTAAAAAACCCAAGTTGGTTCTTTGTGAAAAATTACTTAATACTTTGGTAAAAAAAATAAAAAAGAAGGCTTTCTGATTTATTCTGGACTCTCCCTTGTGATTTATCCTATTAAAGTCTGAACAGATTTCATCTCCACAAATGACACTGATTCTTGCTAAATAAAATGCTCTGACCTTCAAGACAGCTCCAGCCTGACAGTTCAGTCTCCATCTGTATTCCTTTCCACTGACAGCAGGCTGGTAGGGTATTATTCCATTTACCTGCATGTCACTCACACTAAGCAAGTGGCTTCAACCCCAGTGGAAGAAGGTCCCTGTGGGAATCCATCATCCATTTTGATCAGGGCCCTGCATTTTCTTCTGACTGTCCCAACAAAGTCCAGTTGAATGTCAGTCAGCTTTTGGGCTGCTCATAATCTCTCTTTTGCATGAGAGATGGGCAAGAGGAGAGTATCTTTAATGGCGCTTTGCAATTCTTTAATGTCTTTGCCTGGAAGCACAGAGAGCTTCCAGCGAGCCTTACAGCAGGCCATCTGCAGATGGGCAAAGGTAAATAACTTTCCCAAAGATGGAAAAAAATGGTGGCAGGACTGGGACTTCCCTGCTCCTCTCCCCCAGCACTATTATTACAATTTGCTTTTGTTTTTCACAGTTTCACTCCGGTGTAATTCAACTGCTGATTACAACCTTCTGTGGAAGACAGAGGTCTTCAAACTATTTTATAATCCTAGATCCTACACAGAATGGACACCAAAACAAATGCTGGCTACTTTTAGTCATGGATCTAAGAACCATCTAAATGCAACATATTCATCCAGCAGAAAAGCTGAATGGTACTTCCCACCTAAATTTACTCACTGTCACATTCAGGTAGCACTTTGGGTAGCTGCTGGTAAGTTAAGTTTAGTTTTATTAATGAAGTCATGAATATAGATCCTGCAAAAACGCAGGGTCAAGTTCAAGGTTCACAATCATTACAAAATTAGCTCTGAATAGTTAAAACATTTCCTCCCCTGCATAGTTTGGTGCCACAGAGGGACACACCTAAACTGGCAAATGCACTTTGGAAGAGCTAGAGGTAGAAGCTTATGTTGATTGAACTACACATGCGACAGTAAGGATGTGGTGCTTAGGTTTAGTGGTGACCCAGCAGTATTGGGTTAATAATTTGACTTAAATGTCTCTTCCAACCAAAATGATACTATGATTCTATTCTATGGGCACCTGAAATCTTGAGTCACTTGAGTCTGGATTTCTGATGAGTCTGGTGAGCTGACAGTGAAACTCCTGACATAGAATAACCTTTCTAAACCAAATGTTGTTTAATGGTATGGGAACCCCCAACACAAATGGTATCTTTTCTTCTGCATGGCTCTGTGAGGCCCATAGGAAGTGCTAGTTCATTTTCAAAAGCAAATCTTGGTCTCCTACACCTTGCTCCATGCTTTTGTGGGTAGAAGGCCTCCTGTGATGGATCAGGCAACACAGTATTTAACCTGGGATACATCGGAGCAGGGAAAGTAAAACACAAAAGTGTTTTACTTTGTGGTCAAGTTGGAATTTACCCTCTTTGCCTCTGCCAGTTTTCACCACTGTCCTGCAGGGATGGAGTTACTTTTCTTCCTTGTGACTGGTACAGTGTTGTGTTTGAGATTTAGGATGAGAACAATGGTGGCAACAAACTGATGTGTCAGTTGTCGCTAAGCAGTGGTTGTACTAAGTCAAAGACCTTACAGATTCTCACACTGTCCTGCCAGTGAGTAGGCTGAAGGTGCACGAGAAACTGGGAGGGGACTCAGCCATGACAGCTGACCCAAACTGGCCAAACACATAACCCATACCATATGATCTCATACCTATTATATAAACTGGAGGGGAAAGTGGCTGGGACTGGCCCATCGCTGCTTGGGGACTAGCTGAGCATCAATGGGTGGTGAGCATAGAACCATAGAACGGTAAGGTTGTAAGAGACCTCAAGGATCATCTAGTTCCAACCCCCTGCCATAGGCAGGGACACCTCCCACTAGTACAGCTCACTCAAGGCCTCATCCAATCTGGCCTTGAACACCTCCAGGGAGGGAGCAGCCACAACCTCCCTGGGCAACCTGTGCCAGTGTCTCACCACCCTCACTCCAAACAACTTCCTCCTAACATCCAGTCCAAATCTCCCCTCTGCCAGTTCAAACCCATTGCAGGTCCTTGTCCTGTCATTGCAGGATCTTGTCAATAGTCCCTCCCCAGCCTTCCTGTAGGCCCCCTTCAGATACTGGAAGGCTACTATCAGGTCCCCTCGAAGCCTTCTCTTCTCCAGGCTGAAGAGCCCCAACTCTCTCAGCCTGTCCTCATAGGAGAGCTGCTCCAGCCCTCTGATCATCTTTGTGGCCCTCCTCTGGACCCGCTCCAACACTTCCATGTCCTTCCTGTGCTGAGGGTTCCAGAACTGCACACAGTACTCCAGGTGGGGTCTGACGAGAGCAGAGTAAAGGGGCAGAATCCCCTCCCTTGCCCTGCTGGCCACGCTGCTCTTGATGCAGCCCAGCACTCAGTTGCTGTCTGGGCTGCACTCACACTGCAGACTCATGTTGAGCTTTTCATCAACACAGACCCCCAGGGCCTTTTCCTCAGGGCTGCTCTCAGCCATTCACCGCCCAGCCTGGAGTTGTGCTTGGGGTTGTGCCTACCCAGGTGCAGGACCTTACACTTGGCCTTGTTGAATGTCATGAGGTTGGCCTGGGCCCACCTCTGCAGCCTGTCCAGGTCCCTCTGGATGGATCCCTGCCCTCTAGCAAGTCGACTGTGCCACACAGCTTGGTGCCATCTGCAAACTTGCTGAGGCTGCACTGATTCCTCTGTCCATGTCACTGACAAAGATGTTAAACAGCACTGGTGCCAGCACTGACCCCTGAGAGACACCACTTGTCACTGGTCTCCAGGTGGACATTGTGCCCTTGATCACCACTCTCTGGGTATGACCATCCAGCCAATTCCTTATCCAGCGAGTGCTCCACCCATCAACTCCATGTTTTTCCAGCATCACTTGGCTTTCTTGGCTTTTATTTCCCTCTTCCTTTCCTTTATTATTAGTCATTTTTATTTCAATTATTAAACTGTTCCTATCTCAGCCCATGAGTTTTACTTGGTTTTGATTCTCCTCCCCATCCTACCTGGGGGAGGAGTGAGCAGACGCATGGTGCTTAGATGCTGGCTGGGGGAAAACCACAGCAACCACTGCACTGGGAAGGTTTCATGCTCTGCTCTTGTATGAATTGCAGTGTTATACACTGGAGTTCTTGTTTAACACTTTGAAATCATCCAAGACAAGAGATGTTTAAAAAAAAATCCATGCATTAGCAATGTAAAAGTTTCCAAACTGTTTCCCTTCCTCTGTGATGATCCACGATCATGGAGCTGGGAACACCAGGGTTCTGCTTTTTATTTAAAGCCACAATCAATAGGCAAATGCAAGTGGCAAATTGGACTGATGTGAACAAAACCCAAAATAAATCTGCCTGGGGCAAAGCAGAGATTTTTTTTTTTTTAAAATTTTTTTTCTCTCCTTTCCCTTTCATCCTCTCTCATTGCTCAGTTAGGCAACAGAGCAAAACAAAAGACAAGACTTTTCACTACTCAGAAGAGTTAATTAGTTACAGTATTTGCAGTCTTAGAAAGTTTATCCCCCCTGCTGACACTGGCACCACTAGAAAAGGGCTGTGGGCGAGGAGCTGATTTCCCATTCAGATCATTCTGTTTGCTCTTAGGACTTTTTAGGAAAAAACCTTGAGGACTGCATTGGTATTTTAAGTCCCTGAAGAAACAACTCAAAATTTCAGGGATGGGGTAAGTTAGTCCCTGGTTGAGAACAGACACTTTATGTATCAGTGGGCATGATGGTGTAGGCACTATGAATAAGGATGGTTTCATAAGCAGATGGTCTGCAGGCCAAAAGTGAAATGGAAATGATACTGCTTCCTTGTGTGATCTGTTTTACAAGGTGTCCTTGGAAGGCAGAGGGAAAGCCTCAGAGTTTACACTGAGCCCAGCTGTTTGGGAGGTGTCCTTAAACCAGGACACCCATACACCTGCCTTGTCCCCTTTTTCATTCTCGTTCTGTGGACAGGATAGTGCCAGCACCATTTGGGGGGCTCTGTAGATATGTTAAGGGATTCAAATTCCATGTTTTATGAGACTCCATACACAGGCACAGCACATTTGCAGAGTCTCCTTCTCTGGAGATGTTCAAAACCCACCTGGATGCCTTTCTGTGTGACCAGTTCTAGGTGCTCCTGCTCTGGCAGTGGGGTTGGACTCAATCTTTAGAGATTCTTTCCAACCTCTAACATTCAGTATTTAAAGGGAGTCTATGAGAAAGGTGGGGACAGTCATTTCAGCAGAACCTGTTGTGACTGGACAAGGGGTGATGGTTTTAAACTAAACCAGGGGAGATTCAGACTACATACGATGAAGACATCATGGTATGTAGTCATTGAGGGCATTGAGTCAGTCACCAGCAAATCTGCAGCTGACACCAAGCTAGGGGCTGATGTTGCTGGGTTGGAGGGCAGAAAGGCTCTGCAGCGAGACCTCGACCGCATGCACAGATGGGCAGAGTCCAAGGGGATGGAGCTCAACAAATCCAAGTGCCAGGTGCTGCACTTTGGCCACAACAACC
>VWZE01000075.1:134037-156136 GCA_013396675.1 Eubucco bourcierii
TGGAGAGAGGCTGAGGGAGCTGGGATTGGTTAGCCTGGAGAAGAGGAGGCTCAGCGGAGACCTTCTTGCTGTCTACAACTACCTGAAGGTGGTTGTAGCCAGAAGGAGGTTGCTTTCTTCTCTCAGGCAAGCACTACCAGAACAAGAAGACACAGTCTCAAGCTGTGCCAGGGGAAGTTTAGGCTGGAGGTGAGGAGAAAGTTCTTGCCTGAGAGAGTCATTGGCTGCTGGAATGGGCTGCCCAGGGAGGTGGTGGAGTCAGCGTCCTTGGAGGTGTTCAAGGTGGGTTTGGACATGGTACTTGGTGCCGTGGTCTAGTCTTGAGGTCTGTGGTAATGGGTTGGACTTGATGAGCTTTGAGGTCTCTTCCAACCCTGGTGATACTGTGATACTGTGACATTTTTTACACTGGAACACTGGCACAGATTGCCCAAAGAGGTTGGACAGGGCATTGAGCAACGTAATCTGATTAAAGATGTTCCTACTTATTGCAGAGGGGTTTAGATGATTTTAAAAGGTCCTTTCCAACACAAACTGTTCTATTATTCTGTGAGGAAAGAAAGGAATAAAAAGTTGGGAGAATAGGCAGGCAAGTGGCATTCAAGTGAATTGCTTCTGTAGGCCTATAGTAGATGCACAAGTTTTAAGCAAAGCAGACCAGAGACCATATTTTGGATGAGTCTGAGGATGAAACCTCCTATTCCAGAGTGGAAAGCCAGGTTCTAATAAATAAAAATGAGAAAAAGGAGATGCCTCTTGGTTTCAGTTTGTTACCAATAAGCACAGCAGACTTCACTTTGTCATTGGTTTCTGTTCAAAGGCAGGAGAGTCATCTGACCAAGCTTTAGACAGTTACAGGGTGGATGCTTACATCTGAACTGGTTGCCTTAACTCCCTTTATATGCAGTGGAGAAAAAACAGCATTTGGGGGGGAATGATTTGCATGGGTTATTTTCAACATTTTTCCTGACAAGATGAACTACATCTTAGTTTCTCAAATGTAAAGGCATCTACCACCTCTATCCCTGCAAGCATTCAAGGCCAGGCTGCGTGGAGTTTTGAGCACTGGAAGGTGTCTCTGCCTATGGCAGGGGGGTTGGAACTAGATGATCTTCAAGGTTCCCTCCAACCCAAACCATTCCATGATTCTTCTTCTCTGGAGGGTAACTTCTGATAATTTTAACAATATGGCTCTGGTTCCCACTGTGGTCAACAGACAGGAGCAGTTGCAACACCGAAGTTAGTTACCCATAATGACTGAATAAAACCCTGAGGTTTCTTTGGGTCTGATGTCTGTGTTTAAAGACATAAAACCACTTCTATAAAACTTTCTGTGCTAGCTGTCTTGCTCCCCTCTGAGTCCTGCTGGCCACATGCATTTGCTGGTGACTAAAGAAGTACCAAATTCCTCCAGCCAAGCGTTTTTTGTTCTGTGGGGCTGTGTTTCCATGACTCCATGCTAAGCACCCTGCAGCTCACAAACAAAGGATTTTATTATGGTTTGTGTGAAGTACTGCTCTCTTTTTTTTTTTTTCCTTCCCTGGGTGACATTCAATAGATTAATACATAAGGAGGCCACACAGTGCAGTGAGTTGAATTTACACTTGGCCTTTTAGTGTTTTCCGTTTGTGTGTGATGCCCAAAGCCCTTCTAGTGTCACAGGCTAGATAATAAAACTTCACAGCAATGCCATAAGCCAACCCAGGGACTGCAAAGGATTTTTAATCCAATCCTAGGGCAGTTTTCTGAGACTCTTTGCCACTAATTGTGGATTTGTTTCTCTAAGGCATGAATGAAAACAAGAAAGGAGGAATCTGTCTAAGTGTGGCTATTTCTTGTGTGTTTGCAAGACAGAAATGCCTCACCGCCCTCCAATGCTTCTGCAGAGAAAAGATAATGGTACTTAACTGCAACTTATTATTGCCATGCTTGGGAAAAAGCCCATCAAGACCTATCCACAGTCACACTGGGAAAAGTCCCTATTGATCTGTTACTGAATTACAAATGGGTGTAAACTTGGGAAGCATCACAATTTGGTGACGTGTTTTGGCTTAGCTAACATCCCCCATGTTGCCAAAGAACTGTTAGGGAGGTTGCAGAGTTAGACCTGGCCTACCTGCACTGTCCTGTAGAGCCAAGCCTACTAGCTGGTAGCTCCAGAATGTCTAGAGATCAAGCTCATCACAGGCTACACAGTGAGGAGGAATTCTTTCTGCACATTGCAGCTTTCCCAAACTACTAAGATCCAGTGCTGTGGATCTTAACCCTTTGCAACTGTTGCCTGTTAATGGTGTCAAGATTAGGAACTCTGCTCTGGAGAGAGAATGAGAGACCTGGTGGGGCCCGTTTAGTTTGGAGAAGAGAAGACTGAGAGGAAATCTCATCACTGTTTGTAAATACCTGAGAGGTGGGTGCCAAGTGGATGAGGCCAATCTCTTTTCAATGGTCAGCAGCAATAAGACAAGGAGCAATAGGTACAAATTTGGACACAGAAGATTTCACCTCAATGTGAGGAGCAACTTCTTTATAGTGAGGGTAACAGAGCCCTGGAGCAGGCTGCCCAGAGAGGTTTGGCAGACTCCTCCTCTGGAGACTTTCAAAACCTGCCTGGCTGCACTCCTGTACAGACTATTCAAGAGGATCCTGCTTTGGCAATGGGGTTGGACTTGATGGTCTCTGGATGTCCCTTCCAAGCTCTAATATTCTGTGATCCTGTGTGATTGTGTGAACTTTTGGAGCTCAAAGCACTGGAGCTTTAGCTAAATCTACATCCACTCATTTCCCTCTGATGAGGCTTCCTAACAAGAAGTATTATGGCAAATGACACAGAGGAGATGCTAAATCACATGAATGACTTCCCTCAGCATAGTTGCAGATGGGAGTATTTATCCCAGAGCTCCTCAATTCCTCCCTCCCTCATTGGTCCCCTTTGCCCTGCCCTGTGCTGATGCACACATGTCTTAGTTTTCTTCCATTGCATTTCATTTCTTAGACTTAAGGAACTGCCTAAAGGCTGAAGCCCTGCCAGCTTTGTAAGGTTCTGGTGGCATCTGTGGCCAGTTCATACATCTCCACTCATTTATTGCCTCCATATATGAAACCTCTTCTTGTAACAGGCATTCAGCTGCCGCCCTTCACTGTCAAAGCAGGTGTGCTTTAGTGGCTGTGTATTTCTAGGGCATTAAGGATACAATCTGGCTGTTCCAAAGAGAAATGAGTTTTTCTATTGCTTTCAAATGATGTGAAAAAGGAGTTGGGAGGCTGGAACACAGCCTGATGAAGACAGCCAATGCAGAGGTCTTGTGGATCCAACCTCCCAGCCCTGCTGAATACTTGCTTTGGACCAGTATGCTGTACCATGGAAGCTCAGCCCTTCATTAATGCTCTGGCAGTAAGACAAAAACACAGTTTCTACTCCATTGCATTTCCAGGCATGCAGATAAAATGAACATTTCTGGTTTTGCACAGACTCTTATGAAGTCAAAGAAGCAGTAAATAAAAAGCATGTAGCAAGAAAAAAACCCAATCCCAAATGCAAAAAGAAAACCAAACACACAGACACACAAAAATAAATTCCCAACTCTACAGTCTAAGCTTCTAATTTAGAAAGCAACCAGGGAGAAGGATGGGAAACTTGTCAGAGCCAGAGAAGTCCCTGCAAACACAGACAGTGACAGGAGGTTGACATCTTCCTGAATGCCACTGATTGGATCAAACTCACTGAAATGCCAGTGAACTCAAGTGACAAATATTCTTAGTGACAAAGCTCCAATTTAGAAGTCTCTCTTTCATCTTGTTTTCTTGTCATCCCTCTTTCTCTCTCTCTCTCTTTTTTTTTTTTTCTTTATTGCATTTCCTGGCCGAGTTTCTGAGTTGCTCTACCTCCTGCCTGAGCCTGACACGCTTTCACATAATGCAAGGGTCCTCTATGAAGAGCTCAGGCTGACAAAAAGTTAGCAAAACTTCCTTCCCTAAGTGATGTTGGGGTACCTCTGGCCCTTCATTATGCCTGTTGCGCTCCCCCAGACTCAAAAAGACCTTCCGACATATGAGAATCATCTTCATCCCACGGCTACTCCAGTGACCTGCAGCCTGACGCTGTCCTCATTTGACTTTCTTGCTTCATTCCCACCCATTTTCCCTTCCACCCTCCTCCTCTGGTTACCCTGTTTCTCATCTCCGTGCATCCCCTGCCTACAGCTATAACAAACAGCTCATGCAGAAGTCTGTGGAAGCCTGCTCGGTGATTAATGGCTCCTGGTTCCGATGACTGATTGCCTACGCCAGTTTTAATCACGCCAGCTTCATTTGCTATTGAAGCATCTGGAAATGGCACTCGTGGCTCACTGTGTAACAACATGCAACAAGACAGGGAGCGGCAGAAGGATTCTCCACTGGTTGGCTTACCTATGTCTGAAATCTTTATTTCTGACAGAAGACAGGAAAGCAGGGAATAGAAGAAAGAATGAGGTGTTAGCAGCTCAGTTCGATGCATTATTAGCAGATTGAAAACTTGACAGTAACTGTATCATACAATGCAACAATAAATAAAGACTTAGCTGGAATGACACTGATACATTTTATATTGGATATTCCTTGGCAGTGAGCTCACTTAGGCGTGGCTTTGCACATAGCAAAGGAGGTGTGAGCTCAACTGCTGGCAGCTATGCAAGAGATAGGACCAGGCAGACTTGGTATCATTCAGAGCAGTCCTGAGCTAGATGTGTGTAGATGCAGATACCTTTACAGCTCTTCCCACTCACAAAGCAGTAACTTGTGATTTACAAAGGTCACTGAGCATCTGCACAGTTATGTGTGGCAGTTCATTGCCATAACCTCGTGAGCTCTAGCCCAGAGGACTGAAATTATGCCAAGCTGGACATTTTCAAGGGTCTAACTACATGTCCAGCTGCAGCTACCTATGACCCACAATGTGCTTGCTTTCCTCTCTGCAGCACAACACTACACTCAAAGGACATCCTCCTAAACAAAACCCCACAGCCTGTTAATCTCCAAGGAGATGCTGATTTGAGAAGACACAAGCAAACTCCCTGTAGTCCAAAAGCAATGGCTTTCCTCTGCAGCTTTTAGTCAGCCAGCATCTGAACCCACTTACTTTATGGCACACCAGAGTGAAGAAACGTTTATTAGATCCAGTAACCTAAGTGTTTGCACAGGCGAAGCAGCAATCGTTCCAGCAGATTTAACTCTGGAGTAAATTTAACTCTGTGTCTCTACACAAAAAGCCAGCAAGGCCACTCCATCAAGGCTTCCAATTTTCTCCTTTCCAATCAGGAAATACTCTGCAAAACCTCTGCTGGGCCTGGTATTTCCACTGACAATGAAACAGGGATCAGGTTTGCAAAATGGCACTTCTGGGAATGAGATATTAATCCCACTCTGTTGCAACGGGAATTGGGCCTCAAAACCCCTAGGCTCTTCTGGAAATCTCACCTTTAGCCATTAAAAGAACTTTCTGGCACTGGAAGAATATTATGTTCTTTAACATGGACCAGGCCCAAAGATTTATCTCAGCTTCCCACCTCACAAACATCAGAGACGTTGAGTTCTCATATATCATGTAACAGAAGAACAAGAATCAGGTCCTTGCTTATTTACTGAGAAGGTACCTCAGCCCTCTGAGCTCTGACTGTAAACATCTCATCAGGGACTTCCTAAGTCAGTGACTCCTGACTTCCTTGTTGTCCTGTGAAGATACCAAGACAGCTACCCTCTAAGTGCCAGCCTTATGATGGCTGTCTGGATTTCTCTTCTCATACACTATGATCTACAACAATGGCTCTGTGTGCTGAATATGACCTTGAGCAAGGTGTAGTGACTGGTTTGTAAATGAGGGACCAATGGCATCTTGCACAGATGTTGCTGCAGACCAGCTCCTTAGTTTTCACCTGTGGCCTTGTGGTGCAAATGGTAATGTTGTATGGGATCTAGCTGCTCTAGGAAGCCATCTAGTAAGCTTCCACATGACAGTCCTTACAGAAAGGGAGCCTTACTTTTGTCCTCAGCAGTCAGGATATCAAATATGGAGCAGAGAGGTTCTTACTTTATGAGATATTCATATTTTCAGGTCAGACCTGAGAGGTAAATAGGAATGTGAACCTTCCTACCACGGTCACCTCAAATCAACATCTCAGGACCTCAGGTCAGGCCCTTCAAGCAGAGAAGACTCATTCAGAAACATTCATGTAACTCTACTGATGTTCCTGGAGTGAGTCTTGTCCAGCCACACGGAGTCCAGAGTCAGGCCCTGATGCTTTGAAATGGTTAACTGTATTTGTTGTGGGATATTTAGATAGCAAAAAAACCACCTCCAGTGAGGTCAATCTGAAATTTTGATTCAGTCAGAATATGTTTTATTTTCTCAAAACTTGTGACAAATCTATACTTTTCCCCCTTCTCCCTTGTTTTTAATAGATGTTCCTTCCTCATCTTCCCTATTTCTCCTAATATATTTGTTATTTGAGGTTAAAAGGAAACACTTCGTTCAGATTATCCATAGATACACTTAAATAAACCACAGATATGACCCATGTGCACCTTGACACTGCTGTTCAGTAGGGAACTGAGGGGGAGGTTTTGATACACTTGTCCTCAAAAAAAACCCCAAAACAACTAGAAAACCCCAGTCTGTAACTACTTAGAGTGATCATCCTCTCTTAATTATGAATGATCAACTGTCCTGGTTGACCTCTAGATCTCATCAACAGTGCTGTGTCCACATCCAAGTCCAGGTTATCTGAGAGGCTGTTTGGTTATTATAAGAAGTCTCACAGCTTTGTTAATTTTAAGAAATCCCACTGGTCTCTATCTACCCAAGGAGGAGACATCAACAGAATCTGACTTAGTAGCACAAAAACATGTCAATATTTTTGGTGTGCGATTCAGTGGCGGCGCCTGAGGGACCCCACTTGTTAGGCCTGTGTTTCTCTGATGTAAATCAAAGTCAGCAGAGCTGCAGAAGAGGCAAATCTGGGCAGCTGTTTTGCTTTGCCTAAAGAGGCTTTCTAATATTCCTTTTGGGTGCTTAAGATTTCTGCACAGTGTAAAGGCATAACTGTAAGGGGGTCACATTCAGCGCAGCGTACCTCAGCTCCAGAATGTTGGTGACATTGCCAGAGGGAAAGATCCTTCGGATGTAGTTGAAATCTCCAACATAAAGACTTCCATCAGACCCACATGTTAGGGCAACAGGAGCCAGGAGTTTGTTCCCATCTGCGAGACCGTTGCAGCTCGGGCAAGAAATGCTCCGTCTGCGGCCGTTGCCCATGATGCTTCCAATAACAGGTGGTTGCTGGGAAATAAACTGGTTTTCCCCATTTCCTTTATGCAGGATGCCTAGAGAGAGAGAGAGAGAAAACACCAATAAGGAAATTAAAGAGAGGGACAAGGAAATTGAGACCAAAGGGAGCCCAAATTGGCTGGGAAATATGCTGAGTAGCAATGAGGGTTCATCATCTTCCATAGCATTGCCTTGTGGTGGTTTCCAATGGTGAGCCTCTTAAGCATTCTTTAATAAACACTTTCTGCAGAACAGGACTATGTAGGGAGTACTCTCACAGTAGGGAGAAGAAGACTGCCTTTACCTTTGAATATAACACAATTTTCAATGTCTTAGGAATTTTGACCTGTCCTTTCTGTCCCTCCTTGCCCTATAAAACATGCAGCCTACCAGGTAGAAATAAGAAATGACATAGTTCATGGAAAGATAAGGGACAGGAAGACCATGGTGCATTCTCTAGAAAAACATTTCATCTGCAAAGCTTGAAAGGAGTTCCTCCTATATTCCCCAGAAGGGTAACGTTTTCAGCAGCAACAAGGGCTGAATTAGATGTTTGCTCCCATACCACTGCTATCACCCAGGGGGGGACAGTGCTCCCATCTTTTGAATGTGTTCTGATCAGTTTTCAAGCCTCCCTGTTTGAAAGAACATGGAAGGTTCAGTGTAAATCTAAGGAAAAAAATTCTTCACTTTGAGGCTAAGAGAGCATTGCAACAGGGTGTCCAGAGAGTTTGTAGAGTCTACTTCACTGGAAGCATTCTAAACGCACCTAGATGTGTTCCTGTGATATTTAGTCTAGGCAATTATGCTTTAGATTTCTTCAGAGGTCTCATCCAACCAATCCAATCATTCTGTGATTCTGTGCTGCAGTCTTGAGCAGCCTTCAAGGACTCTGGCAGCTTCCATTTTCTCTTATGATTTATGAAGCCTCTCGTTTCTGCCAGTACACTTGCACATTGGAAGGTGTGTCTGGGTAGATTTATGCTCAGGGACAGGCCCAACCTGAACAGGCTCCCTTTTGTTATTTTTGGAGTATCATCCTTGTTCATACTCTTCTATTAAGACACTACAAAGTCAGACATGATGACATTCAACTACTCCACTGACAGCCAGTTTCTTTTGCATTTACACACACCAAATTGCTTCTAAACGTAGGTTACTTGGAATAATTTGTTAGTAAAATACTTAAGAGAGTGCCTGTGTGGGTTGGGTTTCTTTCCTTTTTCTTGATTTCTTAGCATCAAGAAGCATCTGGGCTTTGCAACATTGCATTATTCTTTTGATATATGTTATGGGTGACCTACCACTTTGTATGTTGAGGGCATGGTGTTTGTCCAGGGACCACCCTCCAAGTTTGGAAGCATCAATTTCATAACCCTGAAGCACAGCTGTCCTCTTCTCCCACAGGATCAAGTCAGGACAAGATTCATATTCATAACCTACTGATACTATGAAAAAGAGAATAATAAAAAAAAAAAAAGACACCATCAGATTAGTAACCCAGAGATGCGAAGTCAGCATCTACAGTTTCAACTAAGCAGGGGCGAGAGCATTTCTACAGGCAGCTGCCAATATCATTTAAAATATCATCATCATAAGGCAGAGTCCTAATATTTTTCTCTTTAAAGGCCATCTTGCACTTAAAAAGGTCAACACAGTTGTAGATGTTGGGCTAAATAAATAACTGTGCTAAATACTTAAAAGGCATTACTATTATTATTATTATTGTTGTTGTTGTTTTAAACTGGCAGAGGGGAGATGTAGACTGGATGTCAGGAGGAAGTTCTTTACAGTGAGGGTGGTGAGACACTGGAACAGGTTGCCCAGAGAAGTTGTGGCTACTCCCTCCCCAGAGGTGTTCAAGGCCAGGTTGGAGGAGGTCTTGAGTGACCTGTACTAGTGGGAGGTGTCCCTGCCTATGGCAGGGGATTTGAGCTGGATGATCTTTGATTTCCCTTCCAACCTTACCACTCTATGATTTTATAATTGTTTTAAAGACATATTTTAAAGACATAATGGAGAGCATAAACCACTGCTGGACTCCTAAATGAGAGCATTTCAGACCTATCTTCTATCTTTAATCAAACATGTATTGCCAGGAACTTGCTAAAAATCATGTCCTTTTCTTGGAAAGAAAAGACAATTACAAACGAGGTATGGGGCATCAAGTCCCTTAGACCCAGCAGGGTTAGACCAGGTTGACCTGTGGCCATTGTTTATGTCAAAAGGGTTTGTTTGCCATGATGTCTCTAATCAGAGCTTTTCAGGAGTAGCTCTGCTGAACGCATTGGACTTGCTTAAAATGATGTCAGTAGAAGGAAAAACATTATTTTGACAGAATAATGACTCCTTTATGATTTTCTCAGAAGCAAGAGGACTGGTTTTCAATGGCCTGCCTTTCTCCTGCCCTACTTGATCTTTTCAGTGCTAACAGCTGAAGCAGAACAGAACTACAAATGAGAAGCAATTACACAGATCACTTTTTTTACTAGATAAAAATAAAGGTCTGATCCTGCAGGTTTCCAAGGCTCCTTGAAAAGTGCTGAGTGAACTCAGCATCCCAAATCAAATACAGTCCTTTGCAGAATCAGAGACTATCAGAGGAAGATACAATTTAGGAAATGAAGGCATGATACTCTCCACAGATCTAGAGGTGGGAATCATTGAAAATCTCAGCCTTGATTGAGTACTCTGGGGCTGCAAAGTTGCATCATGGAGCACTTCAGAACCTACTGCTGGTCTAGCATCTTAAAGTGGATGTAAACATAGTCTTTCAGGATATGCTACCAGGATACATTTCTCTGTGTGGACTCAAAGCTGGGTAAGGCTCAGTAGGTTGTACCATCCAGCCTGCTCAAGGCAGCTGAGCCTGAGTGAGGAAGTCACCCATTCATCCTCCAAAAAACCAAGGCACCCTACAGCCCCTTTCAAGAGGTTTATCTTCAGTTGGGCTATGAGGCATCAGCAACCACCATTCTGTCAATGTGAGCTCTACTTGCTAATTTAGAATCTCTCTCATTCTGCTGATTTGATTTCCTTGGCAGCCTGAGGGATCTAGTCCAGACACAGTTGAATACCTGTAACTGGATGCCTTCTGGTTGTTGATCAGAAGGGAAGCAATCACCACAGAGCTGCACCACTCCTGCTCAAAAAACCCTCAAAACACCCCCTTCCCTTCAGCACCATCATCCAGGGCTCCCTGGGTTTAGGTCTGGGACAGCAGCAGGAAGAGGAATGCAGCAGGTCTCTGCATCACAACTTTCTGCCCCACCATAGACTTCAGTTTCTGTCCCCATAGAGTGGTGGCATGGGTCACAATGCTTGGTCCTGGTATTGTGTCACATCAAGTATTGTAGATCCTTCCTATTCTTGCAGCTGCTGACAGACTTTGCAGTTGTAAATGAATGCAGAAGGCACAGGAGGGAATACCATCGTGTCCCAGTTTGGGATGGCATTCTAGAATGAGTAATCAAGGGGAAAGTAAGATTACAGCAACCATGAAGGTCAGGCACAAAGAGGAGTGGGGGCCCAGGTTCTGTTCTTGGGATTTCTTTCAAAGCAGTGCTGAAGGTTGCTACACAGGCAAGAGGTAGCCAAACACCTCTAGTCCCAGTTCATTCCTTCTGTCTGAATCTGATTGTAGCAGCTCAGGATGCATGTGCTGGGCCATGAGCCAGAGCACAGCTAAGTACTGATCTGCTGGGGAAATGTGTGCTGCATGAACAGCTGGGCCCAGTCCTCTCCAAGGAAACAGCAGCGAACCAGCAGGGACCATCTTATGTGTAAGCAGTTGGACCATACTATCTAGGACAAGGTCTGTGCATTACCACTTAAATGCTTCTAAAAAGAGACAGAAGCCCTGGGGTCACTTACCAAAGGCTTCTGAGAGCCCATACACCTTCTGGCTGTAGACGTCTGTCTTATCCCAGATGAAATAATAGGAAAGGTCTGGAGCAGCTGCAAACCACTTTCTGAAGAGGCGTCCCTCGACGGCCACCATGAGGTGGACTTTCATGAGGTTGAAAGGGATGGTGGGGTGGGTCATGCTGATCCTCAGGACTGATTTGTAGCCAGCTGTGCGACTGCTCAGGTAACTCACTTTTATTTTACTACCGGAAACGTTAATCTCCTCCTGTAGAGCCTGTGGAAAAGCAATCCAGGAGGTGTTAAATCAGCAGCGAGCAGACAGGAAAAGGCAGGGAAGCTGCAATCTATCAAACACACCTTTAGAAAAAGCTCTGGTAGACATGCCTAAAAAAGCACACCTAGTAGGCACTAAGTATGAAATCATGTATGTGATTTATAGGGTTAGTCGTGGCAGCCAGAGGATACTCCTTCCTTCTCCAGATCCTTCCCTCAGCACAGGAAGGACATGGAAGTATTGGAGCAGGTCCAGAGGAGGGCCACAAAGATGCTCAGAGGGCTGCAGCAGCTCTGCTATGAGGACAGGCTGAGAGAGTTGGGGCTCTGCAGCCTGGAGAAGAGAAGGTTTCAAGGGGACCTGATAGTAGCCTTCCAGTATCTGAAGGGGGCTACAGGAAGGCTGGGGAGGGACTATTGACAAGATCTTGTAATGACAGGACAAGGGGCAATGGGTTTGAACTGGTAGAGGGCAGATTTAGACTGGATGTTAGGAGGAAGTTCTTTACAGTGAGGGTGGTGAGGCACTGGCACAGGTTGCCCAGGGAGGTTGTGGCTGCTCCCTCCCTGGAGGTGTTCAAGGCCAGGTTGTTTGAGGCCTTGAGTGAGCTGTACTAGTGGGAGGTGTCCCTGCCTATGGCAGGGGTTTGGAACTGGATGATCTTTGAGGTCCCTTCCAACATTACCATTCTATGATTCTATGATTCTATGATCTGTTACATGGCAGAACAGGAAACCAAAGTATAACATTGTCCTTCTGAGGACAGGTTGAGAGAGCTGGAGTTCAGCCTGAAGAAAAGAAGGTTCCTTACTGCAGCCTTTCAATACTTAATAGGGATCTACAGAAGACATGAGAAGGGACTCTTTGTCAAGGAGTACAGTGATAGCACAAAGAGTGTTTCAAACTGAAAGGGGAGAGATTTAGATTAGCTGTGAGGAAGAAACTCTTTACTGTGAAGATGGTGAGGCACCAGCACAAGTTACCTGGATGGACTGTGGATGCCCCATCACTGGAAGTGTTCAACACCAGTCTATATGGGACTCTGACCAACCTGGTCTAGTGGAAGGTGTCTCTGCCCATTGCAAGAGGGGTTGAACTAGGTGATCTTTTAAGGTCCTTTCCAACCCAAACCACTCTGTGACTGTATGATTCCAGGACTGAAGTCAGCGTTTACAATGGGACTCACTGTTAGAAGGAGTCCCAAGACCCATGGTGAAAGGAGCTTGGGGGGTCTGAAATCACTCCAGCCCACCCATTTAGATTCTACTTTCTATCTTTTGTCTTGGTAGATTTTCTGGGTACTAATCTTTTGTCTCTCAGCTTCCTTTTCACAGGAGAACATCAAACCCTACTTGGCCTCTCTCCTTATGGGTGCTCCTTGGCCCTCATCATAACCTGCCATTCTCTCCATGTCATTATTAAGCCCTGCTTCCATTCTCATTATTCTGACTCACTCATCTCTTCTTTGAAACTGTTCCTCTCCTACCTCATGTCTGAATCTCTTTCTCCAGAGGTTTTTTTTTTATCCCTGCCCTCTGATCTCATATTTATTCTTACTTACCCTAGTCTTTGCTTAAAATCCTCTTCCTTTTACCTGTGTGTTGAAGCTCTTGACATGACCTACCACCAATAATCCCTCTTCTTTCCCTTGCATTCTCCCTTCCTCTTCCACATTCCTGTTTCCTAGGTGAATTGCTTTGCTTTCTCCTCCATCCATGGAGGTATTTCTGACTGAAATGGTTATGTCACAGATGTCCATTCCAGTACAAAATTTCACCAAAGAATCGGGAAACGCCTGGAATGTTTTGTTTGCCCCTGCTCTGCTTTCAGAACAAAGAAGTCTTAATAAAGATGGGATTTTTAGCTATTTTACCTGCTAGAGGATAAACAGATCTTAAAATGTCTATCTCTTTTTCTTTTTCACTTGGCAAAACAGAAAGGAATTTTCTGGCAAGTGATGCAATGTACATCCCTGACACCCTGCTGATCCTGCCACGAAAAATCCTGATAAAGAAGAGCATTTCTATCTTAGGTCTCAGGAGAGAAACAAAAATTAGTTGTAATTTTCCTGCACATTTCCCTCTTAAGTCAGCACCCAACATGCACATGTTCAGCACAAGCTAGTAACCTTCGGCAAAGTTTGAAAGATGAAGGTAAAGGCTTAGCAGTGAGCTGGAAAACTTAGACTGATAATGGGATGTGTCAGAAGGTCACAGCTGGCACTGTTTGCTCCTATGTCACTTCTGAAATACTTTGCTGTGCTGGACTCTAAATGAGCTGTGAAAACACCACCCCATCAATAAGCAGCTTTAATAATATTAAGGGCATGGAGAGGTGAAGAGAACCACCCATCAGGAAGAGGTCACAAGTGTCCAAGAAGGTCAGCAGCATCCTGCCTTATATAAAAATACTGTGGCCAGCGGGACTACGGCAACGATTATCGCCCCTGTACTTGGCACTACTGAGGCCATACCTCAAATGTTGGGTTCAGTTTTGGGCTTCTCACTAGGAGGATATTTTGCTGCTGGAGTGAGTCTAGAGAAGGGCAACAAAGCTGGTGAAGGGACCAGAGAACAAGTCTGAGGAGCACATCAGGGAATGGTAGTTGTTAGTCTGGAGAAGAGGAGGTTGAGGGGAGACCTTTTTGCTCTTTACAACTCTCTTCAGCCTGGAGAAGAGAAGGCTTCAAGGACACCTTAGAGTAGCCTTCCAGGATCTGAAGGGGGCCTGCAGGAAGGCTGGGGAGGGATTATTGACAAGGTCTTGCAATGACAGGACTAGGGACAGTGGGTTTGAACTGGCAGAGGGGAGGTTGAAACTGGATGTTAGGAGGAAGTTGTTTGCAGTGAGGGTGGTGAGGCACTGGAACAGGTTGCCCAGGGAGGTTGTGGTTGCTCCCTCCCTGGAGGTGTTCAAGGCCAGGTTGTTTGAGGCCTTGAGTGAGCTGTACTAGTGGGAGGTGTCCCTGCCTATGGCAGGGGGTTGGAACTAGATGATCTTTGAGGTCTCTTCCAACCTTACCATTCTATGATTCCATGAACTCCCTGAAAGGAGGTTGTATCAAGGTGGAAGTTGATTTGTTCTCCCAAGGAATGAGTGATAGAACAAGAAGAAATGACCTCAAATTGTGCCAGGAGAAGATTAGATTGGATAATAGGAAAAAAATTGTTCTGCAGAAGGGACAGGCTGCCCAGGGAAGTGGTGAAGTCCCCATTCCTGGGGGCATTTAAAAGTGGTGTTGATGTGGTGCTGAGACACATTAGTGGTGACATGGCAGTGCTGGGATAATGGTTCAATTTGATAACCATGAAAGGTTTCTTTCAATCACAACAATCTTATGACTCTATGATCCTGGGGTGTCCTCCAAGTTAAGTGCCTTCTACACACAACTCCTGTGCTACCTCCTAAGTGACCTTCCCTGGCATGACCAAGTAGTCATCTCTTGCAGGTTTTGTGCTTAGTGTGACCAGTAACAACCAGTCCTGTAATCTGCCCCCTCAGAAAGACCTCTTCTAAGCTGTTATGCAAGGCCCCACACTTCCCCAAGTGATGACTTACAGCCTCTGAGCACTGCAGCACTTGACAAACGGACACATCCAGAAGTTAAAAGTGCTGTTCCACTGTGCTCATAAATATTTACTTTCTCTAATGCAGGCTTTTCAATTTACATATCTCAGTTCTTGGGAGGCTGAAAAACGACAGAACTGGGAAAACTCAGGAATTTTAAAATATATTTTATGAGTTCAGCAACAAGCTGGGCTGGGACCAGGCTCAATCAGAGACCAGCTGAGGCAAGCTGCAGTAAAGGTGGTCCCTTGTACCAAATCTGTCTCCATAAGTAACCCCTCTAGGAAAAAGCCAGGCAGAAATAATTGTCACAGAGGACTATTTGCAGTGCCTGGTTCAAATCCCTGTCAGAAATAATTATTCCTCTCTGTTGTGATCTGTCTCTGCTGTCCACCATTGCAGAGAAAGGGTCAGCACAGCGGTGCTAAGGCACTAGAGCAGCACGAGGGGCTGTGTTTAAAGGTGTCTGCTTGAAAAGGGGGTTTGAAAGGTAATTCAGATTATCTGAAATGTGTTTGTAGTTTGTAAGAAGTGATAAGCTAGCAACACAGAAAGGCCTTGGAGTGGGGGAGTATAATCCAATCTGATGGGAGGAGAAGGAAAAAAAGAAGCTTTTAAATACCCTGAGTGCACCAGAAGTAATGACAATTGAATTGTGCCTTCATTTCTATTTGATAATTGCTGTTTGGCCCAGATAAATTCACATCCCTGTGGAAGGTAGGGCTCTTAGAGCTTATCAAAGCCTGACCAATATCATAACCTGCTCATCAAAATGGCCCAGCCACCAGGCTGGTCAGGCAGAAGAGCTGGCATTTTAGGCTTATACAAGATTTTTCACTTCTGTGTTCCCTCAGCTCCCGGTTGTTGATCTATGTTCGTGTTAGTGGCAATTCTTCTGCTTCTTGCCTGAGATGATGCAAGAAATCTTGTTTCTCTGTGCTGGGTTACACATTTCTCTTACAGTTACTCTTCCAGCAGATAAGGAAAAAAAAAAAATCAATCACTTTATTTTTAAATGTGATGCTCAGGAAGAATTTTGAGGAAGACTCACAGAATGGGTTAGGCTGGAAGGGATTTTAAGATCATCTAGTCCCAATCTCCCTGCCACAGGCAGGGACACCTTCCACTAGTCCAGATTGCTCAAGGTTTCACCCAACCTAGCCCTGAACATCTGCAGGGAGACACCCACGACCTCCTTGGTTGACCTGTTTCCAGTGTCTCAGCACTCTCACTGTCAAGAATTTCTTAGAATCATAGAATCATAGAATGGTAAGGTTGGAAGGGACCTCAAAGATCATCTAGTTCCAACCCCCTGCCATAGGCATGGACACCTCCCACTAGTACAGCTCACTCAAGGCCTCATCCAACCTGGCCTTGAACACCTCCAAGGAGGGAGCATCCACGACCTCCCTGGGCAACCTGTTCTTCCTAATATCCAGTCTAAACCTCCCCTCTTCCAGATTCAGTTTGTACGCCCGTGTCCTAAGGTTACAAGCCCTTCCAAAAAGTCCCTCCACAGCTTTCTTGTAGGCTCTTTTCGGGTACTGAAAAACCATTTAGGGCCTGATTCAGAGGACTTCACAGAGACATGAAGTGCTTTTGAGATCTATGGGATCCAAGACCTCTGCAAGGGGCTGACAGATCTGATGTGGACCTTCTTGAGGTCTCCGCCCTTTTGAAGTTACAGCCCAAGGCCTGAGGGGACCCTTCAAGGCATCATAAATAACACCAAATATATCTTTGGGAATCTGAATAAAAGACTTTAAATGTATTATTTGTGGTTTTTTTTCAATGCATCCAGGTAGAGGACTCTGCATCTGTTTGTTGGAGTTCTTATCTGCTCACTTGTCAAAATCTCTTTCCCAGCCCTGCCATCCACTTGTCACCTTGTCCCAGCTGTGTGCTCATACCTTTTGTGTTTAGTATTTCTCTACTGAGAACTGTACATTATACAATGCAGCTGCAGAAACTGACAGCTTGGTTATTTTCTAAGTACAGCCAGCATAGGAATGAAAAGGAATCCATTTATGAAGTGAAGTACAGTCAGGATTCTGTTATCTATCAGATTTATCATGTACACTCCTGCACCAAAATTCTGTAAACCTTCAGCTGTCAACAGCTGAGGTGGAACACTGTTTTACAGGTTCTAGTTCAAGCATCTGACACATTGGCAAGATACTGCTCATCCAGACCCCACCTGCAGTACTGTGCACAGTTCGGGAGCCCCCAGCACAGGAAGGACATGGAAGTGTTGGAGCTGGTCCAGAGGAGGCCACCAAGATGCTCAAAGGGTTGCAACAGCTCTCCTGTGAGGACAGACTGAGAGTTGGGGTTCTGCAGCCTGCAGAAGAGAAGGCTTCCAGGAGACCTTAGAGTAGCCTTCCAGTATCTCAAGGGACCTACAGGAAGGCTCAATAGATTCAGTCATTAACATCACCTGATCTAACTTTAAAAGTAGTACATGAGAGTTTTCACAATGACAGGACAAGGGGCAATGGGTTTGAACTGGCAGAGGGAAGATTTAGACTGGATGTTAGGAGGGATNATCTTGCCATTCTATGTATAGGATCCATCTTACCTAAACTTAGAAACCTACAAGTTAGGAGTCTCCTCTGAACTACTCATCTAGGTCTTTCACAGAATCACAGAATCATAGAGGCTGGAAAAGTCCTCTGAGACAAAGTCCAGCCTATAACCTAACACCACCACATCAGCTAAACCATGCCACCAAGTGCTACATCTAATCATTTCTTAAAGACCTCAAGGGATGGTAACTCCACCACCTCTCTGGGCAGTCCATTTCAGTGCCTAATCACCCTTTCCATGAGGAAGTTCTTCCTAATATCCAACCTAAACCTTCCCTGGCACAGCTTAAGACCATGACCTCTTGTCCTTCCCATGGCAAACAAGCACAGACAGATTCACAGAATCCCAGAATCTTAGAGGTTGGAAGGGACCTCCCAGAGATCATCAAGTCCAACCCCCCCAGCCAAAGCATGATCCCCTAGGGCAGTCCACACAGGAATGCATCCAGGCAGGTTTGGAAAGTCTGCAGAGAAGGAGACTCCACAACCTCTCTGGGCAGCCTGTTCCAGCACTCCATCACCCTCATTGGAAAGAAGTTTCTCCTCATGCTCAGGGGAAATAGGCTCCTTAGAAGGTTGGTGTTAGCATGGAAGCTTAAGGGTGGGACACAATCCTGTCTTAAGGCATCCAAATCTAGTATAGGTACTAAGTGTGAGAGTGTGAGGTAGGCACGTAAGCATCACTTACAGCCAGTGGAGATCTAAACAATATCGTCAGTGGGAAGCAGATGCCTTCAAGATGGTCAGCTTAATTGAGCTGTAGGCTCTACTGACAGTATTGATTAGATTTCTGTCAGCTTTAATGGGAGCCTGGACATCTAGCACACATCCAGATGACTGTGTGGGAGCACCTTATTTAGGTGTCATAATCTCAAAACGAGTCCCACTTAGGTCTTAATTAGATTCCAGGCCTACAGGTGTCTAATGTGATTTGGGTTGTCTGGGTTACGTGACATTCACAAGGGGTTGGTTGTGATCTGGCAGAGGTAAGCCTGCTCTGGCTGGGGAGGCATTCAAGGCTAGAGGAGGCCTTCAGCAACCTGTTCTAGTGGGAGGTGTCCCTACCTATGGCACAGATTTTTTTCGCCAGAAGAAGCGCAGAGTTGAAAGAATGAGTTTGGTTGAGGGGTTAAGCCTTACTTTCATAACCTTGCATTTGCTTTAGAAGGCAAGTTATGTGGAATACCTGGGAGAATCACCTAAATATAAACAGTTCTGGAGCCCCCAGCACAGGAAGGACATGGAACTGCTGGAGCAGGTTCAGAGGAGGCCGTGAAGATGCTCAGAGGGCTGCAGCAGCTCTGCTATGAGGACAGACTGAGAGAGTTGGGGTTCTGCAGCCTGGAGAAGAGAAGGTTTCCAGGAGACCTTAGAGTAGCCTTCCAGTATCTGAAGGGACCTACAGGAAGGCTGGGGAGGGACTATTGACAAAGTCTTGCAATGCCAGGACAAGGGGCAATGCGTTTGAACTGGCAGAGGGGAGATTGAAACTGGATGTTAGGAGGAAGTTGTTTGCAGTGAGGGTGGTGAGACACTGGAACAGGTTGCCCAGGGAGGTTGTGGATGCTCTCTCCCTGGAGGTTTTCAAGGCTGAGGCTGAGGTGGATGAGGCCTTGAGTGAGCTGTCCTAATGGGAGGTGTCTCTGCCTACAGCAGGGGGTTGGAACTGAACCATCTTTGAGGTCCCTTCCAACCCTTCCATTCTGTGATTCTATAATTCTGTAACTGTATCAAACCATTGGTTATGAGCTACATCCCTGGCTCCTTTCACAGCCCACAGACGGACACATGCTCTTACTGAAGAGGAGTTTTAGAATGTTCTAGTTCAATAGATATAATTAACACAAACTAATGGGTGACCTACCAAATAACAAGTGAGATGATGATTATACTTGCACTGTATCAGCTACCTTTCCCAGCCAGCACTGAACATTATCTTTCATGGTGTTTGTCAGTTTAGGAAAAAAAGGAGATGTGAAAATTGAACAAAGAATTTGCAATCTGATGGACTTTACAAGTATGGGACTTCATTAGTAATTAAGTTGGGACAAACCTAGTATATGGAAATTAGTGTGAGAAAGGATCACAGGATTTGGTCCTGAGGGAAAGGTAGAGTTGTTGGGTTCAGTACCTGGAGTATTAAAATTAGATGATAGAAAGTGACTTCTTTGCTCATTATTGCTACCACAACCCAACCCCAATGGAGCCAAGCAGGCAACACAAAATTTGTCACTACACTTGTTATTATTTTCACCTTGGCAGACTATTATTGGTTGCTAAATGTTAGACCCAGGACATGTTTAATGATGACATCTAAAACCCAGGGCACAACATGCCTAAGAAAGGAAAGCCTGAATGCTGCTACAACCATAGATTCCAAGAGCATTTTTAAGGAAGATGAGCGGTTGTGCTGTTTGGACAATCCCATTTCAGACCCATCTTTTCATTTGGCAAAACACTTGGAATTCATAGTGGGTTGTTAAGATACTTTATATGTGACTCATGTCCTTGAAAAAGGAAAATGGGGGTGAGCAATTAAAAGCAATCCTCTTGCTTTGCTCATCTATCCCAAACATTATGAAATGCAATAAACAAACCCCCAGTGCTATGCAAGCTGGCCATTTGCCAGCCATCTGCTGGCAGACTGCACATCTTGGCAGCTTTGTAGGACAAGGGGTATGCCTTCAAACCCTGAGAAAGTTCGCACTCAACACCCCACCACTGAGGCCCATAATGCCCAGAGGGTGAAATTTGCTCCTGAACAGAAGAAAGGTATTAGAGTGTAAGAGTCCATCAGCCCTGTGCTGGGCATGCTGAACACCAAAGAGCTGCCTGAAGGCTTGTTGTGGGTCACAGGAGGGTCCCAGCCCAACTCCTGCAGATGAGAGGTGAAGGCAAAGCTGAGCCCATGTAGGTTTGCACTGCTGGCCATGAGTGCTTTGCCTCTATCTCTCAGGGATCAGGGAAAACAAACCTTCTGGCTAAGTGTGTGCTTGTGCTCCTAGCAAAAAGTTGAGGCATGGTGCAGCAAACAGGGAATGTTCATTTTTAGGAAAGCAAGGGAATAGAGAAAGACACATAAGCACAGAGGCATTCACGTTGCTCAAAGCAGGCAAAAAGACCACAGAAAGGAGCTGGATTAGAAGGAGCAGCTTCTCTACCAGCACAGGTTTAGAGAGTTGGGGTTGTTCAGTTTACAGCAGAAAGACTTTATTGCAGCTTTCCACTACTCAAAGCAGAACTACAGGAAAGGTATCGAGGGGTTGTGTCAGGGAGTGCAGGGAGAGGAGAGTGGGCAACAGTTCTAAACTTAGACAAAGGCAGATTTAGATTCTTTACAGCAAAGGTGGTAAGGCACTGGAAAAGGCTGCCAAGAGAGGACGTGGACACCCCATGCCTGGAAACATTCAGGGTCAGGGTGCTTGAGGGCTTTGAGCAAGCTGAAGGCATTCTGCCGACAGCAGGGGGGTTGAAACTAGATGGTGTTTAAGGACCCTTCCAACTCAAACCATTCTATGATTATATGAAACTGTGCTCCTTGGCTCAGACAGTTCATACCTGGATTTCAGGAACAATAGGACCTTTCTCCGAGCAGGAACTTGCAAAAGCTGTCAGCGGAGATGGGGAGACCACAGGGTTGGGCCGGGCAAAGTTACTGAGGTCACAGCTTGGGATCTCATTCTCCTCGTGCCTCATGACTATGGTTTCCATCACGAAGAAGCGGTCCCACGGCAGCCACAGGGTGTGCTCCTGGGTGATGAAGGGAGCCCGTTCAAAGTGCAGGATGATGGAGATCCCACCAAGGGTAACGAGGTCGAAGCTGGTTCAAGAGACAGAATACAGTGTTAGTGCAAGCATCACCCCATCTGTTTGTAACAGTACCCAAGCAAGGACCCCCTGAACAATAACTGCAGGAAAATAACCACCAGACACATTTACAAGCCTAAAACCTGCAGCCCAAAGAACCTTCAACTGAGTAAGAGCAAGTGGCAGAGGCAGAAGCACAAATTCAGCTTCTTTGTACGTTGTCCTCTTGTATATTAAAACCATACCCATCTCTTGTTTAGAGACAGATGTCTGGTTTTGTTACTGTTTTTCTAGTGTTATTTGACCATACATACTCATATTTTCCTTTTTTTTTTTTTTTTTTTTAAAAAAAAAAAAATTATCATCCAAAACCACAGTCACAGATTGGATCAATTCACATGATGAAATAAACTGTTTGGAAAGTGGTTTCCCTGACACACCACCATATAAATTGTCTTGGCATCACTGCTAACCTAACGAAGACCTAATGCAACCCAGGGAACATATGGAGCCCACTCGTGGACTGAACCCAGAGTGCTAGGCACAGGGAAGAGATCATAGAATCATAGAATGGCAAGGTTGGAAGGGACCTCAAAGATCATCTAGTTCCAAACCCCTGCCATAGGGACACCTCCCACTAGTACAGTTCACTCAAGGTCTCAAACAACCTGGCCTTGAACACCTCCAGGGAGGGAGCAG
>VWZE01000075.1:158231-175942 GCA_013396675.1 Eubucco bourcierii
ATATATATATATATATATATATAAATGGCTGCTAGAATGGTATTTAATAAATATAATTAAGAAAAGAAAGTTATTTAAGACAGAACCTTAAACTGAGCCCATGGGTGGGGGGGAGGGGGGGAAAGGTGGGGGAGAGGAGTGGAAAGCATTTTCAAAAGCTAAAGATGTGTTTATTCTACCACTCAAATGAGGGTATCAGCTTCCCAGACCTATGGAGCTTGGCTTGCAACAGCCTGAAGAGTCACTTGCAAGGACTGCCAGCAAAGCTGCACAGCATTTGTACTTTGATGAGAACATTTTTAACAGTCAATTAGCATTTGGCAAGCCCTTCAGCTAGGAGGGAGAAGCTTGCTCTGCATGAATCCAGGCACTGCAAGGGGCAACGGGAGGAAAGAAACAAACACTACAAATGATGCTCAACAAGTCTGGAGGCAAGTGGGAAGAGATTTTATTTGGAAACACCTCCAGCTCACTGCTTGGCTTCACTGAGCTTAGACCAAGGATGGTGGCCTGCTGGAGGGAAACATCCATGCCTCTCCTGCATCCCCAAATCAGGATGCAGAAGGGAAAGCACCAGCTCAGACTCCAGCAGCTGTGAAAACAGAGGCAGGTAGTATTTTTTCGCAGGCACTGCTGCTAATGAGCCAGTTTTCCTGGAGTCACAGGGTGTAGCTTTGAAGTTACCTTGATGAACTGAACAAAAGCGAAAACCAAAACCAAACAGAAAACCCAAACCTGAAAACACCTTCCTCCCAGCTTCCCTTAGTGAAATTAAATTAAGCAAGTGCAAAAGTGCTTTGGGATTGAAAGAAAGAGATAATTTTATTTCTGGTTTTGCTGCTGCTGCTCTCTAATGTTGTTTTTTTTTTATCACTCTGGAAAAAAAAAAACCCATCCTTGTTGTACAGCCATATTGTTCTGTTTTTCTTAAAGGACTCTGGAGAGAAAGGGTAGAGGATGAAATCCTTTATTTATCCACAAAGCAGATTAAGAAAAAACACATTAAAAAAAAAAAAAAAGACACTACAGAAAAGTGTAACCTTTTCTCATCTCTTTGCTCTGAAGGTTCATCTGTTTGGTCTTTCTGAGAGAGCCATGCCAAAGCTGCTGAATCTGATGACACTGAATAAAGACTTTCCTGCTGGTTCATTAACAATGTCCCTAACATCATGGGATACTGAGGGTTTGCAGCCTTTATAAAGTAGCAATTTCACCAAATTGAAAGTTTCATTTAAAAATGTGGTTTCATAGAATGATAGAATCATAGAATGGTTTGGAAGGGACCTCAAAGATCATCTAGTTCCAACCCCCTACCATAGGGAGGGACACTTCCCACTAGTACAGGTCACTCAAGGCCTCAAACAACCTGGTCTTGAACACCTCCAGGGAGGTTGTGGAGCACAGAATCACCCAATGTGATCAAAGATCACATCAGGTGATTCTGTGCTTCACAACCTCCCTGGGCAACTTGTGCCAGTGTCTCACCACCCTCACTGTCAAGAACTTCTTCCTAACATCCACATAAATCTCCCCTCTGCCAGTTCAGACCTATTACTCCTCATCCTCTCATTACAAGTACTTGTCAATAATTCCTCCCTAGCCCTCCTGTAGCCCCCCTGAGATCCTGGAAGGTTACTACAAGGTCTCCTGGAAACCTTCTCTTCTCCAGGTTGAAGACCCCCAACTCTCTCAGCCTGTCCTCACAGCAGAGCTGCTGCAGTCCCCTGAGCATCTTTGTGGTCCTAAGAATTACAGAATTACAGAATGTGTTGGGTTGTAAGAGACCTTTAAAGATCACCTAGATCAACTCTCCTGCATTAAGCAGGGACATCTTCAATTAGTGGGGGTTACTCAGAGCTCCACACAACCTGACCTGGAAAGCTTCCAGTATTTGGGCATCTGCCACCTCCCTGGGCCAGTGTTTCTTCATTCTCACCATAAATGATTTCTTCCTCATAGGTAGTCTAAATCTCCCCTCTTGTAGTTTAAAACCATCACCCCTTGTCCTGTCACAACAGGCCCTGCCAAAAAGTCTGTCCACGTCTTTCTTACAGGCCCCCTTTAAGTACTGCAAGGCTGCAAATAAGGTCTCCCTGGAGCCTTCTCTTCAGTAAAGGTTCAGTACTGATACTCTGATCCATCTGTCCGCTTTGCCTTACAAAGAAATGCATACAGCAGAGTGGTTTGAGGGTTTTCATTTTATCTTCATGCTTTGTTACCTGAAAAAAATAAAAAAAATCTGCCCCCCAATAATTAGGCTAAAAACACATGCAAGCCTTGAAGGTATCAAAGGTTTCCTCAGACTCAGTGATGTGACTTAAACAGAACCAGGATTTGAGTGTTGAAGGCTGTATCTAAACTCTGCTCACAAAGACCTGCAATAAAGGTCTTTGTAAGCAGAGCAGTGACAAATTCAGCTAACAGGAGGGAAAAAATTAGCTCACTCTTTTAAAACCTGACATTTGTGTTGCACTGGATGATCTTTGAGATCTCTTTCAGCCAGATGTATTCTGTGATACTGTGATTCTGTGATACTGTGATACTATGTATTTTGAAACCTGGCTAAGCCAAAACAAAATGAGCAAAGAAACAAACAAAAGAAACCTTAAAGCAACCAAAAAAAACCACCAAAAAAACCCCAAACAAACAAACAACACAAAACCCAAATCAAGCAAACAAACAATGCACCAAAACCCCCAACCAAAAACCCAAATCTGAAACAACAAAATCAGCTTAGGAATCAATCTCATTGAACTGATTCTGCCTTTTAAACTCCCTCACTTCAAACCCACAAGTTACTGCCCTGCTATCAGTGAACTGATTTGCTAAATCAATTTAAGGCAACTCAGTGCACATTTTCAAGAGGAGATACTCCTGTGGTGGTTATGCCAAGCAATAAAACCAGTGAGCTTTCTGCAGTTCTCTCATAACCCCATGAACATAGTAACTGCTTGCATGTGTGCTCCCATTTCCCCTCCAAACCAAGATGATATCAAAGATGCTCTAGATGGCCCTCTCAGGAGATATCCAAGATCTGCCTAGATGCATTCCTGTGTGATCTGGTCTAGGTGATCCTGCTCTGGCAGAGGAGTTGGACTGGATGAGCTTTTGAGGTCCCTTCTCTGATCCCATATGATCATAGAATCATAGAATGGCAAGGTTGGAAGGGACCTCAAAGATCATCTAGTTCCAACCCCCTGCCATAGGCAGNTGTAGCCCCCTTCAGATACTGGAAGGCTACTCTAAGGGCTCCTCAAAGCCTTCTCTTCTGCAGGCTACAGAGCCCCAAGTCTCTCAGTCTGTCCTCATAGCAGAGCTGCTGCAGCCTTCTGAGCAGCTTTGTGGCCTCCTCTGAACGCACTCCAACACTTCCATGTCCTTCCTGTGCTGGGGGCTCCAGAACTGCACACAGGACTCCAGGTGGGGTCTGAGGAGAGCAGAGCAAAGGGGCAGAATCCCCTCCCTTGCCCTGCTGCCCACACTGCTCTTGATGCAGCCTAGGACTCGGTTGCTGTCTGGGCTGTACTCACACTGCAGGCTCCTGTTGAGCTTTTCATCACCCCAGACCCCCAGGTCTGCTCTCAGCCATTCCCCACCCAGCCTGGAGTTGTGCTTGCTATGGACTGGGAATGCATGGAGTTTTAGAGGAGCTACTTGCTTAAGAACATCAATTTCTTAAAATAAAGTGACACAATCACATGGAAACTGCCCTGTGAAAGAGCTGATGAGGAGAAAGGAGGAGAAAGTCATGCTCCTTTCAGAAAATTACTGAAAACCATCAAAACACATAATACAAACTGTAATAGCATAATTCTTTGCATGATTTTACAAGTGCTTTACAACTAGCATTTAATAAATGCTGTAACAATCAAGGAAGGCAGGCATGTAAGTGTTATCTCCCTTTCACAGGCTGGTTGGCTGGCCAAGGAAGGTTAAGAGATGCATCTAATGCTACCTGCTAAATCAGCAGCAAAGCTAGGATTAGAAATGAGGGATGTCTGACACAATTTTCTGCCCTGACTACATAAGTCTGAATGCTCTTAATTCTTCAAGGTAATTTTTTAGAAGACTTCAGCACTTGAGGAAGATGTTGGCTTTTGGTGTTCTTTAAAATAAGGGCTTTCCCTTGCCCATTTATTACCTCCAGAGTACACAGATGCACTGCTGTGCTCCTTCATTTGAGAAAGTATCTGCACCTATGCCTCAGCCAGTCTTGGGAGGTATTTTTATGATCCTGGAGACTCAATACTGCAACTGGACAATTTGCTGAACATTGGACATGCACAAGGTTTCTGCAGAAGCAGATTGCTTTGAGAGGAAGGTGAAGAAACTGAAATCAAAAGAGCTGACACCACACAGTTTGGGGTTAGACTGACCACCAGCAGCTGATAACAGAAATCCCAGCTTCCAGATGAATGCCACTTGGTCACAGATTCCCCATTCTCACACAGCTGATCTCTGTCATTTTTGTCACTTGGAGCTGGAGTATCTCTTGGGGTCTGAGTTGGCATGGAGCTCCTTGAAACTAATTTAAGTTCTGGATGCTGGCAACTGGCTCTGAGGAAGCAGCAGCCCACTGAAGATTGGTGGAGCATATTGATGCTCCAGCTGCATTGCTTTCTGCCCTGGGTCCTCCACTCAGCTGGAGGCAGGGAAGGACATCATGTGGAAGGAATATCTCTGACCTCACTTGGGATTTGGAAAATTGTTTCCAAGGTTATAAAGGTCAAAGACTAAAGGAAATCAATGATTTAAGAAGTAATTCTTTCCAGTGAGGGTGGTGAGACACTGGCATAGGTTGCCCAGGGAGGTTGTGGCTGCTCCCTCCCTGGAGGTGTTCAAGGTCAGGTTGTTTGAGGCCTTGAGTGAGCTGTACTAGTGGGAGGTGTCCCTGCCTATGGCAGGGGGTTGGAACTAGATGATCTCTGAGGTCCCTTCCAACCTTACCATTCTGTGATTCTATGATTCTATGACCTGAACTGCTAGTAGAAGGAGGTTTATAGTAGGGGAATTTGCCTGTCACTACAAACGAACTGAAAATAAATAGTTAGTCAAATGTTACAAAAGTCTTAAGATGGGGTAGCAGCACTCAGCTCCATGCTCTGTCCCTCTTTAGCTCACTGATATGCTTGTTGACTAGAGGTGCAGTAGAGGATAAAGCCACAGAGGATGGAACCGCAGAGCCACTGCAAAGCAGGGAGATTGTCCCTTACTCAAACTATTTGTAATCTAAGTGAAAGATTATACACAGTGGCTGAGTGTTGTACATATGACAAGGAAACAACTGAAAAAGGGTTATGGTAGGCCCAGGAATTCACAGAACCATAGAATCCTAGAATGTCAGGGGCTGGAAAGGACCTCCAAAGATCATTTGGTCCAGCCCCTCTGCCAGAGCAGGATCACCTAGAGCAGATCACACTGGAATGCATCCACACAGTTCTTGAATTTCTCCAGAGAAAGAGACTCCACAACCTCCCTGGACCGTTGGTTCCAGTGCTCTGTCACCCTCACAGGGAAAAAATTCTTCCTCAGGTTGACATGGAACCTCCTATGCCTCAACTTCCACCCACTGCCCCTTGTCCTGTCACTGGGCATCACCAAGAGGAGGGTGGTTCCATCCTCCTGGCACTCACCCCTTATATATTTATAAACGTTAATCAGGTCACCCCTTAGTCTCCTCCTCTCCAAGCTAACAAGCCCCAGCTCCCTCAGGCTCTCCTCATAAGGAAGATGTTTAACTTCTTTAATAATTTTTGTGGCTCTTCCTTAACCATTTTTGTGGCCCTGGGCAGCCTGATCTAATCGGAGGTGTCCCTGCTGACTGCAGGAGAGTTGGACAAGACGACCTTTGAAGATCTCTTCCAAGGCAGTGTAATCTGTGAAGCTGCTCTAACAGACCTGTCATCCAAGAGGAGGCCTCCTAGCCACCATCAGCGTTCTGCCAGTTACTCTGGCCAAGGCAAACCATTAATGAAAGCCATGGATTGGAGAGGTGCTAAAAAGCTATAAATCCTCTCCTGAATGTTAGTGGTTAGCAGTCAAGACACAGAGCATGTGCAGCTGGAACCCCTTATGTTTCATTTTGTTCTGAAAAGAAAGGAGCCAATTAGCACTGACAGGCAAAAGATAAGAAAGACTTTCCCAATTTGCAAAGCTTTTGTTCTGGCTGAGCAGGATCACTCAGATTTTAAGCACAACTGTAACCCTAGTGACTTCTTCCTATTCATTAGCATGAATTAGTAGGAATAGAGCTGTTGGGAGCAGGAGGCATCTTTTCTATACATGCATAGGCACTCATTGCCCAATTGCTGAATAAAGATTCTAGTTGTTATCACAGAGTTAACAACCTTAGCTAATAAATAGCAGAATAGAATTCTGCTGTTGGAAGGGACCCACAACAATCATAGAATCATAGAATCATAGAATGGTAAGGTTGGAAGAGACCTCAAGGATCATCTAGTTCCAACCCCCTGCCATAGGCAGGGGCACCTCCCACTAGCACAGCTCACTCAAGGCCTCAAACAACCTGGCCTTCAACACCTCCAGGGAGGGAGCAACCACAACCTCCCTGGGCAACCTGTGCCAGTGTCTCACCACCCTCACTGCAAAAAACTTCCTCCTAACATCCAGTCTAAATCTCCCCTCTGCCAGTTCAAACCCATTGCCCCTTGTCCTGGCATTACAAGACCTTGTCAACAGTCCCTCCCCAGCCTTCCTGNACAGGACTCCAGGTGGGGTCTGACAAGAGCAGAGTAAAGGGGCAGAATCACCTCCCTTGCTCTGCTGCCCACACTTCTCTTGATGCAGCCTAGGACTCGGTTGCTGTCTGGGCTGCACTCACACTGCAGGCTCATGTTGAGCTTTTCATCAATCCAGACTCCAAGGTCCCTTTCCTCAGGGCTGCTCTCAGCCATTCACCACCCAGCCTGGAGTTGTGCTTGGGATTGTGCCTACCCAGGTGCAAGACCTTACACTTGGCCTTGCTGAATTTCATGAGGTTGGCCTGGGCCCACCTCTCCAGCCTGTCCAGGTCCCTCTGGATGGCAATCATCAAATCCTACTACCTGACCACTTTCAGAGCTGACCAAAAGTTAAAGCATGTTACAGGCACTGTCCAAGTGTGGCCCAGGCTGGGAATTATAAGGTTAAAAACATCCTCTAGGGACTAGAAGATTGTTATTCAATCCCATCATTCTGCTATCTCTTTGTAAACTCAGGACCAGGCCACCTGTTCTCCTTTCCTCCCCCTCCAGCCTTGTGTCAGGCAGGAGCTGCGTTATCAGGACAAGCATGTAAGGATAGGCCTGGTTTGGGGCCTCCAGAGGCTGTGCTTAGGCCTCTTGGATGACAGAGGCATGAGTGGTGGTGGGGAGGATTGGAGCACTGGGGAGTATAGATTTAGATTTGGTTTGGGGGAAAATTCAAGGGGGTTTGCTATGGATTTTATACCTGCCTTGTAATTTCTGTCTGTAACTCTGTCTCCAAATACAATCTTGTTTTTCTCCAATTCATTTGAGAGCTTCACTCTGTCAGCTCTTTAAACCCACGACAAAGTGCCTCTTAAACACTGGCAGGCTTGAGGCCTGGGGCATTGATCACCTCTCTTGGAAGTCTGTTCCAGTGTTTCATCATCATCTCAGCAAAAACATCCTTCCTAATGTCCCATCTAACCCTCTAGTGCAGCTTTCAGCCATTTCCATAAGCCTTACCTCTGGGTACAAGGGAGAAGAGATCAGCACCTCTCTCTCCACCTTTTCCCCTCAGGAAGCTACAGAAAGTAATGAGGTTGCCTCTCAGCTTCCTTTTCTCCACACTAGACAAGTGAAACATTCTTAGTCACTCCTCATAGGATACTTCTTCCAGTCTTTCACCAGTTTTGTTACCCTCCTCCTCTGCAGCCCAGAACTGCATACAGTACTGAAGGTGAGGCCACACCAGCCCTGAATACAGAGGGATAATCCCCTCTTTTGACCAGTGTGCTGGTTTGAGGCTAATTGGAATATTTTAATGGAGAAAATTACACTACAGGCTGAAGAAAGAAAACAGTGGTGATGTCCACTCATAGGCTTGCTGAGATGTTTAAAAATAAGTACTCAAAACATAGATAAGTCAGTCTCTGGGGCACAGCATTTCAGGCTGTCTAGCAGTTTCTTGCTTCCTCCTCTCTGCTGAGTAACCTCACTAACCACTTTCCTTCTAACTCCCCTGGCCCATCCTCCAAACTCACCTTGCACATAAGGCAAACCTTGGGGTAAGGTAGAGGGGTGGGGAGAAGGTGGAAGGGTGGTTGGGAGCCCCTCCTGGGGTCTCTGATTTCTGGGAGGGGAGTTGTGTTTCTGTCTTCCCTTTAACTTGTCTATGTCTGTAACTATTCCTGTCTATAGTGTATATCTCTGCTTGTACATTGTGCTGAGCTGTAAATAGAGCTTCAGTCCTTAACTTCCAGCTGGCTGAGTCTAGTCTGGGTGATTCTACAAAGTGTGGGGACTGGGGAACTCCAAACCATCACAACCAGCTGGTCAAAAGCTGCCTAGGATGTGGTTTGTGCTCTTGACTGCCAGGACACCACATTGCTGGCTCGTACTGAGCCTGCTGTCAACCAGCAGTCAAAGATCCCTTTCTGTAGGGCTGCTTTCCAGTCATTCCTCAGTTTACACTTGTGCCCAGCATTACTTTATGTTAGAATCTAGCACTTGGACTTACTACATCTCACCCTATTAATCATTGTCCAATGGTGAGGAGTTTGGGGAACAGGTCTTAGAAGGAGCTGCTGAGGGAAGTGAGATTGTTCAGTATGGAGAAAAGAAGGCTCAGGGGAGACCTTCTCACTCTCTACAGCTGCCTGAAAGGAGACTGCATAGAGCTGATAGAACAGTAGTAACAAGATAGAATGAGAGGAAATGGCCTCAAGTTGCACCAGGGAGGTCTAGGTTGGATGTTAGAAGAAACTTTTTCACTGAAAGGGTTCTCAAACATTGTAACAGGCTGCCTTGGGAGGTGGTAGAGTCACCATCTCTGGGGTTATTTCGAACACTCAGAGATGGTGCTGATGGACATGGTTTAGCAGTGGGCTCAGTAGTTAGACAGTGGTTGGACTGGATGATCTGAAAGGTCTTTTCAAACCAAAACTATTCTATGATCAATCTCTCCACATCCTTCTGCGAGGCCTCTTCTCCCTTGAGATAGTCAACAGTACCTCCCAGTTTGGTATCATCAGGAAATTTGCCAATGGTGCATTCAATTTCTGTACCCAGACCATTGATAAAGACATTGAACGGGACTGGTCTGACAAGTGAAGTCTGAGGAACACGCTGGTGACCAGTCACCAGCCAGATATAGTCCCATAACAACCAACAATGCAGCAACTGCCTGGACATGTGTTTTGTGTAGGACAGCAGGAGAAACATCTGCAGCCTTGTTCAGATCAGAAGGCATCAACAATAAGTGTGTTCTTGGAAGGAGTTTCTCTTTAGTGTTGATGGCAATAATGCGGTAACTGCTGCTTGAACATGGTAAAGCCTGTAAAGACATCCTACCTTCCATCTTGTCTGCTGATTGTATATCCAAAAAGAGGATTGTTGGCAAAGCTGATGTTTACTCCAACCAGAGGGGTCCCATCTGCTGTCATCACCTGGCCTCGAATCACACATGCGTGTCTGCAAGAAAGAGAAAAAAGGTAAGAAAGAGCAAAGCTTTTCATAGAATCATAGAATCATAGAATGGTAAGCTTGGAAGGGACCTCAAAGACCATCCAGTTCCAACCCCCTGCCATAGGCAGGGACACCTCCCACTGGTACAGCTCACTCAAGGCCTCATCCAACCTGGCCTTGAACACCTCCAGGGAGGGAGCAGCCACAACCTCCCTGGGCAACCTGTGCCAGTGCCTCACCACCCTCACTGCAAACAACTTCCTCCTAACATCCAGTCTAAATCTTCCCTCTGCCAGTTCAAACCCATTGCCCCTTTTCCTGTCATTACAAGACCTTGTAAATAATCCCTCCCCAGCCTTCCTGTGGCCCCCTTCAGATACTGGAAGGTTACTAGAAGGTCCCCTTGAAGCCTCCTCTTCTCCAGGCTGCAGAGCCCCAAGTCTCTCAGCCTGTCCTCACAGCAGAGCTGCTGCAGCCCTCTGATCATCCTCGTGGTCTCCTCTGGACCTGCTCCAACATTTCCATGTCCTTCCTGTGCTGGGGGCTCCAGAACTGCACACAGGACTCCAGGTGGGGTCTGAGGAGAGCAGAGCAAAGGGGCAGAATCCCCTCCCTTGCTCTGCTGCCCACTCTGCTCTTGCTGCAGGCCAGGACTCGGTTGCTGTCTGGGCTGCACTCACACTGCAGGCTCATGTTGAGCTTTTCATCACCCCAGACCCCCAGGTTCTTTTCCTCAGGGCTGCTCTCAGCCATTCACCACCCAGCCTGGAGTTGTGCTTGGGATTGTGCCTACCCAGGTGCAGGACCTTACACTTGGCCTTGTTAAATTGTGACAAATTCAGTTTTTCTTTTCTTTTTTCCCCTATACTTCTGTGTCTGGGAATTCCCATGGAGCAGAAAGCCCAAGCCCTTGTGTCCTGAAAAGCTGGGAACCATACTGTGTGTCTTGATGGTGTGATGCTGCTCCCAAAGGCTTTCTTGGGACTTAAGAACATTTAACACATAAAAGGAGGTTCACCTTTATCCTACCCACAAGAATTAACTGCTTCAGCACATACTTCATTAACCAAGAGCTTCTGTAGGATTCACATCATCACACTGGAGTTTGCTACGACCAGTTAAGCTTCAGTTGTGTCGTGACAATATTACCTTAGCTAAAGTCAAGGCACTTTTCAAACCCAAAGAGAACATTTTAAGCATTTTAAACCCAAAGAAACCCACCAAGCACTGCATGGTTGTATTTAAGGCACAAAGGCCACAGAAGCAGCCTGACCAAAGCTTGACAGCTCATTTCTTCTACATTTGGCAAAAGCATGGCAGATAATTTGCTGGATTCAGGTAGCTTCCCTACAAGTTGCTCAGGGCATTCAGCATGGTGACAGGATGGGCTTTTTCTTCCTGTCTATTTTCTTCCCCCAAGTTTGGAAGGTTGCTGTATTTTAAAGGCTACATAGAATCATAGAATGGCAAGGTTGGAAGTGACCTCAAGGATCATCTAGTTCCAACCCCCTGCCATAGGCAGGGACACTTCCCACTAGCATAGGTTACTCAAGGCCTCATCCAACCTGGCCTTCAACACCTCCAGAGAGGGAGCAGCCACAATCTCCCTGGGCAACCTGTGCCAGTGTCTCACCACCCTCACTGCAAACAACTTCCTCCTAACATCCAGTCTAAATCTCCCCTCTGCCAGTTCAAACCCATTGCCCCTTGTCCTGGCATTACAAGACCTTGTCAATAGTCCCTCCACAGCCTTCCTGTAGGCCCCCTTCAGATTCTGGAAGGCTACTCTAAGGTCTTCTGGAAGCCTTCTCTTCTCCAGATTGCAGAGCCCCAACTCTCAGCCTGTCCTCATAGCAGAGCTGCTGCAGCCCTCTGAACATCTTTGTGGCCTCCTCTGGACATCTCTTCCAATTACCCTGTGCTCTGTAACATGCTCTTTTATCCAAGGATTTCAAGGATCTTTACAAACATTAATACTGCAAGGTAGTTATTTTACAGAGAAAGGAAATAAACCATAGGGTGATTTTCAGTTGTCCAAGATCAGTCAGAAAACCTGCAGTAAAGCCAAAGACAGATTTTCCAGGTTTGTATTCCAGAGTCTGTTTCCAGACACCTAAGACATTACTACATTGCTGCTTTAGGAGCTTCCTATAAAGACAAAGAGTCACATGTCTGTGAGAGCGTCTGAACCCAGTTTTTGGTTGAAGGTGACTATTTTTCCAAGCAGCAACAGCAAATTGTGGTGTCACTGTGCTAATGTGACCTGGTGAGTGATTTTCCTAAGTGCTGTCCTGCTGAAGATCAGAGATTGAGAGCCAATGCTTCTACAGGTGCAGGACCAGATCTCAGCTGGTGTAAATCATCTCAGATGCACTTGCTGCCTACCCACTTCAACTGAGAAGTGTCACTTCTCTGCTTTACCCAGGCAAAGGATAATACCTGCAATGCTTTGTAAAGATGATCTCCTAAACACAGATCATCACCAAAAGATCAGGTTGTCTTCACACACTCCATGGACAAATCTGATATGGTAGAACACAATATACAGATAAAGTATAATTCCTATTTAATAAGGGCTGTGCTATTTGTATGTTCCAGGGTACAGAAAACAGATCATTTGTCAGGAAGTCTGAAACCAAACTCCTCCTGGTCTAAACAGAGAGCTCCAATACAAACAAAACTTCTCAAAGTGAATGTGTCAGCAATCTAAAATGTGACTAGATTCATGTGCAATTCTGCAACAGGACAGAGGAAAATGAGATAATGGAAATGATTTTTCTGTCACTGTGTTTTTTCTGACCTCTCATCACTGACTTGTTAGGAGTCAACTGAGAAATGTCACTTCTCTGCTTCACTGAGGCAAAGGATGATACCTGCAATGCTTTGTAAAGATGATTTCCTAAGCACAGATCATCACCAAAAGATCAGGTTGTCTTCACACACTCCATATACAAATCTGATATGATACAACACAAGCAGATAAAGTATAATGCCTATTTAATAAGGGCTGTGCTATTTGTAAGTTCCAGAGTACAGAAAACAAGCCATTTGCCAGGGAGTCTGAAACCAAACTCCTCCTGGTCTAAATGGAGAGCTCCAATATGAAGTAAACTTCTTGAAGCATTACCAGAACGGATTCATGTGCAATTCTACAACAGGACAGAGCAAAATGAGATAATGAAAATGATTTTCCTGTCACTGTGTGTTTTCTAACCTCTCACCACTGACTTGTTAGGAGTCATGTAGGAAAGGACTTGGAGCCAGCTTATAAGATGTGACTGGGTAGGTTTAGACTGGATATTAGGGGAAAAAAGAATTCCCAGCAAGAGTGGTCAGGCATTGGAATGGGCTGGGCAGGGAGGTGGTTGAGTCACCAGTCCTGCATGTGTTTAAAAGTCGTTTGGATGTTGTGTTTGGGGATATGGTTTAGGGTGCCCCTTGTAGAGTAGGGTTCTTGGTTGGACTTGGTGATCCTGAAAGTCTTTTCCAACCTGAACGTTTCTGTGGTTCTGTGGAGTTAATAATATTCTTAATGCTTCTATTGCTTCTCAATACTTCCATTGCTTCTCCTAACTCATCTGCCCATGTACAACAAATTTAAACCACTCTTCTGGCACAGTCTTACCTACATCACTCTCTAACACACAGGGCAAAGTAGAACTCAAAGGATTATGAAGTGGTGGTATCACCATTGGTATCACCATTCCTGGAGGCTTTTAAAGGACCTATAGTTGTAGACATGATTTAGTAGTGACCTGACAGCATTGGACATGATGATCTAAAAGGTCCCTTCCAACCAAAATTATTCTGTGACTTGGAAAAATGCCACTGGTTGAAATAACCCTACTGAGGTCAATAGGTCACCAACTGCAGTGGAGGTTTTGCACAAAGCACATCTGTCTGATTGCATCTGAGCTACGAGCAGAAGCTAAGCTTTCTCTTCTCAGATTTTTCCATGATCCCCTTCACTCTGCTCCATCTCCTTGTCCAACCTTTAGAGACACCTGAGGTAGGGTTTGCCACTGTTTTCTCTCAGCTTCTGATCAAATGGCTACACTTTTTGGGAAAGGCAACTACAGACTGTTGCTTGCAGACTCAGATCTGAGCATGAGGGACTCAATATTCTGAACTTCTACCAGCACATTCAAGTCAACACTGAGACTATGAATGCTTCAAACTACTTTGAGAGATAAGACCATACATTTTTGTGAGCCCAAAAAGCACACTCCTACCTGTATTTATTTTTTACTTCTAAGAGTTAAGAGCAAGCAGAGGAAAAATTACAAGGCTGCAGATGTTTCTCCTGCTGTCCTACACAAAACACATGTCCAGGCAGTTGCAGGCATCTAAGCAGTATTGCAAGCACACTGGCCTAGATTTTCAGCTCGTGTTAATTGCAGGGATGTGCTTTGTATCAGCGAGAAGTATCTGGTCCATTACACATCACTGACAAGCATTTCTACAATAACAAGCACCAGCACAACATGGACACAGAATGAGTGTCCTCTGTGCTTGGCAGCTGAAACGGATGGAGTTGAATTCTCATCTTCCAGGAGGAATCCTAGAATTGTTTTGCTTGGAAAACAGCTTTAAGACTATTGAGTCCAACCATTACCTGACTTAACCAAGGCTGGTGTTAAACCATGTCACTCAGCACCACATCTCTGTGTTTTTTAAACTCCTCCAGGGATGGTGACTCCATCACTTCCTTAGGCAGACTCTTCAGGGAAGAAATTTTTCCTAATACCCAATCTAAGACTTCCCTGGTGTAACATAAGACCATTTCCTCTTGATTTATCTCTTGTGAGAGCAGACAAGCTCTCAGCTTGTTACAACCTCTTTTCTGTGAGTTGTAGAGAATGAGGGCATCTCCCCTCAGCATCCTTAGCTCCAGCCTAAACAACCCCGTTTACCTCAACTGCTCCTCATAACACTTGTGATCACCAGCTCTGCTGCTCTTCTCTGGGTGCTCTCCAGCACCTCAATGTCCTTCTCCTAGTGAGGGGCTCAAAACTGAACACAGTATTCAAGATGTGGCCTCACCAGTGCCGAGTACAAGGGGATATTAATTTCCCTGCCCATGCTATTTCTGGTACAACCTAGGACACTGCTGGTCTTCTTGGCCACTTGAACACACTGCTGCCTCATCTTCAACTGGCTGTTGACCAACACCCTTAGGTCTTTCTCTGATGGGCAGCTTTCCAGACGCTCTTCCCCAAGCCTGTAGCATTGCATGAGAGAACCAGCAAGATGCTCAGTTCCACTTCTAGAAGACGCTTCACTGCACTGCACCTCAACTACATTAGCACATCTGTGTGCTGACTAACTTGGATGATGTTGGTATCTCTTCTCAGAGAAGCAGCTTGTCAGCAAGTCCAGCTGCATCCACCATCCTCCCTCCTGAGGACTATAACAATAGTTTTATTTGCATGCTATAAAGACAGACATTCCCACAAAGGGGACATCGTTCCCAAACTGCAGTGATAAAAAGAAGCTGGAGCAACACGTGCAAATGTGAAGGCAGTTAGAAGCAGGAAGGATGGAAACTGGAGGAAAACCAAAGCCCAGGTTCTGCCTGATTTGAGTTTCAAATCTCTTTCCCTGGCTGACAAATTTTGTCTCACTTGGGAGAGGTAGTAAATACAGTGTGTTGGAAGCAGCTGGCTCCTCTAGTGGCACCGTGTCCTTTCTAGAGGCAAGATCGAGTCCCCGCAAGGCCTCGAGCCCCCCAGGAACCTGGTTAATGCTAATTTAGTCAGCCATTTCCTTCACAAGACCTTGGTCTAAATGCAATTATGCTACAAACAAGTTAAGTGGTACTGCTAAGACGTTCAGCTCTGCTAGAAGGTCTCCTAATATATTTACATAAAATTATCTCTCACGTTAATAGAAGAGATTTATTCCATCAGTTGAGGCCTGCCAGTTCAGAGCGTTTTCTGCAGTTGAACAAAACTGATTTTCTCATAGCTGGGGCCTCATCTTCCCAGTGAATTATTAACAGATTCCACCCTATTGTCTCCAGTTTTTTGTTTGTTTCCTTCACTTAATATACACAAGACTCTATGGATTCTTCTTTTGCAATGAAAAGCAGCCAGCTTTTTTCCTCCTCTTTAATTAGAATTCCCTTTTCTTTTCTTTTTTTTTATTTTCTTTTTTTTTTCTTTTCTTTTTTTCTTTTCTTTCTTTCTTTTTCTTTTTTAATTTATTTGATCCATAAAGGCTTCCCTGAAAGACCAACTCATTGTGCAGATGCTATCTAGAATGCCAGATGGGGTACCAATTTTATACCATCGCTTCGTAAAGTCATTCTTTATTCCCTAGAAAAATGAAATCAGGTCTTACAGGTAAGGTCTTTGTCACAGTAGCAAAGCACAGAGAGGTGAACTGATGCCTCTACGTTCCTACTGCTCAGACACAAAGAAAGTTTGACAGGTTGTCAACAAAATTCAAACAGACAAAAATTGCTTTAGAACAGAAGCCAAAAAAAGGAAATTCCCCCAAACCCATTTCTCATTACAGGAGCACATTAAAGATTTGCCTTTAATAGGAACTCTGATCCAGCCCCTCATAACTTAGACACTGGCCCTTCCAATAGTTCTTACACACAGATGTAGCCTTCCAGGCTCTGAAGAGAGCCTGCAGGAAGGCTGGGGAGAGACTAGTGACAAGGTCTTGTAATGACAGGACATGGGGCAATGGGTTTAAACTGGCAGAGGGGAGATTGAAATTCGATGTTAGGAAGAAGTTCTTTACAGTGAGGGTGGTGAGACACTGGCACAGGTTGCCTAGGGAGGTTGTGGCTGCTCGCTCCCTGGATGTGTTCAAAGCCAGGTTGGTTGAGGCCTTGAGCAAGCTGTACTAGTGGGAGGTGTCCCTGCCTATGGCAGGGCCTTGGAACTAGATGATCCTTGAGGTCACTTCCAACCTTACAATTTTATGATCCTGTGTTTTCTGCTGACACTGAGCTTGGCACTACAAAAGAGACAAAAAATACTGCTTCTGCTAAACATATTTCAGTGGGAAAAGAAAATTCCTAAACCCTATTTTGCTGCAAGAAATGCACATTTTTTTCCCTTGGTTGAGAAGAGATGCCATGAGAAATCTCACCCCAATGAATTTCTGCAGCTCCTCAAAATATTTCCACCATCACTCATTATGCCTCATTATGGAGGTCCCTTCCAACCTTACCGTTCTATGATTCTATGCCTTCTCCTTTAAAGGTTTCAGATGTATGGAGATGCTTATCATGACTGCTTAGCCTTCCTCAGCCAAGTTATTGATAATAAATGTTTTAATTTGTCAATATAAATCTCTTCATCTCTTTGAAGTTACCACTTCCTTAGTTCATTGATGTACTTACCCTTCTGCTCTGGATGAAACTTCAACAAGGCACCACAGAGCAAAACTCTATGCTCAATGAGAAGAGCATTATTAATGAAAATAGGTCAACTCAGTTCTGTTTCTTCCTCTGCTATACTTTCACAGGATCACAGGATGTTAGGGGTTAGAAGGGACCCAAAGAGATCATCCATTCCAACCCCCCTGCCAGAGCAGGACCAGACAACCTAGCTCAGGTCACAGAGGAATGCATCCAGATAAGCCTTGAAATTCTCCAGAGAAAAAGATTCCACAACCTCTCTGGGGAGCCTGTTCCAGTGCTCTGTGACCCTTACAGTAAAGAATTTCCCCCTTGTGCTGAGCTAGAACCTCCTGTGCTGCAGCTTCCATCCATTGCTCCTTGTCATAGAATCATAGAATCATAGAATGGTAGGGTTGGAAGAGACCTCAAGGATCATCTAGTTCCAAACCCCTGCCATAGGCAGGGACACCTCCCACTAGTACAGCTCACTCAAGGCCTCAAACAATCTGGCCTTGAACACCTCCAGGGAGGGAGCAGCCACAACCTCCCTGGGCAACCTGTGCCAGTGTCTCATCATCCTCACTTCCTCCAAACATCCAGTCTAAATCTCCCCTCTGCCAGTTCAAACCCATTGCCCCTTGTCCTGTCATTGCAAGACCTTGTCAATAGTCCCTCCCCAGCCTTCCTGTAGGCCCCCTTCA
>VWZE01000075.1:177871-222347 GCA_013396675.1 Eubucco bourcierii
AGGAGGCCATAAAGATGCTCAGAGGGCTGCAGCAGCTCTGCTGTGAGGACAGGCTGAGAGAGTTGGGGCTCTGCAGCCTGCAGAAGAGAAGGCTTCCAGGAGACCTGATAGTAGCCTTCCAATATCTGAAGGGGGCCTACAGGAAGGCTGGGGAGGGACTATTGACAAGGTCTTGCAATGACAGGACAAGGGGCAATGGGTTTGAACTGGCAGAGGGGAGATTTGGACTGGATGTTAGGAGGAAGTTGTTTGCAGTGAGGGTGGTGAGACACTGGCACAGATTGCCCAGGGAGGTTGTGGTTGCTCCCTCCCTGGAGGTGTTCAAAGCCAGATTGGATGAGGCCTTGAGTGAGCTGTACTAGTGGGAGGTGTCCCTGCCTATGTGCCTTGGAACTAGACGATCCTTGAGGTCCCTTCCAACCTTACCATTCTATGATTCTATGATTGTATGGTCATCAGCTGTTAACCTTTTGCAAGAAGCCTTCTACAGTCTTTCAGATATTCTACAAAACACAGTAAAACTAATTGATTTAAAATGCTTCCATGAAAACCCTTTCCTTAAACTGTCTGAGGAAGGACAGGGGAGAAAGGAACAAAATGCTTGGATACTTTTAACACGTGTGGCTAATGAAGCTGGCATTTGAAGTCCTAAAGGAAAGTGCTTATTAATCAATATTTAACAATGGCACCTTTAGAGGTAGATTTTATCTTCTTGTCTCTTTAGATCTGGTCTAACCTGACTATCAAAACTATTCTTCATCTGACATTCTTAGTATCCATGACAGAGCTTGATTTTGTGGCTAGCTGATGTCCAGTTTCTCAAGCTCCACACTTCATGCATATCACAGTATCACCAGGGTTGGAAGAGACCTCAAAGATCATCAAGTCCAACCCAGTACCACAGCCCTCAAGACCAGACCATGGCACCAAGTGCCACGTCCAAACTCGCCTGGAACACCTCCAGGGACGGTGACTCCACCACCTCCCTGGGCAGCCCATTCCAGCAGCCAATGACTCTCTCAGGCAAGAACTTTCTCCTCACCTCCAGCCTAAACTTCCCCTGGCACAGTTTCAGACTGTGTCCTCTTGTTCTGATGCTGCTTGCCTGGGAGAAGAAGGTAACCTCCTCCTGGCTACAACCACCCTTCAGGTAGTTGTAGACAGCAAGAAGGTCCCCCCTGAGCCTTCTCTTCTGCAGGCTAACCAATCCCAGCTCCCTCAGCCTCTCTCCATAGGGCTGTGCTCGAGGCCTCTCCCCAGCCTCGTTGCCCTTCTCTGGACACACTCAAGCACTTCAATGCCCTTCTTAAATTGAGGGGCCCAGAACTGGACACAGGACTCAAGGTGTGGCCTAAGCAGTGCAGAGTCCAGGGGGAGAATGACCTCCCTGCTCCTGCTGGCCACACTATTGCTGATGCAGGCCAGGATGCCATTGGCCTTCTTGGCCACCTGGGCACACTGCTGGCTCATGTTCAGGTGGGTGTCAATCAGCACCCCCAGATCCCTTTCTGCTTGGCTGCTCTCCAGCCACTCCCACCCCAACCTGTAGCTCTGCATGGGGTTGTTGTGGCCAAAGTGCAGCACCTGGCACTTGGATTTGTTGAGCTCCATCCCCTTGGACTCTGCCCATCTGTGCAGGCGGTCGAGGTCTCACTGCAGAGCCCTTCTGCCCTCCAACCCAGCAACATCAGCCCCCTGCTTGGTGTCATATGACTCCGTTCTGTCCAGGAAGACTTCCACACTGATAGCTCTTGAAAGTCTCCTTTGATGTAAATTTTTTTTAGTGGTATTAGTGACTGCAGTTGTAGCTGATCCAAAAAGAGAAGGTATCTTTACTGAAGACAGTTTAGTCACAAAATGTATTACCTCCTGAGGAACACTTCCACTTCTAGAAAACTCATGATCAAATGATCATTGCTTTCAAAACAATTTACTTTTGGCTCCACTCCTCAAAGACCGAGCCCTCATTGCTTTGATAACACCTTCCAAGATCTGAACCTCACTCACCTACTCAATGTGTGTCCTTTTTCTCTTTATGAAAGCACAATCCTCCACTCTGATCTGCCAAGCAGTCTGGCCACTGCTGGAGAGAGATGCCACTTTTGCCATCTAAAACCTCTTGGCTCTCTATGCCTCATTGACTCACTATTTTTGCATTCTAAGATGTCTCAGTTGAGCTATAGTGGGAAGGTGGAAGGATAAGTGATATAAGAAGGCTGCAAGCAGGAAATAAAGAAGGAAAGGCACTAATACTTGTCTGTGAAATAATAAAACTGGCTCCAACTGTACTACTGCAGTGAAAGTACTTTAGAGCAGAGTTTTGTAGGAAATGCAACACATAATAAAGTTGAGCTGTGCTTTACTGCAAAGTTTTCATGAAGAATCCTTTTATATGCAATCTGGTTGACTAAGTAATGTCTTAGATGTTGAGAGTTCTCTCCTTTACCTCAGTACAACCCCAAACATGTTTTTTCTTTGCAGGACATCTCAAGAAACAGAATCATGTTCCTATTTTTCTTTTTTTTTTCTTTCTTTCTTTTTTTTTTTTTTTTTTTTTTTAAGGTCTGTAAAATCAACTGTTCAGTAGCTTCTAAGGTGGAAGATAATTTTTCAACCCAATACTGAATTATGCTCATTTCATAATTTTTCAGAAGTGAGCCCATAACCATTATTTCTATGAGAGGTAAAGACTTTATGGTGCAATAACTTTCAGAAATGAGTAATGAATTCACGTCGAATCTTCCCCAAAAAAAACATCTGCAGGACTTACCAGTTCTGTATCATTGTATTATTTTATAGCTGGCATATATTTTGTGAGCTGTGGTCACATTCAGCTCTGCAGAACAACCTAAAGCAAAGCAATTGCTTCCACTGAACTGGAGGCACCATGAAAGCAAAACTGGGCTAAACAGCAAGAAAAATACATTATTTCTATGTTAATTACAAAGTGAACTCTCTTTCTGATGATCTTAGAGAAAGTTCTTTCACTACATACAAGCTGTCTGATAGCTTTGTAATGATCCAAAGGAATGAGGAGAAAAAGAGTGGTTCAATTAAAAAAAATATAATGGTTGGGATTTTAAAACTGGAGGGTTTTTTTTATGTTAAGAGGTTTTAACCAATATAACAAGTAATTGCCACATTCAGAGGACAAACTCTTCCTGATATTGAAATGGTTGAAAAACTGTACTTGGACCCAGCTAGGACCCAACAGCAAGAGGTGACTGCCCCAAAGCTAACCTGGCAAGGCAGAACTTCACTGCATCAGTGTAAACCAAACAGGAGCAGTTTCCTCTGCAGTTTCCCCAGAAGTTTTAGAATCATAGAATCACTCAGGGTTGGAAGGGGCCACAAGGATCATCTCATTCCAACCTCCATGCCATGGGCAGGGACACCTCACACTAGATCAGGTTGTCTAGAGTCTCATCCAGCCTGGCCTTAAATGCCTCCAGGGATGGGGCCTTTGCTGCTTTGGTCCCTTCCTTGAAGTGGGAAAGGAGATTTTGCACTGACTGAGGGGTACTCAAGCTCTCCAGTTAGGTCTATAGCCAGCAAATCTTGGCAGAATCAAAGAATGGTCTGAGTGTGAAGGAAGCTCCAAAGGTTATCTAGTCCAACCCCCTCTGCAGTCATCAGGGGCATCCTCAACTACATCAGGTTGCCCAGATGCTTGTTGAGCCTCACCTTGAATATACCAACTACCTCCCTGGGTAACCTGTTCTAGTGTTCCACTACCCTCATAGTATAAAGAACTTGCTCATAAACTACCCTCATGGTAAGGCAGTGAGGTAGCAAACAGTTGAGGGCAGAAAATCCCACCTTTTTGCAGAGTAAACATGTCAGAGTCTCACATAAGAATCATTACATCACTGAGTGGGTATTTAATTTGAAGAAGCCTTAAGCAGCAATGAAATAATCAAATCTCTCCATCGAGCAAGCCCTGTAGTTTCTGGTAGTGTTATTCTACTGGATGGAGCTACTGACTCAGCTCCATGTTATCACTCCAGACACGTTCACCAACAAGTGATGTAAAGCAATGGGCATGTGGGCTGCTGTTTTTCAAGAGGAATGTACCCTGAATATTGAATTAATACTAATCAAATATCTACAACGCCAGAGTCAAGAGGATGCATCAGCATCTACACATTAGTTTAGACTCCTAAATCCAAACACGTCAGCATGTGTGCAATCTGTGAGGCACTTAAGTCATTAGGAGTTTTGTTTTTGTGCTTGGGAGCTTTGCAAGCTTGAGTTTTGCTTTCTGCACACTCCAAGGTACAGGCATCACGCCTGAGAACTTTTAATCCCAGGTACTGGATGGTGCAGCATTTCAATCAGCTGCCATTCCTGGTCCTGGAAGGATGCCCACAGCACAACAGGAAGAATCTCAAAGAGGTTCAAACTCAAGAGTTGGTGCTTAGTAATAAACATACAGTGGTTTTCAGTATTTGTTACCAATTGAACTCCAGCTTCTTTAATCACAGTATCACCAAGACTGGAAGAGACCTCAAAGCTCATCAAGTCCAACCCAGTACCACAGCCCTCAAGACCAGACCATGGCACCAAGTGCCATGTCCAAACTCGCCTGGAACACCTCCAGGGACGGTGACTCCACCACCTCCCTGGGCAGCCCATTCCAGCAGCCAATGACTCTCTCAGGCAAGAACCTTCTCCTCACCTCCAGCCTAAACTTCCCCTGGTGCAGCTTGAGACTGAGGTGTCAGGTTAGCTTGTTTTAAAATACAGGGGAAAAAAATGTACTCTATTCCCATCAATGTAGGTAGCATGTTGTGTCAGGAGTGTTTAATATCTCTCAGTCTTAAACAGATGGAGAATTTATCTTTCAAAGCTGCCTTAAGTTGTAGGGTTGCTGTGTTCCATGAGCTCCTGCTGTTCAGTGGGTGCATCCAACCCATGGCATTTAGCTGCCAGCCCAACAGAGCCATGCCAGAGCTGTGGGCTAGACCAGCCAAAGCAGAAGAAATCAGCTGAAAGCCATACCTGGTGAGTGCAGGTTTTTTGAGTCTTGTCTTTGGCTAGAAAATCAGAGTTTCTTACTTTGCTAGATCAAACCCACACTTGTCTTGAAGGGAAAGATACAGAAGAGACACAGCACTTCCATTTCCACGTGAAGGGCCCTCAAGAAGATCTACTGGGGTGAACCTGCAGCCCTCCAGGTGAGGGAAGAAATGGGTACTTTGAACATATTCCTTCAAGGATGCTAAGGTAGCATTGAAACATTCTTTTAAACCATCCAGAACTGGGTCAGGTGGACCAACAAAAAATTTTTTTTTTAATCCTTTTTTGTTGGTTGGTTTGGTTTTTTTTTAAATCCATTCTGATCCTCCCCTATTCTCTTAGTAGTTCTTTGGCCATAAGCAATGCTCACAATTCTGTTTTTGATGGGGCTTGGGATTGATGCAGTTTAACAACAAAAAATCTTAATTTATTTGCCGTGAAGTAGTGCACACATGCATTTATAGCACACCTACATATCTTGGCATGACAGTGCTTCCTCCCCACTGTAAGGCATATTGTACGGTCTGGCACACAGCAAGGACACAGGGAGTTGGCAGAATCACAGGATGGTTTGGGTTGGAAGGGACCTTAAAGATCATCTCATTCTAGTCCCTCTTACACGGGCAGTGACACCCTCCACTAGCCCAGGTGACTGCTCAACCTGGCCTTGAACACTTTCAGGGAGGGGGCATCCACAACTTCTCTGGGTAGCCTGTTCAAGGTAGGTTTTTGGACAGCACTGGTAGTGTAAAAAGAAATGTGCACAGCATCACAGTATCACCAAGATTGGAAGAGACCTCAAAGCTCACCAAATCCAACCTGATACCACAGCCCTCAAGACCAGACCATGGCACAAAGTGCCACGTCCAAACCCGCCTTGAACACCTCCAGGGACGCTGACTCCACCACCTCCCTGGGCAGCCCATTCCAGCAGTCAATGACTCTCAGTCAAGAACTTTCTCCTCACCTCCAGCCTAAACTTCCCCTGGCACAGCTTGAGACTGTGTCCTCTTGTTCTGGTGCTGCTTGCCTGAGAGAAGAAAGCAACCTCCTCCTGGCCACAACCACCCTTCAGGTAGTTGTAGACAGCAAGAAGGTCTCCCCTGAGCCTCCTCTTCTCCATTTGGAACAATGAGAGCTAACAGTTTTTTGTACTTAGACTACTGACACGTGGGAAATAAGGGACTACTCACTGCTGCAACTAATATCAGCTCCTGATCTCTGATGTGTCTTTATAGCTCAGCTGGCTATTTGGAGCTGCCTGTTTAATTGGGATAATATTGCTGGCAGCAAGTAGATATACATAACCTTGCCCAAAATAAGGGGTATAAAGCAAACCTACTCGAAACCCACCTGATTTCAGGGATTTTTGACAAAAAAGTGCCAATTCTGTACAGGATTAAAGGAGCTCAGGAAACCATATGTCAACACTTAACATAAAAGACTGTGTGGATCAGGACTTTAGTGTGTTCTTGCAGTTTTCTGACACTGTCTCTCAAGAGAGAACAAATATATCAGGTGTCCTACTTGAAAGCCAACGACTTGACACCACTGCATCTTCTGCTGCTCCTTATGGTGATGGACAACTAGGAATGGCTTACAAACACAAAGCAAACAGCAAGAGTAAGTGGTTTCAAAATCAATAGAAGAACGATCAAGTAGCAGAAGAGTACTTGCTATCTGTTCATCAAAATGATGTGAAAAGACATTCTGTGCATTCAGAATTTAATTTAGCCACTTGCTTTATCATCATAAAGACTCATTTCAATATGGACAATAATTTTGTTGGGTGTTCGGGATTTTTTTGTTTGGATTTTTTTTTTTTTCCTTCCCAAACATGAATACCATATAACTGCTGGTATATTTTCGAGGAGACAAGATCTTTACCTTTATCCATCAGGGTAATTCATCATTGTCTTTCTTTTCTCTTCCGCAGTGGCAAGGGAGATTGTCAGCTCAGCTTGTTCTTAAAAAGCTGGAGTGTAATTCAATAATAAATTCACTCAAAGGCTAGCTGTCACGAGGCATTCATTTATTTGTATCCATTAGGTGATCTGCACTGCTGTTCTCTCTAAGCTGAGTTTCTGGAGTCCAGGAAATATATTGCTCAGATATTCAGTCATCTCCTCCACGCTGCTGCTACTCCTGCACAGGCCAGACAGGAATGTAAATGTGCTGTGGTTCCCCTAGGCGCGATAATCAGCCAGCCATGACCTGGTAAAGCCCTGAGGAACAGGCTGCGGTTCCTGACCTGAATGATGAGTGTGCCTGTGTCACAGGTGTGTCTGTAGGACATCAAACACACAGGACACGGAGGATCACGTCACCTCTGTGTCACCTGCGTGCAGGGGACTGCTCGCAGGAAGTGGCACACATCCAGTTTCAGTCCTGCCCCAGGACTGAATCTGGTGCTGGGACAGAATCATAGAGTAATAGGGATTGGAGGCACCTCTGAAGACTGAGTCCAACCTTCCTGTCAAAGCAGGATCGGTGAGGTATGTCACATGAGAACAAATCCAGAAGGATTTTGAAAGTTGCTAGAGAAGGAGACTCCACAACCTCTCTGGGCAGCCTGTTAAAGTGCTCTGTCACCCTCACAGTAAAGAGGATTCTTCTCATGTTGAGGTGGAACTCCCTGTGTTCCAGTTTGCCCCTTGCCCTGTCACAGGACGCCATTGAAAAGAGACTGGCACCTTCTTCTTAACATCCACCCTTCAGACATTTGTAAACATTAATAAGATTCCCTCAGTCTTCTTCAGACTAAACAGCCCCAGGTCTCTCAGTCTTTCCTCATGAGAAAGATGCAAGACATCCTCTGCCCATCAATCTACAGTCCTTATCTACACCAAGGAGTCAACTTCATCAATCAGTGGCAGCAACAGAAAGGAGAAGATTGTCCTGAGGCAGGATGCTGGAGTCCTCCACCAGAACAAAAAGATTCTATGCCTTCCTGCTGGATAAGCTATTGAGCTGGCAGCTGGAAGGAGAGATGAAAATAGTTCATATTGTCCCTGCTGCTGCTGTGACCTTCATGGAGACCCTGAGCAATTCACAGTATCACAGTCTCATGGTATCACCAAGGTTGGAAGAGACCTCAAATCTCATCAAGTCCAAGCCGATACCACAGCCCTCAAGACCAGACCATGGCACAAAGTGCCACGTCCAAACCTGCCTTGAACACCTCCAGGGACAGTGACTCCACCCCCTCCCTGGGCAGCCCATTCCAGCAGCCAATGACTCTCTCAGCCAAGAACTTTCTCCTCACCTCCAGCCTAAACTTCCCCTGGCACAGCTTGAGACTGTGTCCTCTTGTTCTGGTGCTGCTTGCCTGAGAGAAGAAAGCAACCTCCTCCTGGCTACAACCACCCTTCAGGTAGTTGTAGACAGCAAGAAGGTCCCCCCTGAGCCTCCTCTTCTCCAGGCTAACCAATCCCAGCTCCCTCAGCCTCACTCCATAGGGCTGTGCTCGAGGCCTCTCCCCAGCCTCGTTGCCCTTCTCTGGACATGCTCAAGCACCTCAATGTCCTTCTTCAATTGAGGGGCCCACAACTGGACACAGGACTCAAGGTGTGGCCTAAGCAGTGCAGAGTCCAGTGGGAGAATGAGCTCCCTGCTCCTGCTGGCCACACTATTCCTGATGCAGGCCAGGATGCCATTGGCCTTCTTGCCCAAGAGGGATATTATCACCTATCTGCTGTAAAAATAACTGGAGAAGACCCAACACCAAGAACAGTGCTGAAGGAAGGGCATATTCAGACATGCACACTGTCTCATTTGCTCAAACTGGGTTCCAGACAGCCTCAGCCTATGCTCCTCCATGAAGAGTTGCTGTCTGACCAATGTTGAAGCACTGTCATTTCTAGGGTGACAAGGCACAGCTGTTTAAAGAGCCAGCTTTTTAGGTGGTGAAAACAGGCAACTGAAATTATAGAGAGAGGCCGAGGAAGCAGAAAACACTTGTAGCAGTTGGGTTTATCCACATCTAGAAGACCTTTAAACACACAAGATTGTTTGAGATCCCAAAAGAGTAACAGCATTTTTAGCAACCAAACAGACCAATAAGCCTGGCGCTGTCTCGGGGGAAAATATACCTTCTGTTGAGGTCCTTCACTGTCATTTGAAACTACTTGCAATGAGTCAACATATTTAACTCGAGAGATGCAACACCATCACAGCTTGAGGTGAGATCTGTAGACCATATTTAGTGATACACACCCTGTGTTGGTATTTTAAGAATGGCAACTTCATAAATCATCACTGCCTCTGCATAATTCTTTGAGTTAACTTAAACAGAACAAGGAGCCCCATTTATTAGTTCCACTGCAGCTAATGAAAAGCAATCATTAAGCCTCTTCCTATTGATTTGAATCTTTCTTGCCCTCAGCCTACTAATCTATATGCCAGATAAACAGTTCTGCTAGCAGGTGCTCCTTTTTGAATGCCAAATCTCTCTTTAGCAGGACATCTACAGAGGGATAGTAGTTTCTTCTTATGTAGAGATCTATCATCAGACCTATGAAACACATGTGTCTCCTGTAGGAATTTACCACCCTAAATGGCACAGCCTTTGTGCTGGTTCCCTGCTGGCACTCCCAGAAAAGAATTCACCTTGCAAACGAAAAATTCCCATTATTTCCCCCCACTTCTCTGTGCTGCTGAATGGAAGAAGCTTTTAAATACAAGTTGTAAATATTTTTTTTTTTAATCAGACAGGTGTGAAGACTCTTACAGTTTAGTTGCATGGAGAAGTTCATTAAATGTGTGTCTACCAAAACTCTGCCTATCACAATGGGCAAACATGGACCTGATTCCAGAGTTCTGTGGAAAGGCTTCCAACTGAACCTGGCTGAGGAACTGTAACTCTAAATACATCAGAAAAATGGAATTTTGAGTATAATCTGGTTTATATTCTTCAGCCTAGTTTTAGAGCAAGAAATCACAACAGTTGACAGGAGAGAACTGACTGTGCTAACATTTGGTCCAGAGTCTGCATTGTTCAGTATCCAGAACCTTCAGTCTCCAGAATGCTGAAGTACAACATAGTTTGGCTTTAATCTGGATCACTGCTGTCAGCTTTCTTGGACACTGAAGGGCTTGGCAGCAAGACAAGTCAGGGAAACTATCACATCACACTGGTGGGCTTTTAAGTGGTTCATGTCTAAGGTCAGCATGTAGACCACCAGAGATAGTGATACATGGGGAGTGGTTGACAATGTCCTGTCATGGGAAAGCATTAGTTCAGAACCCAGAAGGGCTTGAGAGACCTGTTGAGATGCAAGTGCTGAAGAAAATAGCCATGCAAACAAGAGGGTTGTATATTTTCAGTGCCAAGCTATTCACTGCTGTGTGGGAAAGCTGAAAGCAAGCAGCTGACTGAGTGGCATTCAACAGAGTCCAAACCTAAGTGGAACCACCTCCTGGCTCGGGGTCACCACTTCTGAAAGGCAACACTGAGGGTAGACACTGAGTGATCTAAGAATCTGACACCCCAGGGTAGGTCCTGCTAGAAGCACATGATTTTAGAAGGCTGACTTCCCCTGACAGTCAAGTGTGTATTCCAGTAGAGTTGAGATGCAGTCACAGAAGTGACTCCTGCAAGATTTCTTTGCCAGTTCCTGTTTATTCATGATTCCAGTGATAACGAACATCTCAGTGTTAGAACCAATCTATACTCAAGTCAATTGTTTATATTCCAAATCACTCTGACAGCCCTCTCTAGGCTAAGATTTTCTGCAGCTCTTCTGAGGTCCCCAATAGTCACATTATAAACTGCAAATACCATTGTAGTTATAGAATCGTGGAATCATAGAATGGTAAGGTTGGAAAGGGACCTCAAGGATCATCTAGTTCCAACCCCCTGCCATAGGCAGGGACACCTCCCACTAGGACAGGTCACTCAAGGCCTCAAACAACCTGGCCTTCAACACCTCCAGGGAGGGAGCAGTCACAACCTCCCTGGGCAACCTGTGCCAGTGTCTCACCATCCTCACTGCAAACAACTTCCTCCTAACATCCAGTCTAAATCTCCCCTCTGCCACTTCAAACCCATTGCCCCTTGTCCTGGCATTGCAAGACTTTGTCAATAGTCCCTCCCCAGCCTTCCTGTAGCCCCCTTCAGATATTGGAAGGCTACTCTAAGGTCTCCTGGAAGCCTTCTCTTCTCCAGGCTACAGAGCCCCAAGTCTCTCAGTCTGTCCTCACAGCAGAGCTGCTGCAGCCCTCTGAGCAGCTTTGTGGCCTCCTCTGAACCCACTCCAACAGTTCCATGTCCTTCCTGTGCTGGGGTCTCCAGAACTGCACACAGGACTCCAGGTGGGGTCTGACAAGAGCAGAGTAAAGTGGCAGAATCCCCTCCCTTGCCCTGCTGGCCACGCTTCTCTTGCTGCAGCCCAGGACTCAGTTGCTGTCTGAGCTGCATGTGCACACTGCAGGCTCATGTTGAGCTTTTCATCAACCCAGACTCCAAGGTCCTTTTCCTCAGGGCTGCTCTCCAAAGAGTTTCCCCTCTTTAGGCTCTGTCAGTGGAAGAAGTTCTGCCCTTGCTACTTATGAGATGCTTCTGGAAAGATGTCAGTCACTCAAACTAGAAGATCCCTGCTGAATGGAGGGCTTTCACCCCTTGAAACAGGAGAAAGCAGGGAAAATGTAGCTGCCCACTTGTGGGCTGGGTGAGAAGCATCTTGCCTTACTGTCTGGTAGGGCATTGCAGATAAGGAGACAGCAGAACTACACCAACCACGAGATATCTGCTTTCCTTAGACAATTTCTGTGTACTTGCTGTGGCTCCATGTCTTAAAATAGCCAGGTGGTTTTATGCTTTACCTCTTAGTGAATTAAAACCAAAATTCACTTACCCTCCTTCAAAAGGATTGTCTCCTGGGATGATGTGAGTGCTGTCCTTGCCAATCAGGAACTTGATCCGATCGTAGAATGAATGCAAGCTCTGCTGGGAGATAGGAGTTTGGGTCTCCTGGATGATATCCAGAGGGTCTGGGGAGCCCAGGCACAGGGCACTGACGTGGCACAGTGGCTGCAGGCAGCAGTCTGGGTCCATGCAATCCACCAGGCCATCTGTAGAAGGATAAGGAAGATTTCAGAGAAATAGTAACACGGAGTGTTGAAGACTTCAGGGTGCAAGAACTTTTTGCAACGCAGGCAGAGATGAGTTGAGACCTACACAGAGCAAAGTCATGCTCCCTAAAAGTTCCAATAATCTCAAATGTGCTAATATGTATTAATATGTACTATTGGAAACACATATACACATGAGATTAGACCCTGAGGTATATCATTTTATATCTCACTCATTCAGGCAGCTTTAGAGCCCCAAAAGGTGTATTTTCCTTCTATCAACATACAAATTACTTTTTTTTGCACTGCTCCTGTTCCTTGTGTACATCACAGGTACATTGCATCATACCAAAACTATCACAACTGTTTTCAGCAGGACTGAATAGTGAACAAAGGATGATAATCTACCATGGGTACAGAGAGATCTACGTGTGCAACACACTAAAGATTCTGGCTTGAGAAATGAGAAAGTAAAGGGGGATTTTGCTGAAGATTTGGTCTCTTTTGGCCTTTGTCACATTTATTCCACACAGACAGATGACCTCAAACTCCCAAGATATAAGTCTTGTACTTTCAGCACCACTAAATCAGTAGTAACAACAGCAGCAGCAGTGGACACACGTGAGAAGAGTTTGCCAAGCCTACTCCAGCAAAATGAAGCTTTGCATATCTGCCAAGCCATCAAACACACAGACAATACTGCTCCCCTCCCACCACCACAGCAGCATTCCTCTGTTCATTGTGAGATGCCACTGTTCATTGCAGACAGCTTACTAAAGAGTGGTGACAGGAAAGGAAATCAAAAAACAGATCAGAAGGTTTGATGAAGCATCACCTTTAGAAATAAACAGCAGTTAGCATGTAGTAGAGATGGATCCTTAAATCAGATAGGGGAACTGGATGCTTTTGTTCTGGGATAAGGGGATATGGAACCCTTCACTTCCAAGTCATCAGTTCAGGGAAGACAGTTTGATAGTGAATAGGAATTGTTATCATCTGATGGTTGTTCAAAGGCATATTGAAATGAGTGGCTGATCTCAGTGTAGCTTCTGGGCCCACCTTTATGGCTAGCATCCTACTAATGATTTCAGCATATAGCACAAAATGAAAGCTAAGTGCAAAGTCCTGCACCTGGGGAGGAATAATAAACTGCACCACTACACGTTGGGAGATGATCTGCTGGAGAGTAGCCCTGGGGAGAGGGACCTTGGGACAAGTTGCCCGTGGGACAGTAACGAGCCCTTGTGGCCAAGAAGGCCAACGGGATCCTGGGGGCGATTAAGAAGAGTGTGTCCAGCAGACCAAAGGAGGTTCTCCTCCACCTCTACTCTGCCCTGGTGAGGCCTCATCTTAAGTACTGCATTCAGTTTTGGGTTCCCCAGTTTAAGAGGGACAGAGAGAGAGTTCAATGGAGGGCTACAAGGATAATTAGGGGGCTGGAACACTGCCTGATGAGGAGAGGCTGAGGGACCTGAGGTTTTTTAGTCTGGAGAAGAGAAGACCGAGAGGGGATTTAATAGATGTTTATAAATATCTGAGATCTGGGGGTCAGGAGTGAGGGGACAGGCTCTGCTCACTTGCTCCCTGTGATAGGACAAGGAGCAATGGATGGAAGCTGCAGCACAGGAGGTTCCACCTCAACACAAGGGGGAACTTCTTTCCTGTAAGGGTCACAGAGCACTGGAACAGGCTGCCCAGAGAGTCTCCTTCCTCTGTGACCTGAGCCAGACTGACTGGTCCTGCTCTGGCAGAAGGGTTGGTCTCTGGATGATCTCCTTGGATCCCTTCCAACCTCTAACATCCTGTGACCCTGTGACTTGGAGAGCAACACCATCCTGACAGGTGGGTCTCACCTACAGTGGAATGAGGTTTGGAGTTCTCACAATGCTGTGTTTTTAACGTCAAAGAAAGAGTACATTAAAGCAAGACAGTCATTACTGACTGTGAGCTTTGATCTCATCCAAGTTAGAGAATTACAGAATGGTAGGGGCTGGAAGGCACCTCCAGAGACTGAATATAAATCCCCTGCAACACAGGATCACTTAGGGTAGGTCACACAGGAATGTACCCAGGTGGGTTTTGAAGATCTCTGACAGTTGTACAAGTATAAATCAGAGGTCCTTTCACTAATGTTATTCACATTAGATTTAATTTACAATAATCAAACTGTAGAATCATTATAGTTGGAAAAGACATTTAGGAAACTCAGGTCCAACTTTTAACCCAGAAGTATCAGGTCACGACTGACTCATGCCCCTCAGCACCACATCTACAGGTCTTTTAACTACCTCCAGGGGTGGTGACTCCACCACTGCCCTGAGCAGCCTGTTACAGAGCTTTACAATCCTTTTCAGGCCACAGATTTTTTCCTAATGTCCAACCTAGACCTTTCCCTGGTGCAACTGAGGTATTTTCCTTTTGTCCTGTCCCTTGTTACTAAGGAGAACAGACCAACCCCCACCCCACTACAATCTCCTTTCATGTAATTGTACAGAGCAAGAAGGTTGTCTTCTGACCACCTTCTGGACTAGGCTGCCCAGAGAGGTTGTGAAGCCTCCTTCTTGGGAGACTTTCAAAACCCATCCAGAAGAGTTTCAGTGTGGTCTGCTGCGGGTGACCCTGCTTTAGCAAGGGGTTTGGTCTAGATGATCTCCAAAGGTCCCTTCCAACCCTACCACCCTGTGACTCTGTGAGCATTCTTTTCTTCTCATAAAACTTGTGCTCTAGACTCTCCACCAGGTTCCATGCTCCAGCACCTATTTACTGTAATACAAATAGGATGAGAATCTGATCTGCTATTACTGTGTCCAGTTCTGGGCCCCTCAATTTACGAAGGACATTGAGGTGCTTGAGTGTGTCCAGAGAAGGGCAACGAGGCTGGGGAGAGGCCTCGAGCACAGCCCTATGGAGAGAGGCTGAGTGAGCTGGGATCGGTTAGCCTGCAGAAGAGGAGGCTCAGGGGGGACCTTCTTGCTGTCTACAACTACCTGAAGGGTGGTTGTAGCCAGGGGGAGGTTACCTTCTTCTCTCAGGCAAGCAGCACCAGAACAAGAGGACACAGTCTGAAGCTGTGCCAGGGGAAGTTTAGGCTGGAGGTGAGGAGAAAGTTCTTGGCTGAGAGAGTCATTGGCTGCTGGAATGGGCTGCCCAGGGAGGTGGTGGAGTCACCGTCCCTGGAGGTGTTCAAGGCAGGTTTGGACGTGGCACTTGGTGCCATGGTCTGGTCTTGAGGGCTGTGGTACTGGGTTGGAGTTGATGATCTCTGAGGTCTCTTCCAGCCCTGGTGATATTGTGATACTGCTCTAGTACTTAAAATGGCTTACACATTGCAGACTCTGATTCTCTTGAGTTATACCTGTTCCATTCTTGGAAGATCTTTAGTGCTGTAAAACCTGTGTACCCAGTGTATAGGTTACCCAGGGAGGTGGTGGAGTCACCATCCCTGGAGGTGCTCAAGAAATGTGTGGATATGGCACTTTGGGGCACGGTTTAATGGCCATGATAGGCTTAGGCTGGTAGTTGGATCCATAGAATCATAGAATGGTAAGGTTGGAAGAGACCTCAAAGATCATCCAGTTCCAACCCCATGCCATAGGCAGGAACACCTCCCACTAGTACACTCAAGGCCTCAAACAACCTGGCCTTGAACACCTCCAGGGAGGGAGCAGCCACGACCTCCCTGGGCAACCTGTTCCAGTGTCTCACCACCCTCACTATAAAGAACTTCCTCCTAACATCCAGTCTAAATCTCCCCTCTGCCAGTTCAAACCCATTGCCCCTTGTCCTGTCATTGCAAGACCTTGTCAATAGTCCCTCCCCAGCCTTCCTGTAGGCCCCCTTCAGATACTGGAAGGCTACTGTGAGGTCCCCTCGAAGCCTTCTCTTCTCCAGACTGCAGAGCCCCAACTCTCTCAGCCTGTCCTCATAGCAGAGCTGCTGCAACCCTCTGATCATCCTCGTGGCCTCCTCTGGATGAGCTCCAACACTTCCATGTCCTTCCTGTGCTGAGGGCTCCAAAACTGCACACAAGACTCCATGCATGGCTGAAAGTCCCATGTAGTAATTACTGTGCTTTCAGGTTAAAGAGGCTACTGTGATCATCTTGTCTGACCTCTTGAACACACAGGCTGTAGGTTTTCTTTTGCCCCAGAACTGGATGAAAGCATGTAATTTAGAAAGATATCTCATATATCAAAGGCAGCTGATTACACTGAGTTCACCACTTCCTCCAGGAAGATAGACAAAAGCTTAATTACTGCCAGAAAACTGAATCTTATATCAAGGTTGAGAACGTCTAACTCCAAAGTCCCACCACTGGAACTTGTTTTGCAAGGTTATCAATGTTTCCTTCTGCCCTGAAATGCTCAGATGTCTTTTTCAAGTGCAAGTTTCTTCACAAAGAGCAACAATCTATTTCAAAATTTTTCTCGTAACAATTGAGGAAGATTCCAATTGTAAGGTTTATTTTATAGCCACTGGATTTTTTTCTGGGGCATCCTTTGATCTCTTTCCAGTAATTTCACGTCTTTTGTTCTGTGTGGGCAGCAACGCTGGACACAGAACTGTGGCAGCAATATTGGGTACAGAAGAGAGACAACTTCCCAACTTTTTGGGTTTTTTAAATACTTCTAAGGTTCACAGTAGCCTTTTAGCCAGAGCCTTGCACTGAGAACTCATGTTGAGACAATTATCTCCAGTGACCTCTAAATCCTGTTCTGAGTCATTGCTTTTCAAAAGCCTCCCAACTCATAAGTATAACATACTTCCTTTGTTCCCAGGGGGATTAGCTTGCATTTTGTTGCATCAAGACACATTTTATTTAATTGTGACCCTGTCGCAATGTGTGTCAGATCACTCAGTATCAGAATGATCTGGCTATGCTACTTAGCACCACATCAAGTTTCAAGTGACCTGAAGATTTTCATAGAATCATAGAATGATAGGGTTGGAAGTGACCTCAGGGATCATCTAGTTCCAACCCCCTGCCATAGGTAGGGACACCTCCCACTAGTACAGCTCACTCAAGGCCTCATCCAACCAGGCCTTCAACACCTCCAGGGAGGGAGCAGCCACAACCTCCCTGGGCAACCTGTGCCAGTGTCTCACCACCCTCACTGCAAACAACTTCCTCCTAACATCCAGTCTAAATCTCCCCTCTGCCAGTTCAGACCCATTGCCCCTTGTCCTATTGTTGCAAGACCTTGTCAATAGTCCCTCCCCAGCCTTCCTGTAGCCCCCTTCAGATACTGGAAGGTCTCCTGGAAGCCTTCTCTTCTCCAGGCTGCAGAGCCCCAACTCTCTCAGCCTGTCCTCACAGCAGAGCTGCTGCAGCCCTCTGAGCATCTTCGTGGCCTCCTCTGGACCCGCTCCAACACTTCCATGTCCTTCCTGTGCTGGGGGCTCCAGAACTGCACACAGTACTCCAGATGGGGTCTGAGGAGAGCAGAGCAAAGGGGCAGAATCCCCTCCCTTGCCCTGCTGCCCACACTGCTCTTGCTGCAGCCCAGCACTCGGTTGCTGTCTGGGCTGCACTCACACTGCAGGCTCATGTTGAGCTTTTCATCACCCCAGACCCCCAGGGCCTGTTCCTCAGGGCTGCTCTCAGCCATTCACCAACCAGCCTGGAGTTGTGCTTGGGATTGTGCCTACCCAGGTGCAGGACCTTACACTTGGCCTTGTTGAATCTCATGAGGTTGGCCTGGGCCCACCTCTGCAGCCTGTCCAGGTCCCTCTGGATGGATCCCTGCCCTCTAGGACATCGACTGTGCCACACAGCTTGGTGCCATCTGCAAACTTGCTGAGGCTGCACTGATTCCTCCATTTTACCAGGACAGACTTAAAGTACACTGTAAGACAATGATGAAAATGTCGAATAAGATTGGGTACCACAAGAACCAGTTCCAAGGGACCCCTTCAGAAACAGCTTCCACCATGGATGCCTTTCAATTAACAAATTAATTCAGAGATCTGTCATGCTGCCAGGATTTAAGCCACCTCTAGTGGTCCTCATTATGATTTCCATGTAATACAATTTTTCACATCTTCAAGACATTTTCTGCATCCCATATAGACACACATGCCCTTTTGGCAGTCCTGCCAAGAATGAAATCCTTTTGTCACACCTCCTTTCTATAAACCCATGAAATAAGTATCTTTTGTGATCTCAGAGTTACCATGGGGTGAATCAAATCACTGCCTTTGTGAGAAAGGAGATGGTGGCCAGACACTGCCACGCCTGGCAAACAATGTGATCAATGGTTGGCATCTTTCATTAAGATTCATTTAATCACCAAATAAGCAAGACTGGATGGGATGTCTGGAGGTCATCTTGTGAGCTGTCTCTCATTCCCTTCAGAAAGAGACAGATATGAAGGAGAAAAAAATTGAGCTCAGCAGAAAACCCTTCCTTTTCTGACACTCAGTATGAAGCAGCTAAAATTTATTCAGTTAACATTATTTTTTAGGGGACCAAGTCCACTTTGATTATCTAATCTCTGTAACATATTCTCCCAAGTAACTCATAGAAACATAGAATCATAGAATGGTAAGGTTGGAAGGGACCTCAAAGATCATCTAGTTCCAACCCCCTGCCATAGGCAGGGACACCTCCACTAGTACAGCTCACTCAAGGCCTCAAACAACCTGGCCTTCAACCCCTCCAGGGAGGGAGCAGCCACAACCTCCCTGGGCAACCTGTGCCAGTGTCTCACCACCCTCACTTCCTCCTGACATCCAGTCTAAATCTCCCCTCTGCCACTTTAAACCCATTGCCCCCTGTCCTGGCATTACAAGACTTTGTCAATAGCCCCTCCCCAGCCTTCCTGTAGGCCTCCTTCAGATACTGGAAGGCTACTATCAGGTCTCCTGGAAGCCTTCTCTTCTCCAGGCTGCAGAGCCCCAACTCTCTCAGCCTGTCCTCACAGCAGAGCTGCTGCAGCCCTCTCAGCATCTTCATGGCCTCCTCTGGACCGCTCCAACAGTTCCATGTCCTTCCTGCGCTGGGGTCTCCAGAACTGCACACAGGACTCCAGGTGGGGTCTGAGGAGAGCAGAGCAAAGGGGCAGAATCCCCTCCCTTGCCCTGCTGCCCACACTGCTCTCAATGTGGTCCAGCACTCGGTTGCTGTCTGGGCTGCACTCACACCGCAACCAGTGACAGAAGAAGAGGGAATGGCCTGAAGCTGCACCAGGGGAGGCTTAGGTCAGCCATTAGAAAACATTTTTTCACCAAAAGGGTTGTCAGGCATTGGGGCAAGCTGAGGTGGTTGAGTTGCCGTCCCTGGATGTGTTTAAATGCAGTGTAGATATGGTGCTTAGGAATAGGGTTTAGTGGTGGATTTGGTGGAGTAGGACTAATGGTTGCACTTGAGGATCTTTAAGGTCCTTTCCAGCCTAAATGATTTTGCGATTTTATATCACTAGACAGTGAGTTTTGCTTTGGGATTGCTGTACCCGGCTTGTATCTGGTGGCTGGAGCTGGAATGCTGTTTTTAGAAAGATGCTCTGTCCCATATTAAAGGTTGCAAACCTACCAATTCTGTTACTGAGCTCTTCCAAGCAAACTTTAAACTCTCTGGGAGCAGAGACTGTCTTTTTTATTTTCTGATCATAAAACATCTGTTCCAGTCCCAAAGGGCTTGGAAGTGCCAACATAACACAATGAAATAACCACAATTCTCATTAAAGATTTGTATCTGCAGTCTATTTTCAGCCATGTTCTCCATGCAAGCACTGCTTTATGGAAGGGTCTAGACTTTAAAGCTACCCATGCCACCTTTGAACAGGACCTTGGCTCAAGAAGCATGATGAACATGATCAGGCGGTTGAAGCTCCTCTGCTATGAGGACAGGCTGAGGGAACTGGGGTTGTTCATCCTGGAGAAGAGAAGGCTCTGGGGAGACCTAATAGTGGCCTCTCAGTACCTGAAGGGGTTTACAAGAAGGCTGAGAAAGACAGTTTACAATGGCCTGTGGTGATAGGGCTAGGGGAAATGGTTTGAAATTAGAGAAGAGTAGATTCAGACTGGATGTTAGAAACAAGTTCTTTACAGTAAGGGTGGCTCAACATTGGAACAGGTTGCCCAGAGAGGCAGTTGAGGCTCCACACCTGGAGATACTCAAGGTGAGGCTCAACAGGGCTCTGGGCAACCTGATCTAGTTGAGGATGCCGCTGCTGACTGCAGGGGGGTTGGACTAGCTGACTTTTAGAGGTCTCTTCCAAGCTAGGTGACTCTATGATTCTATGACATATTCCTCCCCAGCCCAGAACAAAACCCATTGTCACATCCACAGCCTGTACTCTCCTACTAAATATGTACTCCCCAGCAGCAATGGCACTGCTGTCCCTGAGTGCCTTGGGTTGCTGCTGCTCTCGCTGGCTGCAGAAAGCTCACAAACCCCACAGCAGACTCATTCCTCTTTCAAGCCTCAAGCAGTCTGGCTTCCAAGTCCCTCACCCACCACCACGCAGTGCCAACAAGGTGTCAAGGATTAGTGTTGTACAGAAGCAAAGGGCTGGTTTTGAGAGACTGCTTCTGCAGTAAACAAGATCAGCCCTGAGCTAATAAAATTTCAAATTAGCTGTGACTTTTCATGGCCCCACAATTGTGTTGGCTGATTTAATGGGCAGCCTCTTAGCTCGCTGAGATTGAATAATTGAGCATTTCTACAGAGTTATGGATGCTGCAACAAAAATCCGTCATGCTAACATCAACAACAGAATGCAAATAACCTTCAGCCAGAGGTGTTATTAAGTGCTTAAGCAGACTCTGACAGGTGCTGCAAGTCAAGTGTTGGGCTGGAACAGGCATGAACACAGGTAGGGATGGACTTGTCTGTGAGCAGAGAGCATCCTGCGGAGCCTGGTGCACATCAGGAGCCCCGGACACCAGAGGCATGCAGGAGGAGATGAGCCTAAGGAGCCTTACTGAGGTAAATCTGGGAAAGTGTACATGACAAACTCAAGACTGTCAGACTTTTTTACCACTGACTCCAGTGCGAAGAGCCTCTGTGATAAACTGTAGTAGGAAAAGCTAAAACAAAAATTCCAACAAACCCTCACTGTCTTTCAGGAATATTTCCATTGCCGAGGAAAGCACAAAATGCACTGATTCTACAAATATTTGTGTCTCTCACCTCATCCAGTTATCTTTCACTTTCTTTTCTCTGCCATTCACCAGGCTGCATTACCACTTGCTGTGGAGACTCTGTCTGTCCTGTCCTGTCCTTTGGATGTCTCAGGGGAGACCTTATTGCTCTCTACAGCTACCCAAAAAGACTTTTTTTTTCCCAGGTAACAGGCGGCAGGACAAGAGGAAATGGCCTCAAGTTGTGCCAAGGGAGGTTTAGATTGGATATTAGGAAAAATTTTCTTCCCTGAAAGGGTTGCCAAGCCCTCTAACATGTTGCCCAGGGATGTGGTGAAGTCACCATTCCTGGAGGCATTTAAAAGATGTGTAAATGTGGTGCTGAGGGATATGGTTTAGTAGTGGACTTGGCACTGCTGGGTTAACAGATGGACTCAGTCTTAAAGGTCTTTTCTCACCTAAACTATTCTGTGATTTTATGATTCCATTACTGGGAGAGTTTAAAATGCAGATGGTCAGAGGTAAAGCTAACAAGGTGCTAGTCTTACCCTTGAGCAAGTCAGGTTTTACCCTTCCAGCTCTAGTCTAAACTCTGGTGAATCTGAGACTAGAGGAATGGTTCACTACTTCTGCATGAAGGACAAGTTATTGTTCACGTGAAAGCTTGTGCTGATGAAGGTTTACAGGAGCAATGATGTTCTGCCTCCAGTTGAGGATCAACACTCAATTTACTTCAACTGGGTTTGGGGAATAAACAGGTTTTATTCCGGCACTTTGCAGAGAACAATTTTACCTATTCAACAAAAGAGACTTAGCTTTTGGGCTCTCTCTGAGGAATCAAAGGGAAACAAAGAAAGAACAAATGTAAGGAACTACAGCAATGTGACTGTCAACCCCCTGTGATCACCTCAGCTATTAATGATGTCTTTGCTCTTTCTGTCCCTCTTGCTCTGTTTTGATTTTGCTTGAATAAGGTTCTCAGTGGTTGTATCCTGGCTAAATTATTTTGCAGGCTGCCTGGGATGGAATTGTCCTCACATCTTTCTCTGAGTGCTCAGCACACGTTTGCAGGTTCCAAATGACATAGTCATATGCAATAGCAATCACATATTTGTATTGCAGGAGTCCTTGGGCTCTAGTGCAGAAGCAGAGCTCTGCAGGGCTACTCACTACAGAAATACTCTGCAATAAAAGCTCATCCTAAACCAGACATTGCTTTAAAAAAAAAAAACCCAAAAAACCCAAACCACCTGAAAGGAAAAAGAAGGGAAGTGGAAGGAGGAAATGACAGAAAACAGATGACAATCACCACTATCTGGGCATAAAGCAGAGCTATAATAATGTGTTTAGAGTCTCCAAGTTCACAGCATCCCCCCGACTCGCCAGTGCTCTGGAGAATACAGTTGATGCAGCTGGTTTCATGGGTTGCTTCCTCTCTCCAGGCAGGTTTTTAACAGTGGGATTTACACACTGCACAACCAGCAATGCAGCACAGAAACCAGGTAATCTATATTTTGAGTGAAATTCATGAAGCAGAGTATCTGAGTGTTTGTCTCAGCAGAGACCAGTATTCAGACACTGTGTGCAGGTGGCTTAACCTGATCAATACACAGGAAATATTCTACCTGAAACTGCCTCCTTCAGGAGCCAAAGCACCTCTCAAAAGTGGCTCCTCTGAGAAAACAGGACTCAGAGCTTAGAAATATTTTGTGGGAGCAATGGGTTCACACCCTCAGCACTTGCCATATCCTTGTCACCAAGGCCTCCTGATTTCTTGGCAAGTACTCCAAGTGTTAAGCTGCTGCTGCAACCCCCCCCAACATATTCTACTGACTGAATCCAAGGCAGTTCAGACAATCATCTGAGCACAGCTTGAGACACATCAGATGTAGGTAGATTTCTCAAATCCTGGTCAAGAAGAAAGTGGGCATGCATGTTTTGCATGCCAGGCACACCTGGGACAAGACCTTAGGTTTTTAAGGGCAGTTACTGCCCCAAGAGGAGGCAAGGATTTGCCTCAGGTGCTAAACAGAGTTTTCCTGAGCTTCTCCTTTGAACGCTGGTGGCCAAACTCTGTTTAAGCATCTTTTCAGGTGCAGAAATGCTTTGTGAAATGCATGTCCAAGCCTGTCTTTTCTGGAGATGGCTCATGACACCTTTTGTTATCTCTTTTTTATCAGCAGTTCCTCCTCCCTGTGAGTTACTCCCCTCCTTTCAGCAGGCAATGGTAAGTTTCTTTGAACACAGAGGACACTTTCATGTTCTTCTTACTTAATCTATTAATCAAAGGCATTTCATTAAGAACTAGTCAGAAATTCCAAGAACTCTCCCAAGCTGTCAGGACAACCCTGCACAAGCACTGTTAAACCCTCGGTTCACAGCACATCATCATCTGTAGTGGCACAACCAACACCTGTTTCTGCCTACAGGGGGTCACACCAGCATCTTGACAGCCCCAGTGCTAACAACCAGTAGCAGCTGATGCCCAGGTGTTACTGTCCAGAAAAGAAACAGCAAGGAGCTGAAATCTGAAAATGTGAATGGTCATTTTGTTCTCTTACTTGAGGAAAGCTTGATTAACAGTCATCATAAAACAAAGGAAGAGAAGATGGGTGATTTATAACAAATTATACCAGCTAGACAGGCAGAGAAGACTTTCTCTCCTTTTTAGTAGTGCTTTGTGGTTCCTCCAAGATGATCCTGTTGTTTGACTGGATCTATCTGTGATGGTAAATACTAATTTATGATGGTTGTTTTTCCCAGGTGCATTTAGATCTCAACACTTCCCTTCATAAGTGTAGCAAGAACATTAATGCATCATTTTTTATGGTTTCAAGGAAGCAGACAGCTCCCACACTGTGCCCAGGAGACAATCTTCTCCTGCTATAAAAGCCTTGCAGGCATGAAGTAAAGGTTCATAACAGTGTGTAAAAAGCAAATATCAGAAATCACCTCACCACCTTGTCTGCAGCTCAAGCATCTGCAAAGACAAAGGTTTGTGCTCTGGACTTCTCCTGGATTCTTTACAACTCGTTTTACAGCCCTAATGCTACCTTCAGTTGTAACCCTATGTACTGGCAAAGAACAATGCAGACTCCTGCCAACTCTCAAAGGGATTATTTGGCATGTGGTGGGCAGATGGTACACACGTGGGTTAAGAAGGGTGGTGTGCACTGCCAAAACATCTCTTCCCAAAGAATTTGAAATGCTGCTGCCCCAAAGCATTATCCAAGTCTCTACCTTACTGCTATCATGCAATCAGTGAAGGGTTGGAGCACATCCAAAGAAGAGCAACAAAGATGGGGAAGCTTCCAGAGCACAGGCATTTTGAGGAGAATCTGAGGGAACTGGGGTTGTTTAGCCTGAAGAAAAGGAGAATGAGTAAGGACCTTCTGCTCTCTGCAACTCCCTGAAATGTGGTTGCAGCAGCGTGGGGATTGGTCTCTTCTCCCAAGTAACAAGGGAGAGCTCAAGAAGAAATGGCCTCAAGTTGTGGCAGCGGAGGTTTAGATTGGATGTTAGGAAAAATTTCCTCACTAAACAGGTTGTCAAGCCTGGGAAAAGGCTGTCCAGTGTGGTGGAGTCATCTGCCCCAGGAAAAAGCTGCCAGGAAGTGGTGGAGTCACCTGGCCTAGGAAAGGGGGGAAATGGTGAGCTGGCTGAAATACTTGCTCTCAATACAGAGGGAGTCATATAGCTAGATGACTTCCCTAGAGCAAAGATGGTTAATGCAGCTTTGCTGCCCAATAGCAGATCTGTAAGACTGTGAAGAGTATCCTCTCCTCCTTCCCTCTATTTATCCTGTATGCTCTGTTCCTAACGGCAGGAGTCTACAAACAGAACAGAGCCCATGTTTAGCCCATGGAATGCCACTCTCCTCTCAGGGTTTTGTCAAATGCCACTAACTCTGCTTCTAGGACTTGTCACAGAAGATAACTTCCTTAGCTTTTTAAACCTTCTCATTCTTCAAACACATGACAGAGCACTCAATGTGAGGTGAGACAGGACTACCCTCAGGTAGTAAGTGTTCACAGACATGAATTAGAGAGGTTATTTTCTGCCAAAGAGAGGCAAGAACCACTTTGCTCAGCTTGTTTTAAAGAAACACCTCCCATTTGTTGTAACACAGGTGGACCTCTTAGGTCAAATGTGCAAAATCCCAGCCTTTTCACCCAGATTGTTACAGCTCTGTCACTGCACTGCTCTCCCTTGACTGGTATCGGATGATGACCTGCTCTGGGTTACTTGCTATGATCCCTTTCAAGTCGATGGGCTTTGTATTTAAAAGTGTAAATAAAGCAGTCCTGGGTGTGAAACCTAAGTGCTAGCTTTGACAAATGACACTCCTGTGTGGAGAGAGGGCTGCTCTCCCAGACACCTTTCTTCTGACCTGCACAGAGATTACATTTCAGTGAGTCTTTCTGCTTAGCTTGTTATTGTTTATCCTAACAGCCTCCAGACTTCAGAGGAAAACACACCCTGTAATTTGGTACCCGTCTGCCTCAGGCTACGGTTAGGCTGGGATCTGACAAAAAGGATTCTGACTTTGACTACCATTATCCCAAGGAATTTCCGGCTGCAGGGATCTTGATTAGCAGACTCTCAATACCACAGGGCGAGAACCAGCTTCTGAGGAGCTCAGGCAGAGGGAAACCCCCCTGCAGCATGAACAGCCTGACCATGGCTTTGAAAGACACTGCTCTGTGCAGGAAGTAGGCAGATATGAGATGATCTGAAACAGCACAAAGAGAGGATCATAGAGTCACAGAATCACAGGATTGTTTTGCTTGGAGAAGAGTCCAACCGTCAACCTAATACCACCATGGCCATTAAGTTTACTTTTCTTACTTTGAGATTACTTTTTTGGGCTCTGCAACCTGGAGAAGAGAAGACTTCCAGAAGACCTGATAGTAGCCTTCCAGTATCTGAAGGAGGCCTACAGGAAGGCTGGGGAGGGGTTATTGACAAGGTCTTGCAATGACAGGACAAGGGGCAATGAGTTTGAACTGGCAGAGGGGAGATTTAGACTGGATGTTAGGAGGAAGTTGTTTGCAGTGAGGGTGGTGAGACACTGGCACAGGTTGCCCAGGGAGGTTGTGGCTGCTCCCTCCCTGGAGGTGTTGAAGGCCAGGTTGGAGGAGGCCTTGAGTGAGCTGTACTAGTGGGAGGTGTCCCTGCCTATGGCAGGGGGTTGGAACTGGATGGTCTTTGAGGTCCCTTCCAACCTTACCATGCTATGATTCTATGATTAAACCATGTCCTGAAGGGAGGCAATCATCCTCCTGAACTCACGACTGTAATCCCTGCGCTAAATAAGGAACTCGGGCTCCAAAGCAGAAATGCCCACTACTGCTGACACCCCTGCATCTCAGGGGTTGAAATTCTACATTTGACCCCACAAATAAAAATGATCCACCAAAATGCAGAAAAATCAAATTAAGAAGGTGAAAGTATTCTATTGTACCACTTTCCAGCTGAGGAGAGCCCACAGGAGTAACACAGCAAAATCAGTGGAAGAGCACAATGCATGACATGGATTATCTGCAGCCTGTAATGCACACCATGTACATGCATTGTTTGTAGCACACCAAGAGACAAACCAACACACATTTGTGAGCTCTGACACATGAATGAGCTGTCACAAGGCAATATGTTACAACCTACCAGTTGCTCTGCTCTAGCTGTGTACACCACCCCTCCACAAAAGTTCGCCAAATGAGTTAGCAGCTGATGAGTGCTAAGTTGTAAACATGTCGATGTCTATTGTCTCTCCTGTGTACATCTGCTGTCCTGCAGGCTAGCAAGGCAAAAAATGGGCTTGTTTCAAGGTGAGGGCAACCCAGTGACAAGGTTAGCACCTTGAACCAGGAGAGATGAGGAGATGGTGTTCCACCAACCCACTCATGCCCTTTTTAATGTTACACAGATGCAGCCTATATTGTATGTTTTACTCCTTGACTGGTTTGCTCCTTCTTCCCTCTCTCTCTTGCTAAAAACTTCACAGGGTTTTTGCTGGTTGTATTTTTTTTCCATGAAAAGTGGGATTCTCCTTGGCTTTTATTTAACATTTATTTTACACATCTGCTGTGATGAACTTTATTGCTGCCCCGTGTCAGCTATAAATAGGACAGAGGACTACAGCGATATTCGGTTTCATGTGAGGCAAGAAGCGACCTTTGCTTTATGGTGCACACTCTTTGTATGGTTCTCCAATTTTTTTTTTCCATCTTCTGTAAAAGGATAATTTGGTCTATTTTCCACACCAGATGTGCAGAAGTATTTTAAATATTCAATCAGAGTCCCAGTTTCTGTGAAGCAGGTAACCACAGCCTTGGCTTGGGTATTTTCTTTTAATTATTTTTTTTTAACTGCACTGTTCTTGTAAATATGATAAAACAGAGGCTTGCAATATGCAGTCTCCACTCCACAGCCTGGGTCCTGGCCCAGGCTTGTGGTTTACAAAGCCTTTTGCTGAGTGACAACAAAACAAATTATGCCGTCTCCCTTATGCCTTAAATTCAATCTGTCATCTCCCGCCCTCTAATTCAAACCTTCACACTGCAGCAGAGTTTCCTTTGTAACGAGATAACTTTGAATATTAAGTTTGCATTGTGCAGAGCTATTATTCACATGCCTGACATCATTACATATGGAAACCTAATCAATAAAACATGGTTTGAGAGGGATTGGATGGCTTGTGGGTATGGGGATCAGTCACCGAAGCCCCTAGGTTTCTGCAAAACATCCACCCCAAGGCAGTAGTGGCCTACCAGAGAGCCTTGACGAAAACCTCAGGCAGTGAGGCCAAATTTTAACAACCCAGGACGTTTGTTGTCTGAGGTGGTCCTATCGTGTCACTGCTGAGCAACCTGGTTGGCATAGAGCGCATAGCCTCCGCCTGCTTTCTGGTGTATGGACTTGATTAGAGGATAAACAAACCTCCTCCTCCAGCTCTAGAATCCCAAGTCTAAGTCCATTTCATTTGAATTCAGATCCACTCCAGCTGAGTCAGCCTGGCAGGCAGCGCTGTCTGTTCTCCACCAGCTGTCAAAAAACAATCTGCCCTGCAAAATCCAGCCCAGCTGACTGCTCTCTGTGCAAGGTTTCCAGGCTCTGTGAAGCCTGACATCTCACACGTGCTGATGTCCTACCTCCGTCGTTGTCTTTCCCGTCGCCGCACGCCGTCTCCATGGAAGTATCGCAGCCGGCTCCTCTCCAGCCCAGCTGGCAGACGCAGTGCCAGCCGTTCATGTCCAGGGTGCATCTGCCGTTGCCGTTGCACAAGCCAGGACATCCCTCTGCAAGGCAAACAGCCACACATTCAAACGTGCTGCAAGGACAAAGCCACGCAGCCCTGCAAAGGGGCTAATTAAACAGCTCTTCCCCCTTGCCTTCAGCTTATTTCTCCACTCCCGCTTGGTGTCTTCCCACCTGGAGTAAACTGTTCCAGTTCAAGGATGGTGAGAACCACTCCATGGGCTGCTGTCTCCCAGGAGGTCCTCACAGTACAGCCTCACTAATTGGATCAAGGGATTGGTGAGCTTCAGGGAGGCAGTGAGTTCTTCCTGCTTCGCTGATTATGAAACTCACCTTCCCCTCCAAGTCTCTCAAAGATTTGTGCTTTCTAAGACCAGGATTTGGAGTTACCCAGGTTACTTAAATTTCATGTGGGGTTGAAATTCCTATCAACCAGCAGGATAAAGCAACTGGCTTCCAGCAATAGTGAGCCCTCAGACTGGTAAGCAGTCGAAGCTGGCTGGAAAGGGAAGACATTTCCTATGTAAGAAAGTATTTGGACGACACCCAACATTTCTGTTGTAGTCATTTTGGGTGGGATTCATCTCATTCACTTACAATTCCTCTGTACCAGAGAGACCTTCAACTCTCTCTGCAGTCAGCAGAGAAATGGACTGTGGGATGGCATATGGCATAAATCCCCTCGTGTGTATCAGATGGCCATCCTGAAGAGCTGAAACAAGCTCTGGGAACATCCATCTCTCCCTGCTAACTACAGAGAACCTAGCTGCATCTTTGATGGGTGATAACACTTAGGGTGGACAAACACCAAGCTCCCAGGCTGCTCACTAGGGTTTGATTTTCTCATCTGATGACCTCCCACTGAGATTTCCCTTCTTTTCTCCCCCTTCACCTCCCACTTCCCCCCCAAAAAACAGTAGAGTAATTTCCACAGTAAGCAGCGATGGGAAGGAGGCTGTTTAGCTTCTACAGCTCTAGGAGTTTTTTACCTGCAGAGCTCAAAAATCTTTACCAAGAAGCTGTCAGAAATGTAAGACACATTTTACAGCTTTGGAAACTGAAGTACAAGGGACTGAAGTGACTGTCAAGGTCACTCAGCAGGACTGATTATACCAGGAACACAATGCAGTCTCCCTAAGCCCTGCTTTAACGCCTTCTCTGTTTGGATGTGTGTAGCGCAATCCTATTATATAGTTTGATTTTCTGCAGGCCCTCAGCTTTACAAGACAGGTTTGTTTGTGAACTGTGCAAACAACACACACAACACAGGCAGTTCCATCTGAACATGAAGAAAAAAACCTCTTTCCTGTGAGGGTGGCAGAGCAGTGAACACTGCTCAGAGAAGCTGTGGAGTCTCCTCTGGAGATTTTCAAAACCCACATGGATATGGTCCTGTGCTACTTGCTCTAGGTGCCCCTGTTTTAGCAGGGAGGTTGAACTAGATGATCTCCAGAGGTTCCTACCACTCTTTGGTTGTGATTATCCTGTCCTAAAGAGTTACAACTCGGTGGCAAAGAGGCACATCTGGTTAACAAGTGCCTGCCCAAGAAGTGCTGCTTTGCAGGGATTGGGTGGAAAAAAGGTGGCAAGGAAAAGTCCTTTAAAAGGATCTTAAGGTTCATTTTTCATTTACAGACATATCTGTTGTACTTCAGTCTTATCAAATGTATATTTGAAGGGGGGGGGGGCATAATGCATCTGCATGTGTGAGCATGCCTGTGTGTGTGCAATCTATAAATCTGTGTGTGTGTGGTGGTTATTTATACACTGCATTAGCACTTCTGCACTGTAGAAGAACTAAATATAGGGAAGGCTACTGGAAATTCTCCATTTTAATATCCTGTCTTCAGTTACTTACAACAGTGCCAAACTTTTAACCATTGATTCTGATTTTCTTTCCATGCTAGAGCTAATTCATGTGTTTGCTCTCTGCTTTTCAGTACAAGCTGAAAGCTTTCAGCTGTTTTTGGAGAATGAAAGAAATGTATTGTTAAAATAATCTGTTAAAATTACTTGGCTAGGTAGGTAATCCAACTTTGGAGCACATAAATACAGTCTGGATGGGATCATCCTGACAGTAAAGATAGGAGTTTTGTCCCACACTGGATGAATCTGCCCAAATTTGCCTCAATGAAAGCCCTCTGTAGAAATCTCACTTTATATGTCTTCTGCACAGCTCCATTAGAGCTTTGCTGGTGCATCATCACTGAGCACACCTCATGTTTTTACTGCTTGAACTCTTTATAAGCCATTCTAAAAAGTTATTTTCTATTCTGCTGTTGCAGAGGCTGAGCAGGAAACTCCTTGCACGAGTGCTCTGGTGGTGACTTGGACAGGAAGTGCAGTGAGAACCAAAAGGAATTGGTAGATGCGATGCTCAAGACACCACTAAGAAGGATAAAAGAAGAAGTGTTGGATACTGGATGTCAGGAGGAAGTTCTTTACAGTGAAGGTGGTGAGGCACTGGAACAGGTTGGCCAGGGAGGTTGTGGCTGCTCCCTCCCTGGAGGTGTTCAAGGCCAGGTTGGAGGAAGCCTTGAGTGATCTGTACTAGTGGGAGGTGTCCCTGCCTATGGCAGGGGGTTGGAACTAGATGATCTTTGAGGTCCCTTCCAACCTTACCATTCTATGATTTTTTTAAATCCAACAATTATTGTTTAAAGGATGTAGTAGACTTTTATTCTCTGCAATGGGAAGAAGATAAGGTCTAGAATTTTTTGATGGGAGCTACAGAAAAAAAAAATCTCTTTGAGTTTGGTTCCAAGCCATGTAGGAAAAGATCCAAATCCTAAAAGTAGTTCAAGTTACACATATGAAATTTCATATGATGAAATTCCAGAGGGAAAAGAACAATTCCATTTTATTGCTGTTGTTTCAATTATATTTGCATTTCATAAATGAAGATCTCAAGTGCAAAGATGTACCATGATCAGACACGGCAGTGACTGATCACTTGCTCTGAGACTGACAAAGGCAAATGATCTTCAAACGGCTCATGTGAGGCACGTCCAGTAAGTAGAAGGAAAAAGTAGTAGAACTGTAAAACTGAGGAGTTCACATGGAACTGCATGTGCTCTTCTCTTCCAGGCTTAGGAGTGAAAGAATTTGGGATGATGGGAAATAATGGATATAAATTTGGATGAGGCACCTTCTGCATCTGAGTAAAGGACAAGAGTTTGATTTGCCTACTCTAGCACAGCAAAAGCTACAAAGGCTGTGATTGTTTTCCACAAGTTCATGAAAGAGCTGAACATTGAGAAGGAGCATCAACCACTTAAGCTAAAGAGAGTAACACTGGCAGAAGAATAAATGAAGATAAGCCAAGCATGAGTACATTCTGGTTGGAAATCAGAAAGAAAAAAAAAAATTGTCAGGATCAAAGGAATAAAATTTCGGTGTGGCCTCCCAGTAAGAGCATTAAGGAGAAGAAGCCTCCTTTATCTATCCATAGTGACTCATTTATCTATCCATTTACCCATGCATGGCAAATTTATACAAAGGTTTACATAGTGTGGTTGCCCTTGACAGCAGAGGGCTGGGCTCTAATTGAGCAGACCCCTTGCAGTCCTATGTCTTTGAATTTTCGGTGCAATTCATTGTCTATATGAAATGTGTTCTTGAGCGTTTGAGTGGACTTTCAGGGTTTCCTCTGAATTTTCTTGATCTGGGCTCAGGGGAAGTAAGCAGCTCAGACAGCAGATAGAGAATAGCATCAGTCAGGAGAGGAGAGACAGAAAAGAGTACCTCATGAGATGATGTCTTCATAAAATAGCTAGTCTTCTTCATGACTACCAAGGGAATCGGGGTGACCAGATGAGATGCAAGCATCTATGCTGTAGACACCTAAAGCAGGATAACTCCCACATGTAATTCCATCTTCTACTCTCCAGACATCTTTCAAGTCTAGAAAGTAAGTTTACCCCTTCCCACTATGGAAAAAGTAATTTCTACTTCCTAGTGAGATAAATCTCTGTTGAGGAGCAAGAAAGAACTGTTTCTTAATGAGAGGCAAACTCATCTTCTCAGATTCATGAATGTAAAAGCTTTCAGATATTAACGTGACAAGACATTCAGATATTCAGATCTTACATTACAAGTATCAGTGCTGTGAGGATTAAGTTGTACCTCTCCTGTGTCACAGGTTTGGTAGTAGAGAAGACAATTTTCCAAAGTCATGATAAAGGAAGCAACACAATTGAACAGCAGTTGCCAGAGGACTTACACCTTTAGAAAGAAGACAATATGGATGTGTAGGCCAATACACCTAGGAGAATGGACTTGTAACTACTACCATTTCCCAACTGGTTCACTGCATAAAGACTGCACCATCACTAAGACTGCAAAGACAAGAATGTACAGCATTTCCTGACCCATAAACAGAGCACTTCAAAGCACTTCACAGAAAGATGAAACAAATAAACTTTATCCTCTCCTTTCTCCCATGCTGGGGGAATAAAGCAAAAAGATCATCTTGTCTCCAAAGTGCTTCTGAATATCAGCACAGCAGGATGGCTTAATCCTCACAGGTTTACACCACCATAAGCTTGCAGCTCTGATTTCTCATCCTTGGAGCCACTAATAACCCATTATTCCTGTTTGTGTTTGTTAAGGGTACTTGGGTGACTAATGGAATTAAATATATGAATAGGGTTTTTTGAGCTGGTGCTGGTGGTGAATTCTGTATGTGAGCTTCAGACTGGAGGACACAAATGCACTGCTGAAAGATTGCAGTAGTGCAGGACACCCACAAAGATGTCAGGTCTGCCACGCAAGAGACAGTACAGGCCAGGGAAGCGACACGAGAAGTGGACTCATTTTGAAGTAAAGGGAAGGCTATCAAAGGAGACTGTCATTGAGTAAGAAATTACCCTGCCACTTTAAGATTGTTGGTAAAATAATCTGCTCTTAATGACCTGTACAGTTAAGGCTTTTTCTAATTAGTCCAATTACAAACAATGTTCAATGGGATTTTTCTTCAAGCCAAGTCTCATTGCTGCTTGAAATTGGTCTTAAAAGATAAGGCTATTATCATTCCTCCATTGTCAATATGAAAGCACTGATGGATGTTCTAGCAAGTGCCAATAGTGGTTGAGCTTGGGATATGGCTGAATGCAGCATATGAAGATGCAGACACCTCAAGCCTGAAGCTTGAAGGAACAGCAATCAATAATTGACCTACAGAACTTCTTTAGGACTGAAGGGGAAGAGCAAAGATTCCTGCAGATTCTGAAAAACTCAGTGAAGTGTTCTGAAAACACTCAACCCATAAACTACTGCCATGATATTTTGTGATGCTAGGAATCCATAAACCCTTTATCAGGCAAAGATTAAAAAGTTACTTGCCAGAAACTCCTATTGCTTGTAATTGTATGAACTAGCTGTGGTCAGATCTCAGGTTCTCACTGCTTCTCAGGCTTCAGGAGCAGCCCAAAGAAGTCACCTTGCAGCCATCCCTGAGCTCAAATATTCAGCATCCTTACCTTTCAGACCAGAAATGTTTATATGCCTCACTACAGTTGTTAATGTGGGAGGGGTTTTTTTTTGAGTGAGAATTGATACCCAACAACAGAAATTAATTCTATGTCTGTACTATCAGCTCCAGAGGGATTCTGAATGGAGCAGCTCTTTCTAAAGTCAGCACCCTTTTAACAGCAGGCACCTGTCTTCATTTTAAGCGTTAACAGTATTAACTAGACAGTAGTTTGGGAAACTCTACTCCAGTTCTAGTTAAGAGTTCCTTGGTTTAATGATGCTGATGTTTACTATTGAAACTTGCCCTCCAATTTAGGAACAAGTCTGCATCTTCTCTGCCTTACTGGTTTCCTGTTAAAGCTGTTGGAAAAAAATCAGCAGTAAATCAGGCTCACTGTTGACAACACAGGATTACTGGGAAGGGATTTCAACCAGAAAGATGTTAATAATTAAGAAAGCCAAAAGGGCATGAGTAATTTAGTTTTGAAAAATGCACACTGTGGAGTTAGCCAAGTCAAAAACATGTACTTTTAATGTTTCAGTTATTGCTAATCTTTCCAAAAGAGACCATGCACGGTAAGAGACAATATTTTATGCTTAGTAGGCTGCTTAAGCTGTTATCCACTGAAATACTCACTAAATAAAACGTGTCTTTATTCTCAGGCATAAAGGTGAGTCAAAAGGCTTTCCAGAGGAATAATGACAGCTGGAGAAGATTAGTGAAAAAAATTGGACCACCAAATGGGCAAATCAGTACTGAAGGTCTTTGAACTCAGGTTCTCTAGGTTCTATTCTCATCTTTTCCATCTCCATGGTGCTTATCTGCTACCTTTTCATCCAACCTTCTCCAATAACATTGAGATGAAAAGGAGGTGTCCTGGGGGTTTGAAATGCAAAGCGTTGAGATGTGGAACATTAACCAGAGGTTCTGATCAGACTACCTAGTGATGGTCCATGTCTATTTCTAAGGATGTGTAAAGGGTTAACCCTCCTGGGTGGGGGGAGTGGTCAGAACCTGACCCCACATCTGTTGGACCCTAGGTGTAGTGTTTAGCCCACTCCCACGGCCTGTCTGGACCCCCTATATAAACAGAGGAACCTCCAGTTTCTCTCTCTCTCTCTCCCCTCATGGTCTTTATGCTTGATATCAGTGTTCCTGCTGATCCTGTCCTACCACGTGGCCAGTCTCTACCACATGGTGGGCATCCCTTCCATCCATTGCCATCCATCTGGTTCTCTCTATATATATTGTATCCTGTTTTCCCTTCCTTATACCTATTTGCAACTCCCCTACCTTAAATACCTTTTATTTGTTGTTAAAGTAGCTCTTTTAACTTCCAAATCATAGCAAGACTGTTCTTTTGGTGTTTTTTACTCCTCCTCTCCTTTCTTTCTTCCTTTCCAAAAGGGGTGGAAGAGGGAAAGACATCCTACTATTATTGTATTGATTTCTGTTAGATATATTTTGTATCCCCTGGGAAGCTTAAACTCAAACCAATACAGGATGGCACCACTCCTGCTTCACAAGTGATCCTTTTTCCTTGATCCTTGGTGGAGCACATACTTTTGTCTCCTAATTTAAATAAAGTCAGGGATGTTTTACTGACACTGAAAGTAATGAGAGAAAAGCAACTACTATAGATCTGCTGATCTATAAACTGGAGTCCAAGGACTACTCCCAGTTGCTGCACTGAAGATGAAAGCCTCCTTAATTAAACTGTGGACATTTCCTTACCATTAATAATTGTTTGTCTGGGGATTTTTTTGGTGTTTTTTTTTTTTTTTTTTTTGCTTGGTCATGATTGTACCTCAACTTGCATTTAAGCCTCAGTGAAAACAAGAGAGAAACATGAGATTATAAATTCATCTGGAGAGAAAAGTCAGTAGGGCAACCATGTTCCTTGTCACACCACAAGAACCCTGGATGGCAGAGACTTCATTTTAGCTGCTCACTGGACAAATATTTTGGCATATCTGTCTTTCTTCATCAGCCTCTCACAGCTGTCTTTCCTGATTGCTCACAACCTGAAAAGGAGGGTAATGCTATGGAACTGATTTGCTCAACCTGATTTTTTGGTTTGTTTAACCAGCAAACATACGATGCTGCGTGGTGTCAGCACCGCGTCGCTGTTAGTGTCAAATCAGCCACGTAGAAAGATGTTTGTGTCCGACTCAGTCATCGTTACTGTCAGATTGCTGCATTTAACCACTTGTGTGCTGTTCCAGTATTTTCAGAAAGCTAAGGGACCTTGTGGAACTGTCTTTTGCTGTTTAAAAGCCCTACGTTAATTTAGCTCATTGCTCTGATTAGTGAGCAATGGAGATGTTGTACGGATAGCAGACAATCTCTGTTCTGCAGCAGTTCAATTCCTTTTTATTCTTCATGGAAGAGAGACCCAGGTCCTGGGCTTGCTTTACATTCACAAGTAGGAACGTTGGGTTTGGATTCTCTTGCAGTGCACATTAACACAACACCAGTAATTCCAATGCTTTTGCTGGTTTCTAAACCCAGATGCTTTGTGGTATTCATATTTTTAGCTTGAGAACAACAAAATTTAAAATAATTAATATTTCATCATTAGAGTTCCCACGTAAAATTTTGCAGTCATGGATCAAACCCAGGAAGACTCCCCACAGAAAGTGCACTCACCTGCTTGGTACAAAATGGATTATAGACATTTAATTAAAACACATCACTCTATGGGGCTCCTGCTGCATTCCCAGACACTTTTGTTTCCTCCTGACTCTCCTTACCTGGGTAGGAGGGGTGAGGATGACAGATGATTTTTGGAGAGGAGGGCAGGGATTAAGGGGAGGGTTAGGTAGGAACACTGATACGATGTTAACACAGGGTCACAGGACTTACAGAGGTTATTTCCTACCTAAGTGACTGGAAAGGTCACCCTTCCAGACATTAGGGAGCACTTTGGTGACAATGAGGAAGAGATGCAACCTCCACACAGCATGTTCACGGTGTATTGCTTTTAAAAAGAAACACAAAGACAATAGGAAAAAAATAGGAAGGAAGAGCATACCTTTCACTACCTTATCCAGATAGTGAGCTTGGGAGATAAAAGACAGGACATTTAAGGTAGGATTGAATAAGTGCATTGCAGCTTACTACGAGACTGTGCAGGTGCTAGAAAAGGCAAAGGAGAGTTCGCTGTGGTACGAAAAGAAAAACCTTGATTATGAGGAGAGAAAAAAAGGAAGAAGAGTGGAGCACAGCCCTCCTCAGTCAAAGAGCTCAAGAAGGCTGTGTTTAGGCAACCAGTCACCTCTGCTCATTAAGATCAGGAAGAGAAACAGGAAAGTTGTATATATATTTATGGGTTTATATATATATAGCTATATATAGGTATAAATATATATACATATATATGGCAGAATATTGTAATGCTCTGCTCATTTGCAGCAGCCTGCCTCTGTTTTACTGAGTGCTCTTCTTCTCATCAGGAAAGCCAGAGTCATTTGAAGGTGCTCCACCTCACCTGATTGTCCTAGATTTTTCCACACAAAGAGGCACAGTCCTGTGACCTTACCAGATAGGGAGAGGCTTTCCCCTGGATTTTCTTGATGGGAATACATTGCATTTATACAGCATTCTCTAGCCCCAGATCAAGTTATTTTATAGATGTTAAATTAACCTCATGGCAACTCTACCAGGTAGGTATTAATAAACCCATTCCAAGGAGGACTAATGAAAAAAAAAAAAAAAAAAAAGGAAGTTATAGATGTTGTAGGAGCAGTGCCCAATTCCCATGGAACATTAATTTGGAAAACCACCTTCTAATTGATTTTTCTGGTGTCAAACAGAAAGTTGGTGGCAAAGACCCAAGGAGAAGCCAGGATTCCTGCCTTGGAGAACCTTTGCACACGCCAGCAGGCGACACCCTCTGTTCTAACTGGTCTAATCAATAAATAAGAGGTTCTGAGTCCTGCATTCCTCTCTTTCATTACCTGCTTAAACACTATTTCCCTTGTTCTCTGCAATTTCTCAGTTGTGCCCTGATAACCTTTTGAAGAGGTTTCTGTTTCAGATGGGTTCATACACACTGCCCACCCCAGAGGTCACAGCCCTTGGACTAGTTGACCCTCAGAAGTCCCTTCCAACCCAAATCATTCTATGATTTTATGATTCTACCCTGTGAATCCAGCAGATCTGTTGAAGCACTGTTCATAGAATCATAGAATGGTAAGGTTGGAAGGGACCTCAAGGATCATCTAGCTCCAACCCCCTGCCATAGGCAGGGACACCTCCCACTAGCACAGGTTACTCAAGGCCTCATCCAATGGCCTTGAACACCTCCAGGGAGGGAGCAGCCACGACCTCCCTGGGCAACCTGTGCCAGTGTCTCACCACCCTTACTGTAAAGAACTTCCTCCTAACATCCAGTCTAAATCTCCCCTCTGTCAGTTTAAACCCATTGCCCCTTGTCCTGTCGTTGCAGGACCTTGTAAATAATCCTTCCCCAGCCTTCCTGTAGGCCTCCTTCAGATACTGGAAGGCTACTATCAGGTCCCCTCGAAGTCTTCTCTTCTCCAGGCTGAAGAGCCCCAACTCTCTCAGCCTGTCCTCATAGCAGAGCTGCTGCAGCCCTCTGAGCATCTTTGTGGCCCTCCTCTGGACCCACTCCAACACTTCCATGTCCTTGCTGTGCTGAGGGCTCCAGAACTGCACATACTGTGAGCAACTGGAGAGGTCTGGGAAGATCAGACCTAATCTGGTGTGGAGCAGTTACTGGGATTCCCCCTTGGAAATGAGGTTAATCTCTGTGCAGTGGTGGTGATGCAGAAAGCACAGCATCACTGTCTGTTTGGATGGTGGCTCAAGGCTGAGAATGTGTCTCATGGATTTTGACATCCACACTAGCCTAACTTGTAAGCTTGGGCAGCAGTTGTGCAGATGACTGCAGTGGGGGTGGTTGCCAGAACCTACCATATGTCAGTTACGTGTCAATGTTTTCTTGTCATCTGAAAAACAATGAAGACTTTCTAAGGGAATATTCTGTGGTAGTCAAACCTTCTCTAAACCTCTGGAGCCTCATTCCCATGCTATTCTGGCATTAAAATATCATCTTAACATTTACAGGCACTCCTTTGGAAATGCAGTGGGGGATGTGCTGAGGAACTATGTAGGGGCTACACAGAAGAAAAGGCACCTTTCTAAGGTGTCATTTGCACCATGTTCAGCTCCACATTACTACCTTCCTCCAGGGTGTCAGTGTCCCTTCAGATCTGCTCCCATGAGCATTTTTGGTCTGAAAGTCGTCTCATTTCACCAGCCTGAGCTAACTTGGTCTGATTTGTCTGAAACATTGGGAAGAATCCCATCAACACTTCTCTTAGTTCATGGAGAGAGAAGAGAGAAGTGCTGGAGGCAGGTTCTTGGACAGGACTTCCCTAGTATAACCTGCCTGGATGTGTTCCTGTGTGATCTGGTCTAAGTGATCCTGCTCTGGCAGTGGGGTTGAACTGGATGATCTTTCAAGGTCCCTTCCAGTCCCTAAAATTCACTGATTCTGTAATTTTCTAAATATCTATTTTCCTTTTATCTTCCCTGTGGGGTGAAGTAGCTAGAACCTCCACTGGAGTTAAATGGAGATCACTCAAATTTTGAAGGAGATGAGAAAGCAACCATGTGATGGCACAAGGAGTTTATGCCACAGGGGAAAGGGCAAAGACTCTTTGAAGCTCATCTGTGCTTAATGCTTACTGTCAAATATGCTGCCAAACTACTTAAAGCCAGATTACCTTCAGCTTCATGCAAAATCATGCTGGAACAAAGCAGGAAGCACACATTTTCCACTGACTGTTACAACCAGAATGTTCTTTTGCCCAAAGGTACTCATCTGAACCAGGCAGGGTGGGTGACACGGGGTCAAACACAGCCCAGCTGCTGGTGCAGATATGCCTGAGGGCTGCAGAGACCTGTCTATCTGCTCTGTTGGGTAGACAGAACCTTCACCAAACTCTGGTGGAATTATTTTATGTTATATTTCTATCCGGTGCAGATACGCCTGAGGGCTGCAGAGACCTATCTGCTCTGCTGGGTAGACAGAACCTTTACCAAACACTGGTGGAATTATATTAGGCACATGAATCAAGCTGCTTTACAGATTTAAATGGAACAGGAGATGTGTTAGAAAGGTGGGGAAAAGAGACTAGGATCCACATGTAACTTGGACTTGTTTGGATTCCAGCTGCTCCAGCAGAGCCTGAGAGGCACTGATTACAGCCTTGGCTGCTCAGAACATGTGTGATTATTTCTGCAAGAAGGTTGATGAAAGACAAACTTCAAGGGGCAGATTTCTCAAAAAAAAAAAAAAAAAAGTTTTGCTAGATAAAACAAACCCCAGCCCTGCAGCACCATAAGCAGAAGCTCAGGTGGGACAGGTCCTCCACCTGTCTGTCTAGGCACTTGCTATTGCATACACCACCAGTGTATGCCAGGACTGGATTTTCAAATGCGGCTTTTGCCACAGCTTTTGCAAGGATCAATGGGAATTAGGCACTGAAGTGATCTGAAAATCCTAAATCCTGCTTGCTAGGTAGGCTGTTGTGTGCTTGGAGAGCTAGGTGATGGTCCCTAAGCATTCTGGAGGCCACATAGAATTCAGCTGCAGCAACTGAACTTCAAGTGATGGCTTTGGTCTTGTGTCCAGACTGTTCAAGGATGATGAACATCCCAACTTCACCACACAGGGAAGCTTTCTCTGCTTCTAAAGAACTCTAATATGAATCAAAAGATTAATCTCATTGCTGAATCAGATTGAGTTTCAATCTGATTGAATCAGATTGGAGGCAATCTCAGTATCTCAGGAAGGCTCACATAGGCAGAGTGAAGTCCTCTGTTGCACCTCCAAGGTGGGATGCAGAACACCTGAAGCACTATCCAGGGCACATCATCAACTGTATCGGATTTGAGGCCAGGCTGTTACAGCCCTAGGAAATTTCTTTATTAAACTCAGGAAGTTTTCCTGTGCTGCTACCTGTGAATTAATCCCATAGGGGAGCCTAACACAGAGCTGAGTTGTAATTTGGCTTTGCAGAGCTCACAGTAAGAGGGTTTCCTTCACCTCAAGAGGGTTTATTTCCCCTCAACGCTCCTAAAATCCACTGTACTCCCTCGATGTGATTTGGGCCAGAACAGGAGAAAGCTGAATTCTCACAATGTTCCTAACTGGGGGAAAATTTGGAGTATGCTAGAGAGCCCATCTAGAGGAGTCTTTGCATTGTGACTGTTGTCATGGTTTTGTTCTCTTCCTTTAAGAAATTAGTGTGATTGAACCATTCTTTTGTGTTTCGGGATTCCTGCAGTTAACATTATCAACTTTCTGTTCTACTCTTTTGTCTGGATGCCCTAAGTTTGCTGAATTAGGATGATGAATGCAAGCTTCTGCATCAATTTCCTGGCTGGGAATTAACTGGGGTTCCTCTAATGAAATCTCTGAATGTGAGCAATCAAGCCAATATATTTGGTAACACGACTCTTTGTAGGAGCAAGCAAAATTAATCCACTGGGATCAGAGTTGCCCGGAACACCGGAAGAAAGAGCCTCCTACGACCTTCAAACCAAAAGGATTTCTTGCTCTTAAACATGCTCAACAGGAAATGGAAGAAGTGTCCTTTCCTTGTGTCATCCATTTTGACCATGTCACCTGCACACATGGCAATGTTGTTAAAGCATCACTTCAGCAATGGGGGTTTATGCTTGTCAGTGCTAAAGCAAACCGGGCCATGACACAGACATAGAAGGAATTACTGTCAACAGAACAAGTTGCCATGCAGGGAAATTACACAAGGACAAGGGGAATGCTTTCCACATACTTAATGTAATTCCAAGTCAATGTCCTTTCATCTGTGCCAATATAACTGGCTTATTACTCCTTCCAAAGCTATTCAATTTTCTGGGGTATTTATGACTTTGCCAAATCTCCTTTATATTCCACACATCTATCAGTGAAGTATTCTGTAGGAAATGCTGTTTACAGCTTCAGAGGCATGAGACTATGCACGAATTTGTTGCTCAATCACCGTGTAAGTAGATGAGGGAGGGGTGGAAGTGAAAGGAAACAGAATTGCTCCAGCACTTGAAAGTATTAAAGAATGATTCCTAATCCAAGGCAGCACTGCAACAGGAAGGCAGCAGCAGCACTACAGTAAAATTTTTAACCACAGTGAAATCTCCGTGCTGACTGCATTGCAGTGCCAGCCTTTCCCCCGATCACACCAGGTTCTTTATACCTGGAATACTACAAATAATGGGGTAAATTTAATTACCAGGAGAGAGAAAAGCTTGTTGACCAAAACCAATCCAGGCCTATCAGTTGTGTAGAGAAATATCATATACAGCAAACAAGTGGCATTTTGGTTTTGCAGCAGAACTAATAAAGTGGTACTGAGGGCACGAATCAGGCTTTTTATTTTTGTGCATAAATGACTTTCACATGAAATTGTTCCCTGAATTTGGGGCTGTTTGCTCAACTTTCTGGGTTTGTTTTTTTTTGGGGGGGGGGTTTTGTTTAGGTTTTTTTTTCCTCCCCTTCTTTTAAACTTTTTCAGGAATCTCTGCTGCTTTCCAAATCAAAGGGCTTGAACATGAGGCTATAAAATAAATAATATTCCAATTAACACAGGACTGCTCTCTTTTAAAGTAACTTAAGAAAGGATTTTTGAGGTTTTGGGGTTTTTTAATAATTCTTTCCTTGTGTAAAGAAACAAAAGCTGCTAGGGACATCGAGAAGGAAGCACAATGTAATGTTTAATGAGACAGAGGAAGTTTTAAGAGCTTGCCATTTTTCATTAGGGGATGCACATAGAGACCATAATGTGGCAGGGTGACATTAGTTTTAATGATAAATAGAACTGAGCCACAGATATGGTTTGTGCCATTATCTTAATGATGGAATGAAAAAATCCCTGATCCTGTGATCAGGCTTCATTTCCAGTCTGCCTTTGTGTGTGCTCAAGCAAAGAAGGTGATGCAAACATATAAGTGAGGTGATAATCCACATGGATAACTATGCTGATGTTTGTTTTGGTGTAGTGTGATTTTATATGCATTAAGGCACAAAGAAAGTAACAGAGACGTAAAAATCCTTATCTTTAAAAGAGTTGATTAAATAAAAATGACTGGAGGAGAGTTCTCACTCTGGAACAACTCTTCTAAAGCCACCTGATTTTTTTGCAGATCTCACACAGGCATTATTGAGAGTAGATAATTTAGGTTTCCATTAACACATAATAAATGTCATCTAGGGAGTTTTGATGCTACTGATTATGGAAGGGGGACTAAAGTACTTGAATGGATGACAGAAAAGAGGAAGAAAGGAAAATACATGGAGGTAAGTGAGATGAAGGGGGAAGGTAATGCCAAGTCAATTAATTAAAGATGCTGCAAGCTGTTTAATGTGAGAACTGCAACTCTTCACATGGTTTTGGAGTATTGGTGGCCCTTTACTACTACTACTAGTACTAGTAGACATGACATTGAGATCCTGCTCTGGCAGGGAGGTTGGACTAGATGATCTTTTGAGGTCCCTTCCAGCCCCTAACATTCTGTGATCTGAAGATACAGCTCAGGTGCATGAGGAATAAAGAACTAAAGAGAGAGGGAAATGAAATGGTCAGAAGGGCAGCAAAGCAAACAAGGTAGAAGCAAAATAGCTAAACACCAGCTGGAAACACAGTTTCCTCTTTGATGTTGGCAAGCAAAGTTGCAATGCAAGTGATGGAGCAAATAAAAAGGAAGAAAACTTTAAATCAAATGCATGTTTCTGAAAATGCTGACATCATAGGAGAGAGAAGTCTTGGAGGCCACAGAAAGACCTTTGGAGAGAGGCAAAGCAGGGTGTTTTCAAAACTGTCTACCTGACATTTGACACTTGTCTCTATGAGATCAAGCACCACATAGGTGTACTTTGTGTCTGATAATAATATATATATATATATATATACAGCCATGTCATCAGCAAATGAAAGGACATTTAATCTTGTTCCCACATGAAAATGAATGATGTCAGAACTGGAAATCCAAGAACAAAGGTGCTCATGCTACACTAAGTCACACATATTCACTTCAGCATGCGCCTTTCCTCCTCCCTGATCATCAATCACTCTTTGAAAAGCAGTTGTTTTTTCTGTCTCCCTACCAATAGTGCAGTGCTCTCCGTTCCAGCCCGGGCTGCATTCACACTTGCCGTCGCGGCACGTCCCGTGCTCATTGCAGCGTGGGTGACACGCTCGCTGATCACAGGCTGTGCCCATCCAGCCCTCCTCGCAGCGGCAGGTGCCTCCCACGCAAACGCCGTGTCCTCCGCAGTCGGCTGCACAAATCTCTGTGGGAGAGGAGAGAAGAGAGAGGAGGGGATATGGGTGGAGAGAAAAGGGGGGTGGGGTGGGGGTGGGGGAAAAAACCAGAGTGTTATTGTTAAGAAAAGTAGCCACACTTCACTACCTCGCCTTACGGGGTGATGAAAGGAATTCCTGGAGCTCATAATGCTAATCCTTCCTGACAATAAGAATCTAATAAGTATATCACAAAAAAAAAAAAAAAAAAAAAAAAAAAAAA
>VWZE01000075.1:236205-264396 GCA_013396675.1 Eubucco bourcierii
CTTGCCTATGGCAGGGGGTTGGAGCTAGATGATCCTTGAGGTCCCTTCCAACCTTACCATTCTATGATTCTATGATTTTAAATCTCACCTCTAAACGTAATTTCAGCTTGCTTCATATTTGCATAAAGGTTTTCCAGCTCCTGCCTGAAAAGCCCTAACTCTGTGAGGCAAAATTCCATCCAACTGCTGCCTTTTATCAGCCTCTAGTTTCTACCATATTTATACTCTGTGTTCATCCTTGCCTTAAATGCTAGGGACTCACCATCACCTTGTGTCTGAAGTGTCTGCTCTATAGTTGTGATTTACTTTTGTACTCCTGTCAATCTTCCCGTTATTTATTATTCTGAACTTTATTTTAAACTGTCTCTTGCTGTTGAATAGCAGCAGATGAAATGCCAAATTTTGATGGACTTTGGTCCTGGAGTTGAGATTTGTTGAATAAAAATAAATATCCCAAAGTGCAGGATTATGTTTTTCTCTTTGATGCTTGATTGGAACTCTCTGCTTTCTGGAATGTGAGTCAAAGTTTCCCAGAGAAGAAACAATTCCTAATGTTTTAAATAAAGTTCCTAATGAAGATTCTTCTCCAGACTAATTTCAGTTTCTTTTCAGTGTTTATTAGAAGGAGATAATTTGACAGCACAAAAGCCTTTTGCTAATGCTTACAGCCATTAAAATGAATTAATTTCTCTTCCAATTCTGTACATTTTGGTTTTGTCTAAAATAAATTCAACAGAGTCTTTAGAAATCTGTGTGCTGAAGTCATCACCAGCTTGAGATTCCCTTAGTCAGAGCTATACAGAAAGTCCCAACATGACTTTCTGTTTCTTCAGACAACAGTTCACCAAGAAACTCAGAAATCCTAATTATCTCTTTCAAAAGGAGAAATAGGACCTGTATGAAATGTACTGAGCCTGACATACTCAGCAGTTAGAGGTCTGTTTCTCCACACAAATGGGATGCAGCAGCAGCTGCTGCAGAAGCTTTGAGTCTGCTGTGCTGTCCATATGCCTCAACGCCGGTCTGGGAGGATCACCTTTATGAAAGAGAAGCTTTAGCCCTCTCCAAAGCCCTTTCAAAGTCTCATCTGCCAAGATCGTCAGAAAGGTGCTCATTAGCACAAATTGCAATGCAAGGTTTTGGAATATGAACGCCTTACAGCTTGGAAGGGGACAGAGAAGTGATACTAAACCCAATGCATCCTCTTCAGAGAGCTGATTACATCATAAATTTCTGGCCTTCAGTAGACAGTGGTCCACAATAGGATAATCACTGGTCTTGCATTACTTTTCTTGCTCATTTTTATGTTATCCTGTTTTACTGACTCTCAGATTCTTTTCTGTGCTATTTAATCTCAGCCAGTTTCAATTGGACTGAAACATGATTTGAAAAAGATGAAAACTTCCAATAAACTTCTGCAGAAACGCTGACCACGATGAGCTCCAGTTTATTTGAAGTGGAAAGCCACACTCCAAGAGCTATCAACAGCACAGAAATAGTTGGAGGCATGTGGAGAAGCCATGGAACCTATGCCCACCCTTGCTGAGCCAAATAAGCGAGGTATGAGAGGACAGTCTCGATCCACCCTAGTTAAGACAGGTCATGGGCAGAGCCTGACCCTGGACAAGCATGAAGACTTCTGATATTCTGGTTGAAAGAAGGAACAGTCAGATGCAGAGATCTAGACTCACAAAACCAAGAGAATGTCTACATGGCCTTCTGTGAGTTGGTTCAAAGTGATTGGCCTAACTTACTGAACATCATAGAATGGTAAGGTGGGAAGGGACCTCAAGGATCATCTAGTTCCAACTCCCTGCCACAGTTGCACAAGTGCCTTGGAGCAACTCTAAACCTGCAAAACCACAGACAGATTCCTCTACTTTTCCAAGCAACACCTATTCCATGCTGTGCCTTTTAGCACTGAAGACTCTCAACTGTCCTGATCAACTGGTTTTATCTCCAAAAGACCTTGAACCACTTCACATCACTCTTGAAGGACAGTAGTTTTGTCCTCAGTGACAGCTGGATTACACTCACTGTGTCAAAGAAGTGACTAATACTGTTTTAAAGGCAGCAACTTCATGGTAGGTCTTCTGTTGTGGAGGCAAGGTTAAATTATGACCAGCCTCCATGTTGGCATGATGTAAGTCCAGAAACTGTAAGAGCTCTACGGCTCCTCCTTTCAAAAGCAAAGCCAGAGAGAAAGCCAAAATTCAGTCATCTGAGACTCAAGTTTTCAATGACACAGGCAGACATATTAACTGCTTTGCCATCCTCAACATTCTATTTAATGGTAGCCTGTTCTAGCCATGGAACTTATCAGCTTGTTGTGGTGCTGTGAAACATCTGTTCTTCCAGTTAGCCAAGTCAACATAAACCCCACAGAGTCCAGCACATCACTGCTGGTTTTGGTCAGAAGAGTTCACATCACAAAGTGTAACTGATGCAAACAAAAACAACTTCTGAGCTCATGGTGTGACTGCTAAGGTCACATTTGGAGATAGAGAAGAATGCTGAACTACAAGTGGCATGATGGGAATTAGTCCTCATTGTGGCAGAAAGCAAACAGGGATGGAATTGAATGGGCTATGCATTGTCCTTTGAGGGGGTCCATAAATTTGCCTTGGTGCTGGTACAGCTGATAGGAGAGAAGGAAGTACGCCGAAGGTCACTGAAGACCAGGATTGCTTCTTATGCCACTGAGCATACACTATTCTTGGCTAGAGACATGATCTAATCAGACCAAATGTTTTGTGATCTAATGGTCAGAGCCAGACTGATGATATCACCATTTCCACTGGTTTTGGCCAGGTTTGAAATGCCAGCTAGGACAAGTTTTCACTGCCTTCAGTCTCTCCCTCGGTTGTACCTGACCAAGACTGCATGGACTGCTGCAAAACAGAGAGGTGGCTTAAAAGCTGTCCTAAAGCTGAGAGAACTTTGATGGGTCTCTGTTTGGCCAAACAAATGTGCTAAGACAATATTTTAACTACCAGATTGTAAGTGGGAATCTGTAGCTAAAATAGAAGTTGCACTTTCTATCTTATTGGGAGTTTTCTCCCTCCCCTTTAGTATATCCTTTTCATCTGCTGACCAAAAAGATATTTAGACTTTGGAGGGATTGGACTTCCCACAAAAATAACCACAGCTCATTTCATCTACTACCTTTTTTTTTTTTCCCCTCCACATCAGGATCTCCTTACAAATCTTTTCAATAAGCAAAGGGAAAGGGAGTAAAAAAAGGAATTGAAATGAAAGCCTTCCTGAATACTTTTATTTCAAATGTTTTGGCTGTTTTGAGCCCTTTATTGCATTTTTAATAAAAAGCTTAGAAGACTTTGAAGGATAAATTCATCTTGGCAATGGGTAGGCTAAAATCTGTACTCACAATCCCAGCTACATCAAAAACTTTGTTTTGTACAACGATAGCTCTTGTTAGTGCTGCTGATTGTCTGGATTCACTTCACAATCCACACAGCAGATATCTGCCAGGCACAGCCTGTGATAGCCTTGTGGAAAAGCACTGGGCTGTACATACTTTATTCCCTTGGAGAGAAAACTTGCTTCTCTCCACACAAATAAAACATGGAAGATCACAAGCTCACAAATCAGCATGCTATGCTTCTGCAAGGCTTAGGATGAAATCCCTGCTGGTACAAAACATTTCCTGGCTTCCAACGACTGTTATAAGACCAAGTTAAAGCCTTCAGGAGTGGGCTTGTAATTGCTCATGTTGAGCCAGGGAAGATTTTGATGGCGTCTTCTGAAGCCTAGCTTTGAAGATCCTGTACTTCCCTAATTTCAGTTGCTCCAGATTAATCACAGAATCATAGAATGGTAAGCTTGGAAGTGACCTCAAGGATCATCTAGTTCCAACCCTCTGCCATAGGCAGGGACACCTCCTATTAGTACAGTTCACTCAAGGCCTCATCCAACCTGGCCTTGAACACCTCCAGGCAGGGAGCATCCACAACCTCCCTGGGCAACCTGTGCCAGTGTCTCACCACCCTCACTGCAAACAACTTCCTCCTGACATCCAGTCTAAATCTTCCCTCTGCCAGTTCAAACCCATTGCCCCTTGTCCTGGCATTACAAGACCTTGTCAATAGTCCCTCCCCAGCCTTCCTGTAGTTCCCTTCAGATACTGGAAGGCTACTATCAGGTCTCCTTGAAGCCTTCTCCAGGTTGCAGAGCCCCAACCCTTGTAGCCTGTCCTCATAGCAGAGTTGCTGCAGCCCTCTGATCACCCTCGTGGCCTCCTCTGGACCTGCTCCAACAGTTCCATGTCCTTCCTGTGCTGAGGGCTGCAGAACTGCACACAGTACTCCAGATGGGGTCTGACAAGAGCATGTTTGTTCACCACACTGCAAGGTTGGTGAAGATGAAGGAATCAGAAGATGAAGGAAGACTGTTCAAAGTGCCATTACAGAGTTATCCGTACATTTTCATGAGGTTTAAAATATAGAGATGTAAAGTACTTAAAGGGGGCCTAACAGAGAGGTGGGGACAATCATTTTTAGCAGGGCCTATTGTGACAAGCACAAGGGGTGATGCTTTTAAACTAAAAGAGGGGAGATATAAGAAAAAAAAATATTTACAGTGAGGGTGGTAAGACACTGGTGCAAGTTGCCCAGAGAGGTGGTAAAACCCTCATCCCTGAAAACATTTCAGGTCAGGTTGAACAGGGCTCTAAGCAACCTGATCTGGTTGAAGATGTCCCTGCTCACTCTATGGGAGTTGGACTAGATGACCTTATTTAAGGGTCCCTTCCATCCCAAACAATTCTGTGATTCTGTGGTTCTATACTTCTCAATTTTGGGTGTTGTATCCTGAGATTTGGCTCTCTTGTTATTCCCCCTCTGTTTTAAAGCTAAGAAGACAATTCAGTGATTTCTTAGACATTTAAGGGGGCCCTGGTCTGCAATAAGGTACAAGTCTGCATCACATGACAGCTGATGTATTAGCCATCTTTTACAGAGACATTTTTACCCCTTCATGAAGAAAATGATGGTTTAAAGGAGGAATTATATGAACATTTTCCAAGGATTGATTTTTATCTTGTTGGCCTTGGGCATGACATAAATTTAACATGAGATTTTGTTTTGTAAGGTTGACACCAAAAAGCCCAAGGAAAGCATTTTTTACCTCACAAGTTGTGCTAACCCTGGTGCTGTCTGACCAATGGGATGTGATATTGTCTGGTAAGATGTATGAGAACCATGCTTCTGTGTGTGTGTGCAATAATCTCTGATGAGAAAAGGCCACTGGAAGGGAAAGGTGCATTTGCTCCACATTTCCTCTTTAAAAGTTCATTCTTCTTGGTCTCCTTATCTACTAATTGGAGTAAAGAAAATATGTTCTCTTTCAATGAACTGGACAACTTTGCAATGGGAAACTCTGCTGGGTGCTCTCAGAATGACTTTTCCCCATTGTTAATTTGAACAACTAAATTGGTGCCAAGAAATGGTGCCAAATGTGCACAACTAAATTGGTACCATTAGATAATACAGAATCTTAAATCAAATCACTGCTTTTGGATGGACTCAAATTGATCCATACTGCTGAATGGTAAACACAAACTCCTCCATTGACTTCCATGGGCTGGGCAACAAGTTCTAAGAATATGGTTTGCCATGCTAGTTTTATTTTAAATCCAGCTTCTCAGCCTGGTGAATGGCTGGAGAGCAGCCCTGAGGAAAAGGACCTGGAGGTCTGGGTTGATGAAAAGCTCAACATGAGCCTGCAGTGTGCATATGCAGCTCAGACAGCAACTGAGTCCTAGGCTGCATCAAGAGAAGTGTGGCCAGCAGGGCAAGGGAGGGGATTCTGCCACTTTACTCTGCTCTCCTCAGACCCCACCTGGAGTACTGTGTGCGGTTCTTGAGCCCTCAGCACAGGAAGGACTTCGAAGTGTTGGAGCGGGTCCAGAGGAGGCCACAAAGATGTTCAGAGGGCTGGAGCAGCTCTGCTATGAGGACAGGTTGAGAGAGTTGGGGTTCTGCAGCCTGGAGAAGAGAAGGCTTCGAGGGGACCTGATAGTAGCCTTCCAGTATCTGAAGGGGCCTACAGGAAGGCTGGGGAAGGATTATTGACAAAGTCTTGCAATGCCAGGACAAGGGGCAATGGGTTTGAAGTGGCAGAGGGGAGATTTAGACTGGATGTTAGGAGGAAGTTCTTTACAGTGAGGGTGGTGAGGCACTGGAACAGGTTGCCCAGGGAGGTTGTGGATGCTCCCTCCCTGGAGGTGTTCAAGGCCAGGTTGTTTGAGGCCTTGAGTGAGCTGTACTAGTGGGAGGTGTCCCTGCCTATGGCAGGGGGTTGGAACTAGATGATCCTTGAGGTCCCTTCCAACCTTACCATTCTATGATTCTAACCAAAAGCAGTAGATCCATGGAGCATTGTTTTACAACTGTTGGGTTAGCAAGTAGTTGGGCAACAAGTTCTAAGAATATCCTTTGCCATGCAAAATATCCCTTCAGATATTTATAAGCATTAATAAAATCTCTTCTCAGTCTTCTCTTCTCCAGACTAAACAGTCCTAGGTGTCTCAGCCATTCCTTATCAGACAGACATTCCAGGGCCCTAAAACACCCTCTCAACCCCTCCATTGGATGCCCTCCAGTGCATTCCACTCCTCCTTGAACAGCAGAGCCCAGAACTGGACACAACACTCCAGAAGTAGTCTCAGCAGGACAGAACAGAGGAATAGGAATCTCCTGAACTGTTTTACTGTTTTTAATCAATCACACAGGCGAAGAGGGGGTTCCTTTTTTTTTTTTTTCTGTGACAGTTTTGTAACTGCCTCTCTCCTGAGGAATCATGTCACCTGATGAGCCTTCCACAGTTATCTGGTAGAACTGAGGATCTTTCAAAAGCTGAAACCCAAACTGCTCTAAAGTAACATGAAGTACTCAAACAAGAAGGCAGTTGGATTGATGAGGCATCAATTACACTCTCTTTCAAGGGTTTCCACTTAAATAAAACCTGAACTGACCTCTGCAGAGGTTTCTCTTCTCTATCCCACTAAATTGATAATGCCATGGGAATTCTAAAAGCAGTTGAAGATGGGATGGAACTGGGCATGAATCCAAACCCATTTGTTTTCTATCCACTAAAAACATAACATTTCTGGTCAATATAAGTGTGGTCAGGGTGAGAGCAGCAGTGCTGGAACTCCTGAAGAGATGGATGGTCTGAAACTCTGTTCCTGTCCCAAATGACAGTTGTTCTGTGCTTTAGGACAATGCCCAGGGGAAAGCCCTGTCCTCAAATTAACATCTTTTCACACTGGCCCACTCAGTTCATTCTCTGAGATGACTACTTGTAGCATCTGCATTGACCTGACAGTGGAACACTCTCCCAAGAAGCAAGAGAGTACATCCCAATGGTTCCTCATACTGAGGGGACATCTCAGGTATGGACCAAAGAAAAAAACCAGCAACTTAAAGTAAGTTCTCAATGGGCAGCTCTATATAGTAAAATGTCTCAGAAGTTATGGACAGAGGAATCAGTGCACCCTCAGCAAGTTTGCAGATGACACCAAGCTGTGTGGCACAGTCGACTTGGTAGAGGGCAGGGATCCATCCAGAGGGACCTGGACAGGCTGCAGAGGTGGGCCCAGGCCAACCTCATGACATTCAACAAGGCCAAGTGTAAGGTCCTGCACCTGGGTAGGCAGAATGCCAAGCACAACTCCAGGCTGGGTGGGGAGTGGCTCATGAGCTGTCTGCTCATGCCCAGTTTCTCATTCACCAGCACCCCCAAGTCCTTTTCTGCAGGGCTGTTGTCTACCACCTCATCTGTACGTCTGTATTGATAATGAGGTGCAGGACCCTGCACTCACTTTTGCTGAACCTCATGAGGTTCACCTGCTTCACTTGTGTAGCGAAACATCACAACTTCTTCACTGACTCCTAATTTCCAGTTCCCAGTTCTTACCATTAAATGCACAGCCCTTGAGTTTATATCTCCAATTCCAATTTCAGATCACCACATACAAAGCACTATTCCTATTACTGCTCTTCTCCAGTGTACTTTGAAGAGTCTGAAGGACTGTGCTGGATGTCAACCATGCATAAAGTGAGTCATTACAAATGAGTGATTGTGAAGGAATCCTTATCTGTATGCAAGTCGATGTAAAACCACTGTCAACTGCCCAGAAAAAGTCAGTACAGTTATTACACAGAGAACATAATTTCTATCTCTGCTTTGAATAATCAGCTTCCTGATGGGTCTAGAGAATAGCATGCATGTCAAGATGTCAAATACCAAACAGAGAACAGTGTGGAAAACACTGATTTAAGTTTGAGGAGAGTGAAGGCCGACACTAGATAACTTAATTCCATTAAGAATGATTTTGCATCCAAGCATTGTGTGGTTTTGATGGGTCTGAGATTGTACTGAATGCACCAGTGAGATCCCTGGGGGAAATGATGCATTTCCCAAATGCAGATAACTTGGCTCACCTATTCTGAAGGGTGCCTACAGGAAGGTTGGGGAGGGACTATTGACAAGGCCTTGCAATGACAGGACAAGGGACAATGGGTTTAAACTGGCAGAGGGGAGATTGAAACTGGATGTTAGGAGGAAGTTGTTTGCAGTGAGGGTGGTGAGGCACTGGCACAAGTTGCCCAGGGAGGTTGTGGCTGCTCCCTCCCTGGAGGTGTCCAAGGCCAGGTTGTTTGAGGCCTTGAGTGAGCTGTACTAGTGGGAGGTGTCCCTGCCTATGGCAGAGGGTTGGAACTAGATGATCTTTGAGGTCCCTTCCAGCCTTACCATTCTATGATTCATTTCACTGCACCCAGTAAATGTGACTTATGGTATATGGTTTGCTGCTTCTCAATTAGCCAGAAATACTTGGTCCAATTTAAATAGGTCAAGAGTGAGGTTATCTCATATTAAGTTCTGTTTCATGTTGCAGCACAGGTCATTTCCTTCTTGCCACTACACTTAGACAATAAGAGGTTAAGAGAGCTACCCTATAATGACTACATTATTTGCCAGAACTGGGAGAATGAAGTCCTTTGCTAGGGCTCATTAACAGGTGAAAGGAAACAGCATGCCTAAAACCTGGGATACAGAGGATCTGTGATGGCAGATCTTGGAGAAAAAGGTTTAGGATGAGTGGTTCCTTAATTATTTTTCTTGTACTAAACATTGCCTTGAACTTTTTAGCTGAACTGAGTTATAAAGGACCTTTTTATATTTGCTTGTGCAACAGTACTAAGAGGCAAAAGAGAAGGGATTTAATCCTCACATGGAGAAAGCAGAATGACTCTTCTGTGGCTCAGTAGTAGACTTACCACTGTATCTTTTCTTAAAAGAGAATTTGGGAATCAACCATAAAGAAGTGGACAGTGAGAGAAGGGGTGTCCCAGGAAACAATCCCCCAGATGAAACTGAAGAGATTTAAGAAGTTTCCAGAGTGTAAAATCTGAGGTAGCATGGTAGCAGCCCTATCTCAAGATACATTGTCAGTGGACACATACAAGAAGTTCTGGGTCCCTCAGTTCAAGGACAGGAAACTGTCTGAGAAAGTCCAGGGCAGAGCCACAAAAATGATGAAGAGAGTGGGACATCTTCCTTATGAGGAGAGACTGAGGGAGTTGGGGATCTAGCTTGGAGAGAAGACTGAGTGCTGGCCTCATTCATCTGGATAAAAATGTGCAGGGTGAGTGCCCAGAGGCTGGAGCCAGGCTTTGCTCAGTGATACCCAATGACAGGACAAGGGGTAATGGGTGGAAGCTGAGGCATAGGAAGTTTCATGTAAACACGAGAAAGAGTTTTTTCACTGTGAGGCTGACAGAGCATTGGAACAGGCTGCCTAGGAGGGTTGTGGAGTCTCCCTCTCTGGAGATATTCAAGACCCACCTGGATGTGTTCCCTGTGTGATCTGGTATAGGTGATCCTGCTCTGGCAGGTGGGGTTTGGACTAGATGATCTTTCAAGATCCCTTCCAGCCCCTAACCTTCTGTGATTCTGTGGTTTTTGTGAAAGTCAAAAAACCTCAACCTGCATCATTATGTCTTCCTACAATGCTGTGCAGAGTAGAATGGGCAAGAAATTGAATTGCACAGCTTGCCTAGGAAGGTACAGGCTAAGTGGAAAGAAAAAAGATAATACAAATAGAAAACAGAAATCTCTGCAATATTATTATCTTGTGACAAAGTAGAGGCTTAATCCAGTAATCTGTGTTCCTCTAAGATTCCCACTAAAGGCAGGTGAAATCTACCTACTTAGCTGAGGTTGAGGTTCAAGGAGAGTTTAGTTTCACTTTTTATATATGATTCCCCAGCTGCTTACACCCTGCCTGATATCTTCTAAGTAAATAGAGCACACAGCATTAACTTTAAGGTGTTAAGAGCTGGAAAACTCATTTTTCATTCTGTATTTCCAGATGATTATGCTATTCTCAGGGCCTGCTTCTCAACGTGGTTTATGAAAGAGGCTGTCCTTGGCATTAGCCCACGTAGGCACAGTCCTACAGATTTCACTGGGACAGAACACTCTCCCAACAACTTGGCTGAGCTGAGGTTGATTTATGCCAGTACTTAACTCTTTCACTTAATAATTCTTCTGTTCTATTTGGTCTTGTTTTATAGGACAATAAAAATCTGGCCCCTTTAGACCCTTCTACAGAACCTCCACCCATGTGGGTTGGGCAGTGTGTTGTTATGTGTACTAACATGCTCACTCACTCTATTTTAATCATGCAAGAAGAGTACCACACATCCTGTGAGTAAATCTGTCTTTCAAATCAAGTCATCAATTCAGTGGAAAGGTCCAGGCTAGACATGGAAGTTTACAAATCACCTTAGCCGTGATTTTAGCTGTGAGGCACAATAACCTGAATGTTACAAGCAGCTCGATGAGGAAAAAGGTCTTGGAATGATGCTCAAGTTTGTCTCAAATAACCTCACACTGCCAAAGAAAGTTTGCACTAGATGGATTTGTAAAGGCAGTAAAAGGAAAAGCTTATAAATCATCTGTACATGACCCTGCAGGTTAACAAAGGGGAAGCGAATTCTGTTTGCGTGTAAAAACGAACCTTTTTCTAAATCCATCCCTGCAATCCCCAAACCACATAAACTCAGAATAATGACTCAATTATGAGCCACTCTACAAAATCACTAGAAATAGAGGGGCTGCCTTGCCCCTCACAGTGGTCTTATAAAGGAACTCACAGAATATGGTAGTGAAGATGTTTTTTGTCACTTGCTAGGGAGTTACCAGCCTTCCTGTCGGCTTTGCCATCATCACCACCAGATTTACACTTACTGAATGGAGCAAAGAATGAGTTAACATAGGGAAAGAAAAAGCCTAGCACCAAATTCATCTTCCTATCAATGCAGGACAGCCTCCCTTCCTACAGCTGCAAAAAGTTTGATCAATCTAGTTTTAGTCCCAGGCAAGCAGGTCTCCTGTTTTGCTCAATTCTTCAGCCCATTTGATTTTACTTTACGACAGTCTTCCCCACATCTAACCTCAATGGTGACTGTTGAAAAAGTGGTGGCTTTTTTCATATCCCTTGTACCAGTTCATTCAGTTTTCTTAGTCCTTGGAAATTACTCTCTTAAAGTACTTGCAAGCTGTTAAGCTGATTTGCTTTACATGTGGTAGTAATTCCTCAGTGAAAACATTGTTTGTGTAATTCTTCTGCTATACTCACTCCCCCAAAAGTTTCGGGTTGGTTTTTTGTTGTTGCTTTGCTGAAAATTTCATTGCTTATATTGAGCTGCCCTGGAATTCTGGCCTAGTTCCACTCCAGCTGTGCAAGGTAAGGAAGCTGTTATTGCTGTGGTCTTCTGTCTGTGAGCGTGATATACAGCACAAAAGCAAGACCACAAATGTTCCATAGGTTCTGACTATTTCATGTACTGTAGGATTTCTCAGTGTGACATCTAAAACCTAACTGCAGTTGCAAGAAAAGGTTCCTGAATAATTTTTCTTTAGCTTTCAGGTACCTGATGCAGATTTTGAGCAAGATGCCCATTTAGCTGAGGAATGAAGGAAGGTCACAAAAATTCACACAAAACTGTCCTTAAAAATCTGCCTCCTTGGTAGGTGTTTGCATTATTAAATACTTCTACTCAGTTAACCTATTTTTCACTTGACAACACTTACAGCCTTTTAATGTGAACCGCATGTGACAGTCACCCTCCTCTAGCTGAGCCTAGAAAAGGACATTCCAAAGCGAAATGAGACCTGAAGGATTGCCACCTCCTCCTTCCTCTTTGCAAGATCATTTAACCATCTCCTAAAAATTAAACCAGACCCTTTGGTGGCTACTGGGCTTCATCAAGAACTAACATCAGAACAAACAGCAGTATGCAGCCCATCATTTACGTTCACAGCAATATAACGAACAGTAGCAAGTCCAGGTGGCTTTAATGGGGTTATTTATGGTATGACTCTGTGCTCAGCAATGGAAGCAGAATTATTTATGTAGTTGGGCTACAGCATTTCTGCTTCCAGTCACGCCCTGCTTGTGCTTTACTGGAACCCATTTGCAGTGCTCCTTTTGCAGCTCTGAGTCTGAGTATTTTACAAAGTTTAAATAAACCAACAAACAACAGTAAGTGATCGCTGACGTTACCGATTGAGCAATCGTGTCCAGTCCAGTTGGGGTCACAGCTGCAGAGTCCGGTATCTGGCAGGAAGGTCCCATGACCAGAACATTGGTCCAGACAAGTGGCTCTTGGGGTCTCACAGTTTGTTCCTCCCCAGCCAACTGAACAGTGACATTCTCCTCGCACGCACACGCCTCGTCCGGAGCAGGTGGGATCCATACAGTCCACTACGGGTGAGAAAGAGGAGGAAAGAGACAGGGAAAGCAAATGGGGATTTCAGACACAAAGCTATCAGACTGCAGTCTGTGCAAACACAGTTTTAAATAGTTTCTCAAAGCTCCAACCAGAAAGCAAAGCCTCACTTTGTGCAAACCAGATGTTTAATGTAAGAAGATAGCGTCCCAAAAAGGTTGTGAGACCTAAGCCACTTAAAAGAAAAACAAAGGCAAATTTAATGACAAAATCTATTCTTTCAGCCACTTTTAGATCAACACTAATAAATGTTATTTCTAGTAAGAACAGGCTAATATCAATTAAAAATAGAACAACATTCCCTTGCACACACACTGTGCTTCCATTTATTCCATTAGAATAACCTAAATTACTAACGAACTCAAAGCTAAACTCTAGTCTTCTGAGAAAGAAGTTTACACAAAGATTGAGCAGAAGCTGATGTTCTTATTCAGCAAAACACACAGCTAAACTGGAGGATCTGCTGAAATCTACAGAGGTTTCACAGACACTAACAGAACTTTGATGTTAAACATATCTCCAGACAGTTTTCTGGAGTAAGGATTAAAATAATACATATATACATATACACACATATATATATTTACATCTATCTATCTGTCTGCCTCTCTATATAAAATATATAGAGGTACACATATATATGTACATATATTTATAAATACATCTTTATTTATTTATTTATTTAAAGTTAGTGTACTTCCGGTTTTACTTTTTATCAAGACTCTTTCATAAACTCATAGAATGGTCTGGGTTGGAGGGACCTCCAAAGGTCATGTAGTCCAACCTCCTCTGCAATAAACAGAGGCATCCTCAATTAGATCAGGTCTCCCCAGCACCTTATCAAGCCTCACCTTGAATACCTCCAGGAGCAGGTCCCCAGCCACCTCCCTGGGCAACCTGTTCTAGTGTTTGGGATTTTTTTTTTTTCCCCCAAGGAGGTACTTTCCTAACAAGACTGAAGACTGTTCAGGTAGTCTCATTGTATGGTAACGTGCACCAAGGGACTGAACGTACTGCAGCCTGATACCTGACTCCTGTGTTCTGCAGGCAACTGTCAACTCCTCTGCCCCCGGGGGAATTTCACCCAGCAATCACAAACCATGAAACACACCAGACGCCCTCCCAGAAAACAACTGGAGGAGTAAATCATCTGTTCATACCGAAAAGCTTCCAGGACAGCCTAGAGAAATTCCTCCCATCTCCTCAAACGGTGTGTGGCAGAGCCCCGGGGAGCAGTGACAAGTGTCAGTCTGGCTAAGCAGCAAGGGGAAAGCTGCCTGGCTCCTGGCTCTGATGCGGAAGAGCTAAACGCGGGCAACTTACAGGCAGTGGGTTTGTGGTTTATATTCCCCTTCCGACCCTGCAAAAGCTAATAAGAATCCAAATGACCTGTTCCAGATCCAGAAACCTTAAAAGGAAATGCAACAGCTGCTCTGATAATTCCCTGGATTCTCAAAACCTTCTCAGCCTGACAAGTAATGGCTCAGCAATTACTATCCCAAGGCATGTGAGAACATTTTCTGTTTTTGTTTGATTCCTGGAGCCCTGCTCATAGCTGGAATACTCCTTGAAAATTGTAAGAGGCCGGAAAGGATGAGTCTATAAATCTCCTTTGCTGTTAGTGGGCTGGGAGCTAGGGTGCCAATTTTAGCATGAGACCCTTGAAGCCCTGGCCCTCTTCTTTTCCAGCAATAATAAGTATGAAAAGGACTAAGGAATGGACTAGCAGCCCTGTAAGTTCTCAGCAGATGGTTTGAGCATAGAGAACAAAGATCACAGGCTAACTGACAAGAGGCTACCTCCAGGCAATTAATCATCCCTACTGAAGGTCAATTGGGAAAAAGGTGAGCTTTACAGGGGGGTTCCAGCACAGGAGGCAGACAATCTGCTATCTCAGCTCTAACACAGACGATTATAGGAGGGGAATGTGCATGTCAGAACCCCCCATTTATCATAATCCCAGGGCCATTTTTCATGTTGAAATGAGCCCTTTCAGAAAATGTCACACACAATGGCTACTTTAATCTCAGCCTCACTAGCAGTATCTCTTTAGGCTTTCTGCACCATCGGAAGGGCCCTGGGACAGGATTATGGGCTGCTTCTTTCTTCTTAATCAATTGCTTAGTGGATTTGGAGTACAATGGTATATTTTTAAGGAGTTCTGCTTGACACATTTAGCTGTTCAGCTCTGGGAGCAGCAGAGATGGGGAGCAGGAGGGTAGAGTTGACAAAATTTGGTATACTTGGGAAAAAAAAAAAAAGGTAGGCAACAAAAAAAAAATATTTTGCACATATCTGCATTGCTGCTTGGAAAATATCCCAAGTGGTCTAATTCCTGGTTGGAAAAAGACCATTTATAGTTCAGCCTTGTACAGAACCTTTGCCAGGGAGGTAAATCATGCAGCATACATGGTTAGTGCCTCTTCTAGGCTTTTCCCCAATATGCTTCATGGGTCACACAAGTTATTAGGTTTAGCTGGTACCCAAAGAGTAACTTCTCATTTGTTGCTGCTTAAATTTGCTCCCTTCCCTTTAATGTCTCTCTGGCTTAGCCCATGCCTTGTAAAATATGAGCCAATAAATGAAGGAAGGAGAAAAGAAAAACTCATGTATGATTGTTGGCTGATGTTTTATAAACACTGCTGAACTTGTAAGGGAGAAAAAGACAGAAGAAATCCTGGAATGAAAACGCCTTATAAACGTGGGCTAAGCAGTGAAGCTATGAGAACTGAGAAATAATAAAAAGTAATCAATACCAGATGGTCCTTCTTAGAAGAGAAATTAAAAAGTAAGAGCAATTTAAAAAATAGTATAAATCAATGTTTTTTACTAGATCTAAATATACATGTATATGTCTTCAAGATTTCCCACATGGCATATTTCTGAGTTACTTCACCCCCCTCACAACACAATACAAATTGTGCCTTGAATATGGAAAAACAAATGCTTAACTTGGAAAAAGACTAAATAGTTCATGAAAAAACACCATGTTCTCTCTGTTCTTCTTTCTCTTTCAAGATTTTCAACTAGTGGAACTGACACTGTCCCCTGCTCCGGTGGTAAGATAAACTAAGTAAGTAGTGTCTGGTTTTTCTACTTTAAATGGGACCAGGGAAAAAAGGATCCTGTTAGAAAAAGGCCAAATCTTGCTCTGACTCACACACATCAAACACATGTGGCTGGAGGCAAAATCAGGATCTTTTAATTTCTATTTATCCAGTAAAAGGAGGTTTTAAAGATACTTCAGCAGCCACCATCTTTGGGGTTCGCATATCTCATGGCTTCATTGAAATGTGCTTTCTTAAGCCCAAATGAAGATTTTTATTATTGTTATAGAGCTGATACTGTCTTCATCTGTAATACTTACTGACACTGAAGCCACATCACATCAGACTTGTCCCACTCCAACATGTTTAAAGCATCAGAGGGGTTGCTCAATTAGATGCCAGCTGAGTGTCTGATTCCAATTCAGCCTATTTTCATCATCCATAAAGCAAAGTGTCTTTGGATAAATCCTTACCCTCCATATATGAAGACAACCATAAATTAATTCAAGCCCTTCTGATTCTTCTACATGTACTAAAGTTTATAGATGTATTGAACATTATGCATGTATTGAAGATTGAGAAGGGCAAATTTAGACTGGACAGTCACCTTGTACTTGGCTCTGGTGAGGCCGCACCTTGAGTACCGTGTTCAGTTTTGGGCACCACAATACAAGAGAGATGTGGAGATGCTGGAGCCAGTGCAGAGGAGGGCAACAAAGATGGGTAAGGGCCTGGAGAATAAATCTGATGAGGAGTGACTGAAGGAGCTGGGGATGGTTACTTTGAAAAAGAGAAGGCTGAGGGGAGACCTCATCACTGTCTACAGCTACCTGAAAGGACACTGTAAAGAGGGTGGTGCTGATCTCTTCTCACAGGTAATTAGTGATAGAACAAGAGGGAATGGCCTCAAGCTGTGACTGGGTAGGTTTAGACCAGACATTAGGAAACATTTTTTCCCAGCAAGAGTGGTCAGACATCAGAAAGGACTACCCAGGGGTGTGGTTGAGTCACCAATCCTGGATGCATTTAAAGGTCGTGTGGATGTGGTGCTTGGGGACATGGTTTAGAGTGAACCTTATAGAGCAGGGATAGTGGTTGGACTTGGTGATCCTGAGGGTCTTTTCCAACATAAGTGTTTCTGTTATTCTGTGAAAAAATTCTTTACAGTGAGAGTGCTGAGACGCTGAGACACTGGGACACTGGAACAGGTTGCCCTGGGAGGGTGTGGATGGTGCCTCCCTGGAGGTCAAGCCCAGGCTTGGATGAGGTTTTGTGCAACCTGGTCTAGTGGGAGGTGTCCCTGTATATGGCAGGAGGTTGGAACTAGACCATCTTTAAGGTCCCTTCCAGTTCAAATCATTCTTTATATCTGTGAATCAAATGGATGTCTTAAACCCATCAGGTGGTGCAGAAGGCTTAAACAGGTATTTGTAGAAGTGTAATTGAAACATAATTATCAGGTCACCTACATTGAATTTTGAGAATAGTTTTCAGAAGTGTTCAATGCCATTCTTTAAAGCAGGCATTTGGGGATGTATTTTTATAATTGCCTGAATGATTTGAGCATTTGAAAACTGCCCACTTTTTCATTTAGCCATAAGAAACAGTCACAAACTTGGGAAGATAAAGGTTTATATTGACAGGTGACTTCCTACACAAAAAGATTAAAGATAAGTGCTAAAAGGTACTGTATTTCTGAGCCACAAATCTAAATGTAAATGAAAAATGTTTCTGGGCTAATGTGAGGAAAAAAAGCTATGGAAGAGCCATTAAAACAACATCTGATTTTGAAGCAGAATTTACTCCAAGTCCTAATCATCCCAAAGCTTTTAAAGCTGACAAGGATCAGGGACTTTCTCTCACACGCCACCCATTTGTGTCTGTGAGCAACCAAAATCACTTGGCATAGTGTAGCAAAGAAAAAAAGCACTGTAAAAATAATTATACATTGAGATGTGCAAATGGAAATGATGCTTTAATAAGAACATCTGAACATATGATTATGATATCCTGGTCTCTCAACTAGATATGTCTGTTTGAGGCATTTGATGGCTTTTCATCTCATTACTTAACAAATATGATAGCTAACGATGAGTTACTGCAACATATCATTTTTATGTTGCATCCACCCATTGTATCTCTGAGGTGCCCATTACTGTTCTGTTTAAGTGCCAGTCCTACCCTGAATTGCCTCCACCCATGTAACTCTGCAGCAGCAGTCTAAGCAAAAGACTAATTGCATCTCTGGAGCCCCCAGCACAGGAAGGACATGGAACTGTTGGAGCGGGTCCAGAGGAGGTCACGAAAATGATCAGAGGGCTGCAGCAGCTCTGCTATGAGGACAGGCTGAGAGAGTTGGGGCTCTGCAGTCTGAATAAGAGAAGACTTCGAGAGGACCTGATAGTAGCCTTCCAGTATCTGAAGGGGGCCTACAGGAAGGCTGGGGAGGGACTATTGACAAGGTCTTGTAATGCCAGGACAAGGGGCAATGGGTTTGAAGTGGCAGAGGGGAGATTTAGACTGGATGTTAGGAGGAAGTTGTTTGCAGTGAGGGTAGTGAGACACTGGCACAGGCTGCCCAGAGAGGTTGTGGCTGTTGCCTCCCTGGAGGTGTTCAAGGTCAGGTTGGAGGACGTCTTGAGTGAGCTGTGCTAGTGGGAGGTGTCCCTGCCTATGGCAGGGGGTTGGAACTAGATGATCCTTGAGGTCCCTTCCAACCTTATCATTCTATGATTCTATGATCTTGCAAATACCTTCTTCACAGCTTTCGCCTTTGTAGCCTGGGTTGCAGATACAGGTCCCCATGATGCAGGTGCCATGGTTATTGCAGGAGACATCGATGCACTGGTTGGTTGGGACGTCACATTCTGCTCCTTTCCAGCCACTGTGGCACAAGCACCTCCCCTTCATGTACTGCCCATTTCCACTGCAAAGCACTGGGCAGGATGCTGAGGACAGATCACAGAAATCACATTAAAATACAACCGTACATGACTCTCATTCCAAAAAGGAGAACAGGAATCTAACATGTACTATGTATAGTTCTGGAGCCCCCAGCACAGGAAGGATATGGAACTGTTGAAGTGAGTCCAGAGGAGGCCACAAAGATGATCAGAGGGCTGCAGCAGCTCTGCTATGAGGACAGGCTGAGAGATTAGGGGTCTGCAGCCTGGAGAAGAGAAGGCTTCCAGAAGACCTTGTAGTGGCCTTCCAGTATCTGAAGGGGGCCTACAGGAAGGCTGAGGGACTATTGACAACTTTTTGTAACAGGACAAGGAGTAATGGGTTTAAACTGACAGAGGGGAGATTTAGACTGGATGCTAGGAGGAAAGTTCTTTGCAGTGAGGGTGGTGAGGCACTGGCACAGGCTGCCCAGATCAAAGATCACATTGGGTGATTCTGTGCTCCACAACCTCCCTGGAGGTATTCAAGGCCAGGTTGGATGAGGCCTTGAGTGACTTGTTCTAGTGGGAGGTGTCCCTGCCTATGGCAGGTGTTTGGAACTAGATGATCCTTGAGGTCCCTTTCGATCTAAACTATTCTAGGGTTCTATGAGAGTGGGACTTATGTTCTTCACAGACAGGCTTCAGCGGGGTATGCTGTTCTTTTCTTTCCCAAAACCAATTCTTTTACATGGATGACACCCAGCTGTGAACGGTATTCTCCTATGACTACATAAAGCAAACAAACAGGGCCCTTGAGTTAGAGTATCTCCTTGCTTCATGCCTCTGAGACTTTTTTCACTAGCTAAAGTCAGAATTTTCTCATATTCTGACTTTACAGGTACTAGTGTCTTCTTTCAGCAGCACCACTGACCTTCGATAGCTTATCACAATCCCTGACCTGCTGCCAGACTTCATACTTTCCTCTGCTGAGGACCTTAGCTGCACACAAATCACTCCCTTGTGTTTCCCTTGTAAATTCTCAGCTTTATAGGCTTCAGCTGCTTTGCTCAGAGTCCAGAATGCCACACTGAGACTATTTCCCTGATTTAGTTCATGTCCTACCATCAACTGCATCTCCACCCTTTGCATTACCACCTTTGCCAGACTTTGCATTTATCATCAGACACAATGCCTGTAGTCTGCCCAACTTCCCTGCAATAAAAGTTCTCCACATCTATCCTCTGATCTTTGTATCAGTTTATAAAGGTATTTCTTGTTGCCCTTGTTTACAGCAAAGTTGGCTGATTCTCAAGGCCAGCCAGACACAGGACTTCTTCCCTGTGATACAGAGGAGAAGATGATGATGACAGGCTCAAGCTATAGCTTCCAGGATTGTGTGTTTCCTGAGTTGAATTTGGAAAATTTTGGGCAGAGTGGAATGAAGGTTGATGAAGGTGATTCTACCCCTTTACTCTGCTCTCCTCAGACCCCATCTGGAGTCCTGTGTACAGTTCTGGAGCCCCCAGCACAGGAAGGACATGGAACTGTTGGAGTGGGTCCAGAGGAGGCCACAAAGATGATCAGAGGCCTGCAACAGCTCTCCTATGAGGACAGACTGAGAGAGTTGGGGTTCTGCAGTCTGGAGAAGACTTCAAGGAGACCTTCTAGTAGCCTTCCAGTATCTGAAGGGAACTACAGGAAGGCTGGGGAGGGACTATTGACAAGGTCATGCAATGACAAGACAAGGGGCAACGGGTTTGAAGTGGCAGAGGGGAGATTTAGACTGGATGTTAGGAGGAAGTTGTTTGCAGTGAGGGTGGTGAGACACTGGCACAGGTTGCCCGGGGAGGTTGTGGTTGCTCCCTCCCTGGAGGTGTTCAAGGCCAGGTTGTTTGAGGCCTTGAATGACCTGTACTAGTGGGAGGTGTCCCTGCCTATGGCAGGGGGGTGGAACTAGATGATTATTGAGGTCCTTTCCAACCCTACCATTCTATGATTCTATGGCTGCAGAAGACATTCTCCAAGGAAGGAGAGGGCATTAATGACCAGAGCCCAGTCTCCATGATGAAAGCTTAGGTCATCACTGCTCTCTAAGCTACCTTTCAGCCCCTCTCTGATGATGTCTTTTTCCCTTTTCCATTCTCCACAGCTGCCACCTTACACCTCTTTTTCCTGCTATTCCTATTTATGTGATCCTATGCAACCTGCTCTACATGAGCTTGCTTTAGCAGAGAGGTTGCGCTAGAAAATCTACAGAGGTCACTTCCAACTCCTGCCATTCCATGATTTTGTGATTTTTCTGAGGAAATTGCTGACTCCTATCCCTGAGAAAGAGGAGCCTTACCCTGTCCACTATCTCTTTAAGCCTCTTTCTTAAACCCTGTTCTCTGCCACTCCAGTTCAGCTACACAGACTTCTTTGTGTTCACTGCTGCACATCACCCTTCGGTGAGAGCAGCTGGGTTCTCTCTGCCTCTCAGAAAGGCAATTTATGAATGTTTTTATGCAAGACAAATGTGAAAGGAATTCTAGTCTGTTGCTTAACTTAACTGCATTAGGCATGTGATGATCTGTACTACTGGGAGATGTCCCTGCCTATGGCAGAGGGTTGGAACTAGATGATCATAATGGTAAGGTTGGAAGGGACCTCAAGGATCATCTCGTTCCAACACCTTGCGCCATAGGCAGGGACACCTCCCACTAGTACAGGTTGCTCAAGGTCTCCTCCAACCTGGCCTTGAGCACCTCCAGGGAGGGAGCAGCCACAACCTCCCTGGGCAACCTTGGGGTCCATTCCAACCTTACCATTCTGTGATTCTATGAATGCAAGAAAACTCTTCGGCTTTGTTGCTGACTAATAATAATATGTGGGAAGAGATATTAACAAGATTAGAAACATTCCTCTCCTCTTCCCATCTCTTTGCAGTTGCACAATGTGCATCCTCTGTAGCTCCAACATTTTGGAGTTTGACTTACAGTCAAGTTGGTTTGAGTGTTACAGAATTACAGCAACCTCAAGGAAATGCAAAGCACTGCCAGCTCTGACATGCAGTGAACTGAATATGCCTGGCCAAGACCAAAGAGGTTTAGAAAAGAGAGGAATGTGGCAACTGTGATTACCAAGGAGCCCTCTGTTCACTTTAAACGAAGCACATGGCGGTGGCGCGTTTTGAGTGCATCCTTTGCAGGGAGGTGTCTACCTACACAACACCAGACACAAATTGTTTAAGATGCATTGTAATGTGTACATGGTTCACAGTAAACTTGCTCTGTAATTTCACTTTTCAGCTCGGCTGATGGCATTTTCCGCCCGCCTTGTCTCCAGTTTCAAATGGTCTGTAATGGAGCCTGCTCTTTCAAGGTGCTGGAAGAGGATAGTCTGCAGGGTTTTGGTTTGTTTCTTTTTTTTCCAACAAGAAGAGAGAATAATTGCATTTAACCAGTGAGAAGTTGCTGAGAAAGACTTGGTTGTTTTCTGAAAAGCCAGCTGATCGGCCAGTACGAGCCCATCTGCAGTTAAGACTGGTCCTCCACAGAGCCCTCTGTGGAGAACACCTTCATTATAACTGGAAAGTGCTGCTACAAATGTCAAGACAACGCCAGGAACAAACCTCCCTTGTAGCATGCCATAATGAATAAAGGCAAAGGAGGTTCCTGGATTTATTTTTTTTTCCTTTCTTTTCCAGATATAAAGACAGATATAATTATTGTTCGATCATTCAGATTCCAACATCAAGTCTAAAGATGCTGAAATTATAGTAATTCTCTAGCGTGGCTGTGGCAGCAGCAGTCCAAATGCAGCCCACATTTCTGGGAAAGTTTAGCATCAAAGTGTCAGAGCATTTGGCTAATCATAGAATCACAGAATTGGAAGGGACCTCAAAAGATGAGTCCTGCCACAGCAGGACCATTTCAAGCAGGACACACAGGAACACAGGCAGGCAGGTTTTGAAAGTCTCCAGTGAAGGAGACTCCCCAACCTGCTTGGTTGGTTCTTTAATTCAGATAGAATTTTAAAACACCATCTCCCATGTTCAAGTAATTTGTCCTCATTTACTTGGTTTAAAATAATGGGTTAATAATACATTAATAATTAAGAGTCATTAAAAGCAGAAGGATTTTCTGTTCCACAGTTTCCCACTCATTTGAAGGGTGAATATCAATGCTGGATTGAAACAGAGGAACATCCAGGATATCTATGACCTAGAAATATTCATGTGGGCTGAGACTTGCTTATTTAAGGATTACTGCTCAGGGCAGGGACTGATACACAGCTGCAGATGAATACTGTAGCAGCCTTACACATGCCACAGTTGCTGCCCTCTGAGGGATTTAGAGGTCAAAAGCAGCATCTTAGATTCCCCTGAAAACAAAGAGGAAGGTAATGCTGGAGCCCTTATATCTCATGCTCATGGCATGATGATCCATTTAACAAGCCCACTGGGTGGAAATGCATATATAAATATCATTTCGACACTCCAGGTACTAATCTGTCTTCCTAAAGGCAGTGAGTAATCTGATAATTATGAATGATTCTGAATCCAAAGAGAGAGTCAGATAAAATATCTTCCTATCAGCCAGAGTGAGCACACTAGTGAAATGGGAGATACTCATGTGGCTCAGCTGAAGTGCCTCAGAAAGCAGGGTGTATAAGCCATGAAGAGAGGGAAATTCCTCTGAAAGGGGGTTCAGAACAAAAGTTTAAATATTCTGCCTTGTTAAGGAGCTTCTCTTTCTCTACTAACTCTGCAGGGAGCCTTGGGGAAAACAAACCCTGAACTTCTGCCCCTACCTAAAGTTAGGAGGTGTGAGCAGGACTATGCTGTGGGAGATGGAAAAAAACCCACTCCTTTTGTGTCCAGCTCTACGGGTTTGAAAAGGAGCTTGGAAATGCAAACCAAGTGTAAGGAAATGCAAACCAAGTGTAACCTGAGTCAGCAAGAAGTTTGACATAGCAGCTCTCAGGGATGCAGACTGCCACATCCATCTTTCTGGGTTGTGAACTCTGAAACACCTCCGGGGTTTCAGCCTGGACCACACTGCCTCAGCAGAGAGCGCTTTGCCTGCGGGGTGTGTGGCTCTCCTTATCTCTGGGCTGGGATACGCTGATGTGACCCAAGCTCTGCTGGAGGCAGAGAGGACACAGGGTTGGACAGAGTTTAGATCTCTGTCTTGGGAAGGAGCCAGCTTGCTTTCCAAAGAAGCGATGAGCTGGAGTGAAGGACTGACCTGTTGCCTTAGCAAAGCTCCTTGTGTGGGCACTAACTTTTAACACTGCCTCCCTCCCCAAATTTATAAATCTGCACTTAGTTTGTGGGACTGTATGAGCCAAAAAAGGCCTCGAAAAGGTTGATGCACAGCATTCTGGCATTTCTCACATCCAGCGTTTTGATTTTCCAGTCTGAAATGTGTTCTTACTAAAAGTACTTCAGTTTGTTCTTTAAATGTTTAAATAACCTAAGAATTCTGGGTCAAACGAAAATCATTCCAAACCCATTTATTAAAAATACTTTTCACTTAAGCAGAAAAATGCATTCTATTGTTTGCTGGAGTAAGATTCCTTCCCAGTTTTGGCCAGAGTATCCAGTTCCTTCTGCCATTACACCACTCTCAGCCTTGCTTTAACCCTGCCTCACTCCTCATGGTCAGGATGTCAGCAATCACTTACAGCTCAGGCAGACTTTCAAAGCTTGCAGCAATGAAAAAGGTACATAATTTCTATATAATCACTGTCTTAAAAGACAGTATTATTATAGGGTCATGCCACACAACGGTAGAGTGCTCTGCTAAACAAACAACAATAACGCCACATTTATAAGTCATGTTTTCTGAAGTTGTGCCCAGAGAGAAAATTCCCAATGTGACATTTTGCCTGTCCAGATGCAGCTGGAGGGTTGTTTTGTTGTTAAGGTCACAGAAACCATGTCAAGCAGCAATGAGATCCACAGTCCCAACCTGTTTCCATAGAATCATAGAATGGTAAGGTTGGAAGGAACCTCAAGGATCATCCAGCTCCAACTCCCTGCCATAGGCAGGGACACCTCCCACTAGTACAGCTCACTCAAGCCTTTACCCAACCTGGCTGCGAACACCTCCAGGGAGGGAGCCCTCCCCAGCCTTCCTGTAGGTCCCTTCAGATACTGGAAGGCTACTCTAAGGTCTCCTGGAAGCCTTCTCTTCTGCAGGCTGCAGAGCCCCAACACTCTCAGTCTGTCCTTACAGCAGAGCTGCTGCAGCCCTCTGATCATCTTCATGGCCTCCTCTGGACCCACCTCAACAGTTCTATGTCCTTCCTGTGCTGGGGGCTCCAGAACTGCACACAGGACTCCAGATGGGGTCTGAGGAGAGCAGAGCAAAGGGGCAGAATGCCCTGCTGCTCACACTGCTCTTGCTGCAGCCCAGGAGTCGGTTGGCTGTCTGAGCTGCACTCACACTGCAGGCAGTGGTGCAGCATCTCCAAGCTGGGTGAAGTGTACCTTGTAAAAGGCACAGGCCTGAATATTGAAAAAATGCTAACCAAAAGGAAGAGGGAAAATGTTAATCAAGCGTAAATTCCTACCTCTGCCACAGTCGGGGCCCAGGAAGCCAAGGAAGCAATGGCAAGTCCCAGACACGCAGTCTCCATTCCCATAGCAATTACTGGGACAATTATCCACCGATTCTGGAAAACAAAAGACAGTTCAGATACTTCTTTAGGCAGGAAAACAACGCTGAGTTTGGGAGGGCTGTGGATGGCAGGACAGCTGAAACATCAAAGCAATCACTGCACTTGGAGCTGAAAGTATTAGCCTGAGCTCCACTAAACCTTAATCATCCATTTACACCAATGCATAGTTCAACCATAACAGATTAAGTGCAGAGCAACCCCAAACCCTGTGATTAAATTGCAGCTGCCCACTACCCACTAGGCTTTATTCTCACTCAGTACCTGAAAATTTCCACACTTGTTTTCTTCTGGCCTCAAGTTGCACCAGGGGAGGTTTAGATTGGACATTAGGAAAAATTTCTTTACTGAAAGAGAGATCAGGGATTGGAAAAAGCTGCCCAGGGAGGTTGTGGGGTCACCTTCCCTAGAGGTATTAAAAAAAATGTGTAGATTTGGCACTTCAGGACATGGTTTAAGGGTCACAGTGGTGTTGGGCTGGTGATTGGACTTGATGTCAGGGGTCTTTTCAACCTCTGTTCTATGGTTCTATAAGCTCTCCAACGACTTTCCAATTTTTGATTTATTGGAGAGAAGCAATGCACCCATCTCGTGGTAGAACATGGTCTCAAGTTGTGTGTGGGGAGGTACAAGATATTAAGAGGAAGTTCTTCACAGAGAGAGTGATTTGCCATTGGAATAGGTTGCCCAGGGAGGTGGTGGAGTCATTGTCCCTGAAGGTGTTCAAGCAAAGACTGGATAAGGCACTTAGTGCCATGGTCTAGTTAATTGGCTAGGGCCAGGTGATAGGTTGGACCGGATGATCTTGGAGGTCTCTTCCAACCTGGTTGATTCTATGATTTTGTTGACCGGGTTAGGTGAATTTGGGGCATGTATTTGTGCCAAACAGAGCTGAGCTATGACAGAAGTACCACCCCCATGAAGCTACTGAATATAGAGATCCTTGGTTCATCTCTTCTGTATTTCTAACCAAATGCCTTCTGGTTTGTTCTGCACTGTTAGCCAAACAGCCCAAAGTGCTGGGGCTAATACTGTATCTCTGTGCAAGAGGAATGGGAGTATTTCACACTTTCTTATGTTTTTAGTTATCATCTGAAATTCCCTGACTTTGGCAAAACCAGTGGCTATTCATCTTTCAAAGGAAGTTAACAGGTAAGCAAAATGCTATCTAGCACTTTTCTTTTGAGGACGCTTCAGAATATTTGGGTTAAAAAAATGATCTTTCACAAAAGAACACAAGCTGGTAAATGTGCACATACCCCCTTCAAAAAAAAAAAAAGAAAAGAAAAGAAATTCATTTTCTTGACTAAACAGTTGAGTGAAGACTAAGTAAATGGGAGTGGGTTTGGAAAGCTGATGCAATACCATAGTTCAGCCCACACTATTATTTCATGCTTTCTCCGAGGAAGATGTGTATCAGATTAAAACTGGATGTAGCTACACAGGAGGGGTCACAGTGGTACATCTGTCATGGAGTGGGGTGGAAATCTCAGCCATGTGAGTAATGACTGTGCCTTCACAGGCATACTTCACCAGGCCTTGTGGTAGCAAAGTTATTTGTAAACTTCCTATCGGTGCAAGTGAAGAGAAACAGCTGCAGCAGAGATGTGGAGATTAGTTTCCACTCACAAATGGAAGGAAGTCTGTTTCTGGATGGGTGTTCTCCAAACAACAGAGGTTTCTGAAGGATATTTTAAAGGACATGGTGTAATTTGATCATTCATAAAGGGTAACAGCAGTTTGAAATAATAAGAACAGTTTCAAGAATTCATGCTTTAAGTCTCGGCATTTGGTATCCCATAATGGGATAGCTCCATGCAACGATGAAGGCACTCAGAAGTGCTGGCAGTTTTCTAATGCTTCATTAAGCACACTTCAGAGTGTGTGGAAATGCAACCAGAGGATGCAGTCAACACTTTGAGATTGAGCTGCCACCTTTGTTCCAGTCAAATAGCAGCCATGCTTCCTAGGAGAACGAAATAGCAAACTCGGGCCTTGTGCACTTAGATACTGATATTCAGGTATAGCAACTCTCAATTAATAACAAGCATAAACATAAATCTATCCTGTAAATGAAAATATTAACCCCTACATATATAATCTTCAGAACTTTGTGATCTTTTAATTTCCCTGCTGAAAACAAAAATAATTCTGCTTTATACATTTTTTTCCCTCCATGCTTTTGTTTACAATGATTACATCCTTCTTGTCTTCAAGAAACACATGCAGATATGGAAAGGGTTGCCCAGAGTAGTTGTGGACACCTCATAGATTCACAGAATGGTTTAGGTTGGAAAGGACTTAAAGATCATCTAGTCCCAATCCCTCTGCCATGGACAGGGACACTTTCCACTATATCAGTTCACTCAAGATCTCATCCAGCCTGGCCTTTAACACCTCCAGGGAAAGGGCATCCACAACCTCCAGTGCTTCACCACCCTTACTGTTAGGAATTTCTTCCTAATATCGAATCTAAATTTACCCTCCTCAAACTTTAAGCCATTCATTCTCATCCTGTCACTACAAGCCCTTGTAAAAAGTCCCTCCCCAGTTTTCTTGTAGGCCCCTTTCCACTACTGGAAGGCCACTATAAGGTCTTGTTGTGGGTTTAAAGAACTGACAGAGTGAAGCTCTTAAATGAATTGGAGAAAAAAACAGAATTATATTTGGAGAGAGTGTTACAGACAGAAATTACAAAGCAGATACAGAATCCATAAGCGAACCCCCTGAATTTTCCCCCAAACCAAAACTAAATCTACCATCCCCAGTGCTCCA
>VWZE01000075.1:264469-281788 GCA_013396675.1 Eubucco bourcierii
AGGTCTCCTTGGACCCTTCTCTTCTCCAGACTGAACAGCCCCAAATCTCTTATTCTGTCCCCACAGAGGAGATTCTCCAGTCCTCTGATAATCTTTGTGGCCCTCCTCTGGAGTTGCTCCAGCAGGTCAATGTCCTTCTTGTGCTGGGGGCCCCAGAACTGGATACAGTACTTCACGTGGTGGGGTCTCACAAGAGCAGCATTGGAAGTGTTCAAGAGCAAGCTTGATGAGTCTTTGAGCAACCAGGTCTAGTGAAGGGTTCCCAGCCCATGACAGGGTGGGTCAGAACTAGAAGATTTTTATGGTCCCTTTCAATTCAAGCTATTCTATGATTCTATGTTTTATAAAAGACAAAGTTCTTTTATGCACATGTACATACTTATGAAGAACACAGAGAGTGTCAGTGCTGTGAAACTAGAGAATGAGATAGGAAAGGCGATTTAACAGCTCCTGTTGCTGAAAGGGCCACTTCACTCCCTTTCCTCCGATTCTCTGATTTCCTCTCATCCTCTGATTTCCATCCTAGGTACAAGTTTAAGCTCCCTCTTCTTGTGCTGGTTCTGCAACTTGCCAGACCCTTTTGATGAGTTAGTTAAGCTCAAAAGGTAGAAAAACATTAACGTAGCAGAAGGGAAAAAAAAGAAAAAAGAAAAAAGAAAAAAAAGGTGATCTGCTTTCTACTGCTCCAAAATTGGGAGCAAAAGTGGGGCCATGCTGTTCAGCATCAGGGCAGCACTTGGATGTCTCATGAAAGCTCACCCTCATGCTGTCATTCTGGGTCAGGGTCTGCAAGCTGTGGAAGCACTGCGTGGAGGTTACGTACGCATGACCCTTGTAGTCAATGAGAATACCTATGTCAGTTCCTGATGCAGGCCAGACCCCCACTGTTATGACAACACCTATGGTAAATTAAAAACTCTTTTTAAAAGCTTTTCTTTCTTTTCTTTTTTTTTTTTCTTAAGGTTTTGCTTGAAAGGCCTAAATTGAGTCCTTGAAAAGGAGTAAAATATCCGCTCAACTGTCTTGCTATGTTTATGTAATATAATAAATAGTATGGATGCAAAAATAATTAAAAAAATCAAAGCAACATCTAAAAAGCTATGTAACATCAAGCATGGCAGCTGTTACAAAGTGTAAGCATGCACCAGACCAGTTAAAAGGTAAACTTTGTTCCTGGAAATATTAGGGTTCAGCGTGGTTTAATTGCTAAGCCCAGACTGAAACAGGCAATACTCAGTGCACCAATTAGGTGTTTACTGGAGATTATACTGAATGACTCTCACCTACCATACTGACTATGTATAATAGGATCTAGAAGCTGAGAATGACCACAGAAACACAGTGTAACTGCATTTAGGTAACCAAACTCTCCTGACTCTTAGAATCACAAAATGTTTTGCAGCGGAAGGGATGTTTCAAGGTCATGTAGTCAGACCTTCTTGCATTCAGCTGGGGTATCGTCGGCTACATCAGGTTGCTCAAAGCCCCAAACAACTTGAGCTGGAATGTTACCAAGAATGGGACAACTACTGTCTCTCTGGGCAATCTGTGCCAGTGTTTCACCAACCTCACTGTGAAAAATGTCTTCTGTGTATCTAGTCTAAACCTGCCCTCTTTTACTTTAAAACCGTCATCTCTTGTTCTGTTGAGGTAATTCACCTTAGGGTGAATTCATTTAACAAACTTCACTCCAGTAATGTCTCCTTCCCTCCTCTGACTAATTCAGATGAAGATACTGCCTTCAAAGCCCACCCCTAATTGTTCAGATCTCATCCACAGTGATCAACACTAAAGTTCATAAAAACAGTTCACGGATATTTTGTGCTGAATGTATAAATCTGACATTTTACTCTGCAAAAATGCACTCGTGTGCACACAGATCACTACACATGGTACAGTCTTTTCATTCCCTGATTTCCCAGCCTTTTCTTTGCAGTTTTGCCCAAACTGTCTCATACTATATTGTGGCCAATAGAAAAAGGTTGGGGGGAAAAAAAAAACCAAAACCCAACAAAAACCCCCAAACAAACCAACCAACCAAACCAACCAAACAAAAAAAAACCTCAAAACACCCAAAAAAAACCAAACCCCAACCAACCAAACAAACAAAAAAAAAAAAACAAAAAAACCCCAAATAAAACCAGAAAACCATCAGAAAAAAAACTCCAACCACCCAAAAAAACCCAACCACCCAGGTGAATGAAACCTACTGTACCATCTTCACTGAAGCACCTGAGTAACTTTTAATTGTGGCCTGAATTTCCTATGCTATTAATAATAGAGTAGACCCTTAAAAATCCCTTCCTCCTACTTCACTGCTTCCTCTGATGTTCCTTGTTTAACTAATATTGCCCAAAGTAACATTTCTAACTTGTTCTTAAGTTTACAGTAGCTCCTTTTGCCCTGGAGTAACCTGATAGAGATGAGATGAAGTGAAGAGAAACTCTTCCCCTTCAGCAGCTTGGCTGCTGCCACTTTGCATTTTTAGCAGTTAAAACTTGCCTGGTGTGACTCAGAGCAATTAAGGTCTTTGCACAGTCCCAGAAGTTCTTCACTACTGAAAATCTACTCCAAAAAAGTGGTAAAGATCCATGTAATATATATTTGTCTCAAAGATGCTCCTAAACAGGTCAAAAAATATTTCCACTAAGGAAGCTTTAAATGAACTTTCCTTTCCCCCCACCATGAATTCAAGAGGTAATGGGAACAAGTAAGGTTTGTGAGCAACAGGTCTGAGTGTTGCATCTGCAATACTGAGCATGGTTCTACTTATATTCCTAGGTAAAAATCATCAACTGGAATTGATTTTTACTCTGAAGAGTCCAGGCATTAGCAAGTCATACTCATAAGACTTCCCAGAAAAATCCCTGTCTTCATACAAGGACTTGTCATGGATTTAAAGAGCCAACAGAGTAAAGCTCTCAAATGAATTGGAGAAAAAAACCCCAGAATTATATTTGGAGAGAGTTACAGATAGAAATTACAAAGCAGACACAGAATCCATAAGTGAACCCCCTGAATCTTCCCCCAACCCAAAACTAAATCTATCATCCCCAGCGCTCCAATCCTCACTCCTCCATGCCTCTGCCATCCAAGAGGCCTAAGCACAACCTCTGGAGGCCCCAAACCAGGCCTACCCTTACATGTTTGTCCTGATAACACAGCTCCTGCCTGACACAAGGATGGAGGGGGAGGAAAAGAGAACAAGCTGGTCTTGCTGTGAGCTTATGAAGAGATAACAGAATTATGGGATTGAATAACAATCTTCTAATCTCTAGAGGACTTTTTTAACCTTACAGTTCCCAACCTGGGACAGGACTGAATTTCACTTCAGTGGTGGAAGACTGTGCCAGTTGGACAGGTGAGTTTATGGCCCTTCTGAAATAAACATGTAACGTGTACACACCTAAATGTACATTGCTTTAATGTCTACATTCCCAACCAAACAAGAGGTGGTGGGTGACTCAGTTTAAAAAAAGTAAGGAATCATGATGGGGGAACCCTAGAAAGAATGAAGAATCAAACTGAAAACTTCTCAGAAGCTAGGACTTAGTCACTACCTAATGGGACTCTTAACTTATAGGGACACCTTAAGTTAGTGGCACAAAGGAATTATCTTTAATACATCCATAGTCAACACTGTTACAGAGGTGAGGAACTGCCAACCAATAAACAGTGAGCTGTTCTAGTCTCCATTCTACATCTTACTTTGTGAGCTGTTTCATGAATGGGTATTTTCCAATGTATACAAATTTACATATGTTCTTTTATGAATAATGCCATGGGAACTGCTTTAGAGAATCATGACAATGTTCTGTTTGATTTATTGGTAAAGTTCACAGGGAGACCATGGACAATTCTTTTTCAGAAAGAGATGTATATTCCCTGTTTTCCAGTCTGACTCACACAGCCTTCTCTTGGCTTCCAAATCTCCTATGTGATTGAGACCAGCTGGTAAGAGCAAAGATTATGAATTGGAAGGTCAGCCAATGGATGATGCATGATGCTTTCACATGGTTTTTGCTATTGTGTCCAAAGGACATTTCAAAAGCAGCTCCCATGCCACCTTCTAACAACCAACAGCATAGAAGCAAACCTCCTGAAAGCAAATAACTCTCAGTGGGAACAGACCAGCAAAACTTAAGGTGATGTGGCTCCTAGTGGAGAATGCAGACGCTTGTGTATGAAATTAATTGTCCTGCCAGTTTCAAAGTCTAATTAGCAACTAAAAAAAAAAAAACAAACCAGAACAAAACAAAAAAACAAACCACACAAGTAATTTTCTGAATATTGTAAATACCCAGACCTCCTCTGACAGAAGGAATAAAAGAGGCACAAAGTCTTCAGATCCACACCAGTTCACTTTAGAGAACAGTACAGAAAAGCCTGCCTGAGGCAGCAGGTTTTCCCTACCCTGGTCCAGCCTACCTCACTCAGGAAATGAAGGATCTACAAAAGTGCTTCTAGATTCGTAAAAAATGAGAGATGGAAAACATGCATTGAATGTGAAAGCCTACACTTCTCAAGAAGCCAAACTCTTCTTCTGAAGTACTCTTTAAGGGCCTTCCGCTCAAGAGCTTTAATTATCAAAGCTTGGAGCAAGCCAGCTTTACTTCATGCACCACGCTGACTTACAGCTGCTGAGGATACTTTGGGATTTTTGCCATTTGTCTCAGGGGACTTTTCCAGTATGAGTGATCTCACAGCTGGCAGATTTTGAGGGGAACTTGGTTTAAAACTTTATCTCGCTGCTTGTGTTCCCACTGCAGTCGCTCTTCACCCTGAGAGAAGTTATAAAGTGGCATGACCCTGCCCATACTCATGATAAGACTTCACACTACACTATCTTTCATTTAAGAATATCACCAAGTTCAACAGGAAATTGCTCACTGTTATCACTCCCTTTTTTTTTTTGGGCTGGTAATCTGAGGCATAGACAAATACAAAGTTTGCCTCATACCATAAACCAACTCATGTGACAGCAACGAAGCTCCCAGGCTAATGGTCTGCTCAGGGGACCACTTTGCTGCTGACAAAAGGCCTCGTGAAAGCCAACTCTACTGTGGTGAGCTCTATAAAGATCTGACAGCCTGGCTTACAATTACCTACATGAATTACTTTTATCCAGATGAAAGACAATAAACATATTAAGAAGGCAGAGAAATGGTTAGATTCTTGATGGACTTCTTTTTTATGTACTCACCACATTTGTTGGTCAGCAGTATAGATACCATAACAGTATTTCCACCTTAGTTATTGGCTATGCAACATTCAACTTAATAGCTTGTTTCTATATCTTTGGGCCAGAGGCCAAGGCAGATGTTTGCCTGACACCAAATCCTATTAAAGGCTGCAGTAACACAATTGTGTGTTAAAGATAAATATTTTATAGCCTACACTTGCCACCAAACATCATCATTCCCTAGGCATTTAGAAGCAACTAGCTATTGGCAAAGAAAAAAATAGTTATCTAGCTGGCAACTGAAGGCAGTAGTTTTCCCAGGAGCTAATAAGCACCAGGACTGCTTTCTAAGAATTGATGAAATGCCATTCAGCACAGTGTGGCTGTATGAATCCAAGTGGAACTATTTCATCCCATAACCTCAATGAGTTATTCCAGAACTGATAGTGTTTGGTGTCAGAAGCACCTATAAATAGCACTGCATTAAAGGAATTATTTTTTAATGCTCAGTTTCCAGAATGAAGGTTCAAAGAAAATGAAATTTACTGTATCAATGAGAATATTAAATATTAGAATTAAGATGTAAAAAGAAAATTGGTTTCTTTTTTTAGGTTATCTCAATGTTTGGTATCTTCAACTAGTAGCCTGCTACACAGAATGGTAAGGTTGGAAGGGACCTCAAGGATCATCTAGCTCCAACCACCTGCCACATGCAGGGACACCTCCCACTAGTACAGGTTACTCAAGACCTTGTCCAACCTGGCCTTGAACACCTCCAGGGAGGGAGTGTCCTTACATTTCTATGTAAGGACTGGCCTCAAAGTCTTCTGTGCTGGTAGGAAGATAGAGAAGGTTGCTGAGTAAACTGCCACATCTTCTGATCCAGCAGCCCAGGAAAATGCAGTATGTATAGTGACTAGTGTGATAAAAGGTTCTATCCTTGCATTACGAATATCAACCCTCTCTATACACAAATTAACTACTTTATGTGAAAAATATAATGGGAATATAACAACTATATAGTGAAGAACTGTCTTCTGTATCACGTAAATACATTTATTGTCACACAGAAAGAAATTGTTGCTGTCTACTGCCTAATTTTCTGCCTGGTCATTTCCTGCTGCTAAAGGAAGTGTTTTGCTTTCTTCATGCATTCTAAAGAAGGGGAAGAAGGGAGTAGGGAAGTGTGATGGTTTGAGAGTGACCCACCCCCCACACACTTTGTAAAATCCCCCAGACTAGACCTCAGCCAGCTGGAAGTTAAGGACTGAAGCTCTATTTACAGCTCAGCACAATGTACAAGCAGAGATAGATACAATAGACAGGAATAGTTACAGACATAGACAAGTTAAAGGGAATACAGAAACACAACTCCCCTCCCAGAAATCAGAGACCCCAGGAGGGGCTCCCAACCACCCTTCCACCTTCTCCCCACCCCTATACCTTACCCCAAGATTTACCTTATGTGCAAGGTGAGTTTGGAAGATTGGCATGGGAGGTTAGAAGGAAAGTGGTTAGTGAGGTTACTCAGCAGAGAGGAGAAAAAGTCAGAAGCTAGACCCCCTGAGAGCGTCTGCCTGAGAGACTGTCTTATCTATGTTTTGAGTACTTATTTTTAAACATCTCAGCAAGCCTATGAGTGAAGTAGACATCACCATTGCTTTCTTTCCTCAGCCTGTGGTGTAATTTTCTCCATTAAAACAGTCCAATTAGCCTCAAACCAGCATAGGCAGCAGAAATGTAGATTCCATAGTTCATGCCTAACCTTAAAAATCTGCTGTGTGAGCCACGTCAACGCAAAGGAGCTATCAGGAGTGCACAGTATCCCTCTCACCCTCCAACAAATTACATCCCATGGGAGAGTGAAGGGATGCTACATAATGCCACCTTATTCTCTGCTGCTGCACCAGAACAACCTCAGCAAACCACATATTCTTTCTCCTAGACCTGCTTGTTCAGGATAAAGCTGTCATCAACAAGCTCATTGCAATAACATCTCTTTCACAAAATGCTCCCTGTCACTGCCCCAACTACGTTAGCAATAATTTTAATAGGCAGCCAGGCAGTCTAACATGAAAGGCAAAGAAGATTCTGAAGCTCTGTGAACACATTTAATTTACTTCCCAGTTGCAGAGCTTGCAGTCTTGTTTATTTTTCAAAGAAATGATGCTACTCAATTGAATTTCACTGCAGGGTAGGTTGGATCCTAAACCTGTGGTAACAATGCCAAGGGAGACATGGAGGTGAGAGGGGATAAAACAGGTTTCAAATATCTTGAAACATCAGATTTGACATTATGAGGGAAAAAAAAAGAGAGAAAAAAATTGCCTGGAAACAAAGGAAATGTGGAAATGCTGTGTCTGGTGTTCTCCTGCTCCTCCTCTTCCTTTCCCAGCTGACGTTTGAAGACTGATTCCTTCTTATGGTACATCCTCACCTGCTGAGATTTCAATTTTTTCTGCTTCATTTGTATTTTATAAGGTATTTACATTTGTAGCTCAAGTAACCACACCTGGCAGCCAGAGATGTGAAAGTCTTGACAGCATCATGGAAATTCAGTCATTATTTCCGAGTGCTCTTTCACAGTTCCCTCTTTCTGCAGGGCACCTATTATGATGCCAGTACTGTTAATGCCACTTGATGTTGGGCCAGATTTTGAGGGTTTGGGTGTTTTTTTCTTTTTCTTCTTCTTCTGAATGCTGGGAAGTTTGTTTTAATTAAAGATCCATCCATATAACCCTGTTTTGCTCTCTTATCCCGGTGGAACCCTAACCTTCACATGCAGCTCTAAGGATGCTAAATAAGGAAAAGGGTAACAGGCAAGCAGTCCTTTAAACTGCTCCTGAAATTACACCTGAGTCTGGAAAGCCAGAGTGAAGCACAGTAATCACAGTATCCAATTACACATTATTGTTCCTCCACTCTTTTTCTATAAGAACTTGAAGAAACCTCACATTTTCAACAGCAGACACTACATATCTCCATCAGTGTACTGACAACAAAAACCTGCTCCAGCCAGCAGTGACTCCAGGGGCTGCATTATTTTAAAAAGATGATGGTGAAGCTCAGGATCAGTTTGGATTTTGTATTGAAGTCCTCAAGAGCGAGTGACTTGGTCAAATTTGACAGTGCATCATGTGAGCATATTGCCCCTAGAGGTATCTGTACTTCTGCTTCTAGGCCTGGCTTGAAGATGATCAAAGGGTTGCAGCAGTTCTGCTATGAGGACAGGGTACAAGAGTTGGGGCTCTGCAGCCTGGAGAAGAGAAGGCTTCCAGGAGACCTTAGAGTAGCCTTCCAGGATCTGAAGGGGGTCTACAGGAAGGCTAGGGAGGGATTATTGGCAAGGTCTTGCAATGACAGGACAAGGGGCAATGGGTTTGAACTGGCAGAGGGGAGATTTAACCTGGATGTTAGGAGGAAGTTGTTTGCAGTGAGGGTGGTGAGACACTGGCACAGGTTGCCCAGGGAGGTTGTGGTTGCTCACTCCCTGGAGGTGTTCAAGGCCAGGTTGGATGAGGCCTTGAGTGACCTGTACTAGCGGGAAGTGTTCCTGCCTATGGCAGGGAGGTTGGAGCTGGATGATCTTTGAGGTCCCTTCCAACCTTACCATTCTATGACTCTCTATACCTACACAGGTACTCCAATGGCTGTCACCACAATAATGTCAGTCTTCCTCATTCTATTTCAAGTACATTTAACTTTGAGCCCAGCTGAAAGTACTACAAAACCAGCTTTGTTGTGCATTATTTCTAACCCTCTCTTCAACAGAAACAGGGACCAAGTGGGAATAGTTTGGGGAGTAAAAAGAGAACAAGCCCAACTGTTTCAGAAGCCTGTGCCACATTTGGTCTGAATTTGGTTTGCCCTTTGAGACAGGAGTTTTATCTCACTGATTCATTCCTTTCACTTTCTATTTCCTTTTTAAGAGGAAATCTTTGCAGTGCAGAATGCCTTATAATCTAAAGCTATCAGATGGTTGAAAGTATAAGGTGTAAGGGGATTTCAAAAGCACTTTGGCACTGGGCTCTCTATACTACATTTAAGTTAATGGTAAAATCTCCTTTGACTTCACTGGCACCAGAGGGAAGGTAACTTTTAGAAAATCCTGCTAATGTACTTCTGCTGTTCAGAGGAACATTGGGTTTGTGTTTTGTTTTGGTTTTTTTTTTCCCCTGAGAATGTGAGCAACACTGTAAGCATGAAAGGCCCTGTGAAACAACACTTCTTTAGGAATCACACACTGACCATCTGAAAAACCTCTCTTCCCTAAATCACTTGAAATATGATCACAGGTTAGAAGTTAGCTGGGAACAAAAACATCAGTGAATGATTTCCCGCCTAAACATGAGCCAGCAGTGTGCCCAGGTGGCCAAGAAGGTCAATGGTATCCTGGTCTGCATCAGCAATAGTGTGGCCAGCAGGAGCAGGGAGCTCATTCTCCCCCTGGACTCTGCACTGCTTAGGCCACACCTTGAGTCCTGTGTCCTGTTCTGGGCCCCTCAATTGAAGAAGGACATTGAGGTGCTTGAGCGTGTCCAGAGAAGGGCAACGAGGCTGGGGAGAGGCCTCGAGCACAGCCCTATGGAGAGAGGCTGAGGGAGCTGGGATTGGTTAGCCTGGAGAAGAGGAGGCTCAGGGGAGACCTTCTTGCTGTCTACAACTACCTGAAGGGTGGTTATAGCCAGGGGGAGGCTGCTTTCTTCTCTCAGGCAAGCAGCACCAGAACAAGAGGACACAGTCTCAAGCTGTGCCAGGGGAAGTTTAGGCTGGAGGTGAGGAGCAAGTTCTTGGCTGAGAGAGTCATTGGCTGCTGGAATGGGCTGCCCAGGGAGGTGGTGGAGTCGCTGTCCCTGGACGTGTTCAAGGCAGGTTTGGACGTGGCATTTGGTGCCATAGTCTAGTCTTGAGGTCTGCAGTAACGCGTTGGACTTGATGACCTTTGAGGTCTCTTCCAACCCTGGTGATACTGTGGTACTGTGATTTTAAACAGAGAAGCCGGTGGGCTGAAGCCTTCGCCCTCCTTCCACAATACAGTTTCTAAGCACAATAACTCTAATCCCATTCTTGTAACATACACATGACAAGGTTGTGGAGATCTAGACAGACAGCTTGTGAGTGCTTTTTTCCTCCTAGTTTTCCTTTTTTGCAGCTGGAATACTTTTAAATCTGAATTTCGCTCCAGTCAATGAAACCCTCATATCCCAAATTTGCCCAAGGGATTGTAAAGATTTTTTTTTATTATTATTACTCTCTCTATATATTTTTTTTTGTTCCCACTCATAAATTGTTACAAACTAATACAGGAAATAACAATTATTCAGCCTTCAGGGTTCAACTTTTGGAGCTGCACTAGCAAGCAGGAAGTTACTTCACATTCAGTACATTACAGTATCTGCTCCTGTAGCTCAGGGCAAGGCTAAAGCTGGCCTTGAGCTTCATTTTAAATGATGTAAGTTGGTGTATTCTAGGGGAAAAGAAAAAGCAAACCATTCTTACGCATACATAGTCAGAGAACTTTGGATGGGTTCTCATTTGGTCAAACAAATGCCATGAAACATGAGTGATATTATGATTTTGGGTGCATTGGGTTCATTTCACATAAGATCTTCAGCAACTATATCCAGCCTGATAAAGCAGGAACGATTGAAGTTCAGGTAGGTAGGTCCCCTGTGCTAGGGAGATGGCTGGCCTCCTGCCCCTGCTACAGAAAGGTCTCAGTGCCCTCTATACTTCACGTCACAACTGCTCCCCTGTAGAAATGCCCCCAGCTTACATGCTCAGCTGTAAGCACTGCATGCTCAGGCAACTGCATTCAGCTCCCACTGGTCTTCCATAAGAGCCAGAGAGCCTGGAAGAGGAGGCTCAGGGGAGTCCTTATTGCTGTCTATAACTACCTGAAAAGAGGTTGTAGCCAGCTCTCCTCCCAGGCACCAACGACAGAACAAGAGGACACAGTCTTAAATTGTGCCAGGGCAGGTTTAGGGTGGATGTTAAGAAAATTTTAATGGTAAGAGTGACTGCCCATTAGAATGGGTTGCCCAGGGAGGTGGTGGAGTCACTCTGCCTGGAGGTGTTTTAAAGTAGACTGGATGAGCATGGTTTAGTTAATTAGAAAGGTTAGGTGATAGGCTGGACTTGATGATCTTAGAGGTCTTTTCCAACCTGGTTAATTCTGTGATTCTGTGAAACAGCAGAACTTATGGCTGTGGTTTTGCCTCTGGCAAACTGGTCACACAGACTTGGTTGAATTAGGTTCTCCTCAGAGTGTCCAGTAAACCCTCCAGAAATCACTTTACTGCAATTTTGGTGATTTTTTCCAGAGACTGTTTAGCACTTGGATAAAGGAAGCAGTCATACATCTAATACACAGCCTAAGTGTTATCATTTAAGAAGTCAGCATATGCCAGGAGTTACTGTACAGACTATGTCCTTCTCATCTCACTCAGTCTCTGTGAAAAAGATTGGTCCAGAAACTCCTAAGGTACTGATGTTACTGGCTTCTGGGTTTTTTGTGCTCAATTAAACTCAAGCAAGTACACAGACTTTAATGAAGCCTCTGGAAAATTAAGTCTTAAAAAAGTCTGTTGTTCTAGTAGAGAACAGGTTCTCCTTTTGTTTGCCCAAGGGGATGAGTAACTCCCACAGCCTTATTTTCTGTGTTTTAGCAAGGGGAGCATTCATGGCAAGTGAAGTCTGCACAGAGCTGTTCTAGCAGCTCAGTAATACGACCCAGGAATAAACCAAGCTGTGCTTACATTAGCCTGCAGTCTGGGTTGCATGGAAAGAGCTATATACAAAAGTGTAAAAACAAAAACCATATGCCCTGTTTCTCCAGAAGCCCTCAGACAGCATGATATGTTCTGTTATTAAAGCAGAATTCTCCTACTCTTGAAAAAAAAAATGAACCAGGGAAAAAAGGGGGGCAGAAATAACAGAAAGAAAGCCAAAGGCTTTAACTTCAGTATTAAATAAACTTTTTCTTGACCCTAAAACTAAAGTAATTATGCCAATGAATAAACCTTTTGCACAGGCTCTGTCAGATCAAGAGAACTTGCTTGCTTGCAAACAGGACACTGACAAAAAAATTTCAAGGCTACCAGCCCATGGGAAGTACAGATGTAAGGCAAAGGTTTTCAGAAAGACGAATCTACCTCCATTTCTCTACTACTTTAAGGCATGACCAGAGCCAGACAAAACATTGGTCACTAAAGACATTCAGACATCTCACTCCTACTGACATGAATACTTGGCATCCAAGCTATCTAGCCAAACATGCCTTCATTTCTTCTCTAGAATAATATGGATTAAAACAGGTGTCACACTACAAGTATTTTATATGACTAAAAATATGTCGTCTATTTTGCCCACCCAAGTTGCCACTTGTAGTCGTAAGGCCTACCAAAAGACAAATGTACATGCAGCAACCGCAATAAATAAAAATTAAACAACAGAAAGCTAAAGTGTAACAATAAATAAGTCATTCCATCTGTGCTTGAAAGCTCAAACAGGTTTACTTTACACATTGATTATTTTCTACTGCTAGATTTTGCTCACAGAGCATCAATGAAGAGATACACTCTGTATGAAAAGAGCAACTGAAGAAGTTTTTAGAGACAAGTATCTGACCTTTGATGGCAGTTTATTTAATTATCTTAGGGACACGTCTCAAATTTCCCCTTCTTTAGAGATTGCCTTGTGTCTCAAAAAGAAGAATCCTGAAATAATAATTTTGCCTGCCACTATGGTTTGGGAAGCAGGGTTATTATGTAAGAATTGTTTGAGACACTTCACAGTATCACAGTATCACCAGGGTTGGAAGAGACCTCAAAGCTCATCAAGTCCAACCTGTCACCACAGACCTCAAGACTAGACCATGGCACCAAGTGCCACATCCAAACCTGCCTTGAACACCTCCAGGGATGGTGACTCCACCACCTCCCTGGGCAGCCCATTCCAGCAGTCAATGACTCTCTCAGTCAAGAACTTTCTCTTCACCTCCAGCCTAAACTTCCCCTGGCACAGCTTGAGACNTTTTCACTTGCAGAGTGAAAAAAGGTCATCACAAATAAGACTTAGCTTTGAAACAATTGGTCTGACTTCAGGTGTCTTGCAAATGCTGCAGCTCCACCAGAAGCAGGCAGAAAGCTGCAGGTAGCAGTTAGGGAGTGGTGTACTACAGGATCGTGTACAAACATTACTGACTGAAGCTGAAAGGGATTTAAGAACCAGGAGCAATGCATGACCTGTGAGGAATTATCTGAAAAGGCAGACAGGGAGCTACACTCTAACACCGGGGCATGCTCACCCCTTGGTTCACTTCACTGGGAAATGAGACTGTTCATCAATTTCTGAGAAAAAGGGAAAAAGATTAAGGAAGCACTGATAAAGCTATTGCTGCCTTCTAGCTACCAGCACAAAGAGATATATCAATCCATGTAAAAACATCATCACTGTTTTACTGAGAATAGCAAATAAAAATCCTCTGGGCACAGGCAGTGCAAACTAACGTGAAAAGTTTCACGACCACAAAGTCCTCCTTCCATTTCCAGATCCAGGCTCAGGCTAGGTTTATTTTTTACTAAGCTCTATAAAGCAAATGGATTAGATTTACACATAGGCTGGATGAAAAAATGAAATCTCACTAAGCACACCTGCTTGGAGAGGGAAATTCTTGCAGCTCATAGAAAGCCCAGACAGAGGGAGTTCACCCCACATTTCTGGCTCTCCAGGCAATACCCCACCTATCAGGTTGTGTTGAATTTGGCTAGGATGGGAGATGGCAATCTCTTACCTCTTTGCCATACTTCTGCACACATTAATAAAAAAAAGAAGTGTCAGCAACAAGAGGGTAATAAAAAAAAAAAAAAAAAAGCATTGACCAACTGAAAGAGTATCTGTCAAGCAAAGGTTTGTAATGGGACACAGAGCTGAAGGCAAAAAAAAACTATTTGCAGAGCATGCAAAGCTCTGCTGTTTCGCAGAAGATAGATCAATAACTTCAAAAATGAAGTTGTGATTTTCTCTGCCACTATAGTTCCTTTTTTTTTGGTGAAGAGTTAAAAATAGGAATTATGAGTCTGGGAAGGAACAGGCCACTAACTAATTATCTGTAGAAGGTTGTGAGAAGGTGGAGGTGCTCAGAAGTCCTTATGTGAAACAGGGGAAGGTGACCATACTCACAAAGTTCAAAAAGGCTAAGGGCAAGGCCCTTTACAGAGCTTGGGGCAATCTCAGGCACTAATACAGGCTGGGTGGAGAACAGATTTCAGTGCAGTCTTGAGATGAAAGACTTAGGAGTGTTAGTTGATGAGAAGCTCAGCATGACCTGGCAAAGTGCACTAGCAGCTCAGAAAGCCAACTGTATCCTAGCCAGCAGGTTGAGGAAGGGGATTACGCCTCCTTGCTTTGCTCTGTTAAGATCCCACCTGCAGTGTCCAGCTCTAAAGTCCTCAGCACAGGAAAGACAGATCTGTTGGATCAGGACCAGAGGAGGGCCATGAAGATGATCAGGGGCTGGAATACCTCCTTTATGAGGACAGGCTGAGAGAGCTGGGGTTGTTCAGCCTGGAGAAGGCTCTGGGAAGACCTTACACTAGCCTTCCAGTACCTAAAGCGGGGAGAACACCACTTGCAATAACAGAGCACTTCCATGGAGCAGCTGGAGTCACATTAACAGCTAAAGGGTCCTGATTCAGCAAAGCACTTGCTAAACTTTTTGCTGGACAAAGCCTAAGGAGATGTTCTGAAAAGGGTACCTAGGCCATTAAAACCACTTCTTCTCATTTGTAGTCCTGAAGATGTAATTGTACATAGGGGATTTTTAAGTTGAGTAACTCAGGCATTACGGAGCTAAAAGAAAGTTTAAGCCAGAACAGATCACACTCCACATTAGTCTGCACGTTCTCCTGACTCCTTAATATTTACACAAAACCAATTTAGACTTTTCCAGACATCTGCAAAGCGAGTGTAAAGAATGTGAATGGACTTAAGAGAAAGCGAATCACACATATGTATCCTCTCTGAATTGGCAGTTAGAGTTTAAGTCACTTTACACACAGGCAGCAAAAATAAGGGAAGCAAATCTGAGTTACTCAGGCTCTTCCTTCCCCCTTTGCTAAGAACAAGCTGGACACAACTGCACTTTCACTCCAAGTTGAGGAATAGTGAGAACAGCTGGCACACAAGTCCCATGCTTGCTTCTGTGCCCTGTAATTTCTCCTCTCTAAGCTCAGTCCTACCTTGAAGTGCTCCTTTGTTGGGGTGAGAAGTATCCCAACAAAGCGAGTCCTAGGGTCTGTATGGGGGTGGGTTATATCTTAGGCTATTGCAAGAAAGACACTACCTTTTGATGTATATTGCAAAGTGCTGCATCTGCTGGTAGCCCCTTATAAACAACACCACCAGCTCACTTTGATGAAGGAACATACTTAAAATGCTTTATGGGTTGTAAAGGGGGCAGGAGGAACAAAAGTCCTTTTCTTAAGCCTTGTCTCTTGGGAAAAAAAAAAAAAGGCTATCTAAAACCTTGCATCCTGTCACAGGGGTTCTCCATGTGTTTCCTGTTGCTTGTTGGGTGACATGCTGGTAAACAGTTAAGCTCTCCTCCAACAGACAGCTGCTTTTGCTTTGGATTTCTCAGTGGCCCTGCACAGTCAAGCTTGCCTGAGCTCAGTGGTAACAGCTGCTGGAAGACACTTTCTCTCCAACTGTTTTCAAGCTCTGTGATGTTTCTTGCTTCTACTGAGCAGATTTCTGGCCAACATCTGTCTCAGATCATAGAATCATAGAATGGTAAGGTTGGAAGGGACCTCAAGGATCATCTAGTTCCAACTCCCTGCCATAGGCAGGGACACCTCCCACTAGTACAGCTCACTCAAGGCCTCATACAATCTGGCCTTGGACACCTCCAGGGAGGGAGCATCCACAACCTCCCTGGGCAACCTGTGCCAGTGTCTCACCACCCTCACTGGAAAGAACTTCCTCCTAACATCCAGTCTAAATCTCCCCTCTGCCAGTTTAAGCCCATTGCCCCTTGTCCTGTCGTTGCAGGACCTTGTAAATAATCCTTCCCCAGCCTTCCTGTAGGCCCCCTTCAGACACTGGAAGGCTACTATCAGGTACCCTCTAAGCCTTCTCTTCTCCAGGCTGCAGAACCCCATCTCTTCAGCCTGTCCTCACAGCAGAGCTGCTCCAGCCTTCTGAGCATCTTTGTGGCCTCCTCTGGACCCGCCCCAACACTTCCATGTCCTTCCTGTGCTGAGGGCTCCAGAACTGCACACAGGACTCCAGGTGGGGTCTGAGGAGAGCAGAGTAAAGTGGCAGAATCCCCTCCCTTGCCCTGCTGCCCACGTTTCTCCTGATGCAGCCTAGGACTCAGTTGGCTGCCTGGGCTGCATGTGCACACTGCAGGTTCATGTTGAGCTTTTCATCACCCAGACTCCAAGGTCCTTTTCCTCAGGGCTGCTCTCAGCCATTCACCACCCAGCCTGTATTTGTGCTTGGGATTGTGCCTACCCAGGTGCAGGACCTTACACTTGGCCTTGTTATGTGGTGATGTGGTGATTCCAGTCGATTCCTCAGGCTAGTATTTTGCTCCACTGGATTGTGCTGAATAAATCACCACTGCCAAGCAGAGGTGAATCCAAAAGGTGCTTTTCAGAGAAGTGCTGCTATTAGAAATTTCAGAAAGTGCCACCAAAGTCGTCTGCAAAAAGGTCAATGTATTGAGAGACCTGGATTGGCCATTCCTTCATGTCTTGCATTGTAATTCAGAGGAATGAGATAGAAAAATGCTGTTAGAAGCTGAAAACTTTCCTGGTATCATCTTTCTTTTCCTCCACCTGAAGTGCTTTGTGTTATGCAGAAGCAGAGGCTGACAGGTACTACCATGCCGTGTTCTCCCCAGGTTTATGTGCAGTGGCATGTTGGAGGCACACATTTTGACACCACTCTTTAGTGATGATGATTCCCCCTCCTTTCAGAAAACTGGTCAAACTGCCATCTCCTACCCTCAAGAGCAGTGCTAATGTTCCTGAGTGGCCTCAGTTACAGCAACATCCCATTCCAAAAGTGCCTTACAATTTAGGCAATTAACTGTGTGTTTTCAAAATGGGAATACAGATTTCCCCCCCCCC
>VWZE01000075.1:281839-294810 GCA_013396675.1 Eubucco bourcierii
CTTTTCTCTAAAATAATGGAGGCAAATCATCCCAGACAAGCAGTGCACAGTAACTGCAGTTGAGATTGTTAAACAGAGCCTGCCATGATCTGAATGGCTCTGAAAAATTCAGCCTGTTGGAACACAGCAGATACACTTGGAAAAAACCACCTTTTCCATTCACCATTTTTATTGCTGAAAGAAAAGCTCTGGTCCTCTACTCAGGTGAGTCCTCACTCACAGGGGAGGTTTGCCTGGAGGAGTCCCTACACAGTTTGGCTTTTTGAGAGTATCATTATGATCACCATTATCAGTTTTGTGCTTTCTTCTACTACCTGTGATAAGTAATTAATGCTTAGTGCAATTTTCCCAGCGGTTTTATCACCCTCACAGCATCTCTGGGGTAATGCCACTCTCCTCAGTGTTATGTGGTGAGCAGCTGAAGCATGAGCCTAGGCTGGGTCAGTATTAGCACATCAATCAGAATTCAGGAGTTCCAGGCTGCTGGTCCTCTTCCCAGATCATCAGATCTTACTTCTTCCTGCATCACAGCTGTACATTTTAAGCACACTTTGACTGTAAGCCCTATGCCAGTGTAATAGTAAGTGGAGATTTTTCAACGTGCTCCTGCCACAGAAATCCAATTAAATATCACCTTGCCTCTTGACAGTCAACACAACTCCTTTGCAGGTTCCTCACCCCACACAGATAGATCTAAAAGCTCCCATCACATGCAACTTGATTTATTTGTTTGGCATTGCAATTTTACACCCCAGTTCATAAACACCATGTCAGGTTGCTGTATCCTCTTTATTCTGGCACCAACCAAAGTTGTAACGCTACGGTATTTTTAGACTTAAAATCTAGCAACTTGTCTTGCCAGACCTCATGAATGTACTAGAAAAGTTCTGAAGCACTATAGTACATTCACACAAAACACACCTGCTTTGATTTTTTTTTTTTTGTAACCAAGCTGTTGAAATCTAGATAAGAAAGGTACCAACTTGTTAAGGCTATTACATTTTTTATGCTACTTAAAAAAAGCTGCACTCCTCTGGCCGAATTCTAGTGAAGAAGTTTTTATCTTCCTATGAAAAATTTGTACTTAGTTCAAATGAGTTTCAAAGGGCATAGCATGTGCTTAACCAGTTTTTCCTGCACTCTACAGATTTGTGTGTATATTTTGCCAGTGGGCAAAATGATTCCCACCTATAGGGCACAGCTCTGTTTTATAGCAAGTGAAAACTTCCTTGTGCTGAAACACAGAACGAATCCAGATCAACAGGGCATATGCAGAATATCTCATGGACTATATACCATGGACTGTGAAGTTAAAGCAGTCTAAATCAGAAAAAAAACAGTTACCTTAAAGACAGTCTGACAGGCATCTTATCTAAACTATTCACCATTTCCCTGCTGTTCAATGAAAAATTAAGAATGCTTCGTGCTTGCACCTCCCCACCTTTTTTTCCCGCCCTCTAAAGTCAGTGCAAAGAGACCAAGAGAAAAGCCTGGCTAATAGCATCACTTTGAAAACAAAGACAACTAGAGACTCTGCTTCAAAAGTGTCTTCTGCTGTGACAGCCTGACTGATTTTCCTGTGACAGGAAATTTTAAACTGAAGAAACACTTAGACATGGAGTAGAAAGACAACTTTCAGAAGAATACCTGGAGGTTCTTCTGAGTAGAAGGTGGTTGGTTTGAGTAAAACTTGTACTGTTCAAATGAAAGGACATCTGCATTCTACAGGTCATGACTTTAATTTCATAAACTAATCACAGTATCACCAAGGTTGGAAGAGACCTCAAAGATCATCAGGTCCAACCCGATACCACAGCCCTCAAGACCAGACCATGGCACCAAGTGCCACGTCCAAACCTGCCTTGAACACCTCCAGGGACGCTGACTCCACCACCTCCCTGGGCAGTCCATTCCAGCAGTCAATGACTCTCTCAGTCAAGAACTTTCTCCTCACCTCCAGACTAAACTTCCCCTGGCACAGCTTGAGACACTCAATTCTTACATTGCTTGAGCATGAACAGGATTGAATATGTGCATTTTCAGGTTTTAAATTTAACACAATATTACAGTAGTTTCCACTTCTGCATTAGATAAACTTTAGCACTAAAATGGAGTATTGGGATCTTAATGACTTTCCTTTAATAAGACCTAAAATTTTAATTAATCTGCCAAGACAAATTATAGCCCATAGCTCTTAGGTAACTTGCAGACAGCTGAGACTCAGCACCAATGCCTCTTCTGGGAGAAGGATTAATGGCAATTTTGGAATGAATCTGCCTTTTTTCAGCAAAGAAAAGTCCACTAGACAATGGCCATAGCTAGAAGAAAGCTGAGTGCTGGTTTCATGGGGCAATATTTAAATGAAAGCCAAATGAATTTGGGTACATGAGCAGTTTCAGTAAGTTGGTTAAATTTTAAGTATTATTAAATCAGAAATAGATTCTGATATTTACAGGATGGAGAAAGAACACTGAGTATGCTAGGCTGCCAGGCTGCCCACAGGTAGCATCTTTTCCTCCTTGGACAGCAACAAATTGGTGCCTGCATGCTGATCAGGCAGGAAAACTTTAACTAAACAAGTGTCTCATTTTCTCTGGCAGTAATTTGGTCTTCCTAAGAAATGTCACCTTCTTTCTGTTGGCAAGGACAAACAGAGATTCTTGTTACTGTGTTTCCTACTATTAAGCCTTGCCTTGCTCTTTATTGTAGCTTTGACCCCAGCATTCTGCCTGAACTCCAGTTTGAGTAATTTTGACAGTGCTCAAAGGCAGGACTGTCTGCCACACAAAAACCCTTGCACAGTGCTGCTGTGTGCTCTTCAATCTACAGCAGAAAGAAAAAAACACCAAACAAACCCAACCAACCAAGAAAAAAAAAAAACCAAAACAACCCAACCTTAAATTAAAAGATGATCAAAGGAACAAAACAAAGCAGGGAATTTCAAGCTTGTAATCCATCTTTGGCAATGGCTAGAACCTTGTTACAGATAGAGTTACTGAAAAGGCCTACAAAATATTTATGAGATATTTAGTGCCTAACAGTATTCAGCCTGTTGTTAAATACATCCTCCACAAGCACTCTCTCCCAAAACCACACAAAGCTTCCATGCAACCCGAGTCAGTGCGCTAATGCCTTGCCCCAAGGCATACTTAGGAGTAATGCAGGAAATCCTTACCAATAGCAGTAGTAAGAAAAGAAACCACTTCCGATTCTTTGCCGTCGTTGTAGAAGGCTAAATGCCATATTCCTGAATCTAAATACTGGATGAAGCCTGTCTCGTGGCTGGACAAGGGCACAAAGGCTCTGTGTTGCCGCTGAGGTCCTTCTAGGCTTCTTGCCTCCTGGGTCAGTAGACGCCGTCCATCAAGGAGCTCAACAAAGTCAAACTGAAACAGGAAGAAGAAGGGTGAGTGTGATGGTTTGGGAGTTACCTGCCCCTCCACACTTTGTAAAAGCACCCAGACTAGACTCAGCCAGCTGGAAGTTAAGGACTGAAGCTCTATTTACAGCTCAGCACAATGTACAAGCAGAGATATACAAAACAGACAGGAATAGTTACAGAAATATACAAGTTAAAAGTAATACAGAAACACAGCTCCCCTCCCAGAAATCAGAGTCCCCAGGAGGGGCTCCCAACCACCCTTCCACCTCCTTCCCACCCCTCTACCTTACCCCTGGGTTTGGTTTATGCACAAGGTGAGTTTGGAGCATCAGCCAGCGGGGTTAGAAGTAGTGGTTAGTTAGGTTAGCAGGGAGGAGAGGACCCAGTAGCTCCCACAGAGAGACCAAGAGACTCTGTCTTATCTATGTTTGTGTTCTTATCCTTAAACACCTCAGTAAGCCTATGAGTAAAGCAGACATCACCATTGTTTTCCTTTCACATTTCTCCATTAAAATATTCCAATCAGCCTCAAACCACCACAGGTGGGTTTGTGTATTTCATGCTTTCTGAAGTTCAGCTTCTTGCTCCGGGTCTGTCTTATGAGTTCACACCAAGCATTAAAATATTGGATACATCTACAGAAGCACCAACAAGATTTTCTCTGGTAACTGCAGTATGTTTCTGCTTTACCTGCAAGCATTCACTTTGGAAACAGCTGTGAGATAAATACATTTTCTGTAATTGCATGAGTAAAAAATTCAGCCTTATTTAAAATGTGACTTGAATGGAATTGTTGGAGCGGGTCCAGAGGAGGGCCACAAAGATGATCAGAGGGCTGTAGCAGCTCTGCTATGAGGACAGGTTGAGAGAGTTGGGGCTCTTCAGCCTGGAGAAGAGGAGGCTTCAAGGAGACCTGATAGCAGCCTTCCAGTATCTGAAGGGGGCCTACAGGAAGGCTGGGGAAAGATTATTTGCAAGGTCCTGCAACAACAGGACAAGGGGCAATGGGTTCAAACTGGCAGAGGAGAGATTTAGACTGGATGTTAGGAGGAAGATCTTTCCAGTGAGGGTGGTGAGACACTGGCATAGGTTGCCCAGGGAGGTCGTGGATGCTCCCTCCCTGGAGGTGTCCAAGGCCAGGTTGTTTGAGGCCTTGAGTGCCCTGTACTAGTGGGAAGTGTCCCTGCCTATGACAGTGGGTTGGAACTAGCTGATCCTTGAGGTCCCTTCCAACCTTACCATTCTATGACTTGGGGCACTTTGACCCTGCTGATATCATAGAATCATAGAATGGTAAGGTTGGAAGGGACATCAAGGATCATCTAGTTCCAACCCCCTGCCATAGGCAGGGACACCTCCCACTAGTACAGCTCACTCAAGGCCTCATTCTGAATGTTCACATTCTGTGGAAATACAGCCAGGGAAACATGAGGTCTAAGCTTTGTGCCCAAATTGCACTATATGCATGGTAAGAAGGTTGGTTGTTAGTGTCCTAACTAATACAGAAAACAGGCCAAAAAAAAATATATCTAGTCTAAATGAGCTGTTTGCAGGAACTGCTATGGGTCACCAAGGAAAAGATAAGTAGTAGTGTAGTAAAGTAAGTAAGGTAGTAAAGTAAACGGTAGATAAGAGTAAGTAAACTCTGGCAGAGATTTTGCAGAAGTATTTTGTTTATATTATAGCAGTAGCAAATGTGATTAAAAGATGGTAGAAGATGAAGGTGGAAAGAGAGACATAGCAATATATTGGACTGGACATTAGGAAAGGAGTGGTCAGGTATCAGAATGGGCTGCCCAGGAAGGTGGAGGAGTCACCAACACTGAATGTGTTTAAAAGGTTTTTGGATGTGGTGCTTGGGGACATGGTTTAGGGTGCACCTTGTGGAGTAGGGATACTGGTTGGACTTGGTGATCCTGAGGGTGTTTTCCAATCTGAATGTTTTTGTGGTACAAAAGTCTCACTCAGGGGGGATAGCTTTTAGATGTTTTCCTCAAAAGGACATCTTAGTTTTTTGGGGTTTTTTGCCAGGGTAACTTCAAGGCCAAGTGTAAGGTCCTGCACCCGGGTAGGCACAATCCCAAGCACAAATACAGGCTGGGTGGTGAATGGTTGGAGAGCAGCCCTGAGGAAAAGGACCTTGGAGTCTGGGTTGATGAAAAGCTCAACATGAGCCTGCAGTGTGAGTGCAGCCCAGGCAGCAACTGAGTCCTAGGCTGTATCAAGAGAAGCATGGACAACAGGGCAAGGGAGGGGATTCTACCCCTTTACTCTGCTCTTGTCAGACCCCAGCTGGAGTCCTGTGTGCAGTTCTGGAGCCCTCAGCACAGGAAGGACATGGAAGTGTTAGAGTGGGTCCAGAGGAGGCCACAAAGATGATCAGAGGGCTGGAGCAGCTCTTCTATGAGGACAGGCTGAGAGAGTTGGGGCTCTTCAGCCTGGAGAAGAGAAGGCTTAGAGGGTACCTGATAGTAGCCTTCCAGTATCTGAAGGAGGCCTACAGGAAGGCTGGGGAGGGATTATTTACAAGGTCCTGCAACGACAGGACAAAGGGCAATGGGTTTAAAGTGGCAGAGGGGAGATTTAGACTGGATGTTAGGAGGAAGTTCTTTGCTGTGAGGGTGGTCAGGCACCGGAACAGCTTGTCCAGGGAGGTTGTGGCTGTTCCCTCCCTGGAGGTGTTCAAGGCCAAGTTGGAGTAGGCCTTCAGTGCCCTGTACTAGTGGGAGGTGTCCCTGCCTATGGCAGGGGGTTGGAACTAGATGAACCTTGAGGTCCCTTCCAACCTTACCATTCTATGATTCAGTTGAACAACAGCTTTGAGTTTTGCTACTAGTATTGCAACTACCTTTACTTCCCTATCTAAATAACTACCTACTGTAATAACTGCATTTTGTCTGGTAATATATTAGTAGGACAAGTTAGAGATAAGCCTAGCAGACATCACAAATATTCAGTGAACTGTACCCAATCTGAGTTTTACTGTATTTAAGTGAACAGGACAATCTGTGAGCAGAATCCAGCAGCTGAGACATAGCTTAGCTTTTCTATTCCCTGAATTCACTTGATTTTGCCTCTTTCATCCAGCTGGACAAGCAGGTTTGCAGTTTTTGACAGGAAGAAGAAATACAGGCAGAAAGAACCAACGTTGCTTATTTTTGTACCAGTAAATTTTGCCGCACCGAATGGCTACTGAGCGTCACAACAATATTAAAGCTTCTTTTCACTTAATTGCAGCAAAATTTGGGTGCTGCTGGTTTGATAGGGGCTTCAAACACAACCAAGAGAAGAAACTGACAACTCTCTGCAGTCATTTCTAAAGTAAAAAGAAAGTGTTTATTTCCAACACCGCTGAGAAAAACTCTGCATGAAGTTTGCACACTCGATGACAGATTTTGTCCTCAGAGTATTTTAATTACTGTATTTTAAAAAAAAATATATTTACATTAATTAAATTTTGGTCCTCTATTTTTTTTTCTTCTATATTACAGCACACATCTCTCAAATTTGGTGCTGAAGTGGTTTTGGAGAACGTAAAAGCTGTCACACCTGTAAAGGGCCTTCCTTTTGGGTGTCTATCCAAGTTAGGTTTGGTAGGGACAGTTTATTTTCAAAATAACCTAAATACAAACTACTCAAATTGACACCATAAAAAAAAATATAGAATTCAAAATACAAAGTAAATATGGAATCTAATGCACAATCAAATATGTAAATTTGTTTTGAGAAAAATAAACTTTGAAAGCATGTAGTGATAGGACAATGGGCAATGTTTTTTTTAATTGGAGCAGGGTAGATTTAGGTTGGACATAATGGAGGAAGCTCTTAAGTGGGAGTAGTGAAGCACTGGAACAAAGATGTGGCTGAGGTCCTGTCCCTTGAGACATTAACAGTACCACAGTATCACCAGGGCTGGAAGAGACCTCAAAGATCATCAAGTCCAACCCATCATTACAGACCTCAAGACCAGACCATGGCACCAAGTGCCACGTCCAAACCTGCCTTGAACACCTCCAGGGACGCTGACTCCACCACCTCCCTGGGCAGCCCATTCCAGTAGCCAATAACTCTCTCAGTGAAGAACTTTCTCCTCACCTCCAGCCTAAACTTCCCCTGGCACAGCTTCAGACTGTGTCCTCTTGTTCTGGTGCTGCTTGCCTGAGAGAAGAAGGTAACCTCCCCCTGGCCACAACCACCCTTCAGGTAGTTTTAGACAACAAGGAGGTCTCCCCTGAGCCTCTTCTTCTGCAGGCTAAACAATCCCAGCTCCCTCAGCCTCTCTCCATAGGGCTGTGCTCGAGGCCTCTCCCCAGCCTCGTTGCCCTTCTCTGGACACGCTCANGGGTCAGACTTGACAGGGCCCTGAGCAACCTGATCTATTTGGATGTGTCTCTGCTCACTGCAGAGAGGTTGGACAGGATGTCTTTTGAAGGTCCCTTCCAACCCAGTGCATTCCATGGTTCTGTAACTCAAGAGAATACTCTTCAGAGGTAGACACTGTAAGCCAGGTATTTGTAGTTATTCTGAAGATCAGCTATTGCCTAGGCAGATCCCTCCTCAGCTCTCAAGTGTGGCAATGACTGACTCAGCCAAGAAGGGCCATGACAAAGGACAGCCTGGTGCTGTCTGGCTGCTGGGAACGTCTCAGAGGAGTTGAGTTTGACTGAGGAATGCATTGCTCAAGCGTACTGAGCTAGTAAAAAAACCGCAAGAGAAAAAAAAAAAACAACCAACCTACTCATTTCCACTCCAGAGTGTGATGAACCAGCTTGACTAGAGTTTGAAAATGTAGTTGCAGGTAAAGCTCACAGATGTCAGCATTTGGTGAGGTGGATCTCAAAATTAGTTTTCTAGTGGGACTGCAAAGAAAATGACACTTCTAGAATGTTATCTGCCTCATCTTAGTTGGTATCTAAGAAATGTTCCACAGGCTGTGAACATCCATTTCTTGCTACATACTAGATGTTGCTGCTTAAAGATCAGTGAGGAAAAACAATTCCAAAGCACCCAGTTCTGCTGAGCTGCTGTTGTTCCAGTCAAGCCTGGGTTGCACTTACTTGGGGCTTCCTGCCAAGAGTAAGAGTTTGTCTTCATAAATATTTGCAAGGTGCTGCTGCAGATGTTGATGACTTTGGAAAGTTACTAGCTGTAACTATTAATTGAACCACAAATGGATTGTGCTTTATTGCATTTTAATACAGAGAGGTTTTTGGTTTTTTTTTTAATAGGCAGTTAGAGTTATTGAAAGCAAGGAAATCATAGATAAAACACCATGCTAATCAGATTGTGGGAGTGGAAAAATGCCTCCTACAAGCTGTGGTGGCCAATCCCTGAAATTTATGATTTAAAAAAAAAAAAAAATCTGGCTTAAGTTAAAAAAAGTTTTTAAAATTATTTGATCTAGGAAGATTAAGTCTAAGAGTCTGCATAAAATTGTGGAATTTTATGATTTGTTGGGAAGAATGAGAAAAAAAAATGCCTTTAGTTAACACTAAGTCATTCCAGCCTTCTGAAGGCTCCATTTCTATGGCTGTGGCAATTTGGAGCTTTCCCTTTCCTCCTGGTCTTCAGCGTTCATGGCTGCTGGCAATCTCAACTAAAAGAATGATCAGCACAGGTAGCAAACCCTTCCCTAAAAGAATCTGGAATAGTTTGTTTTATCATGAACAAATAGAACTCCTCACATTTTACCAAACTCGGGAACTAATGCAAGGGTTCTACAGCTTTGGGATAACCCAAAGAGCCTGAAAGAGAGTGTAGACTGTGGTCAGGGGTCACACTAAAGAAGATGGATTATCTAATCAGAAAATATAATTAATTAACTAACAGAAAAATAACCCCAAGACCCTGGTTATCAGCTAGAATTTTATAATTGCCATCAACAGGGCACACTAGGGAAAAAAAAAATAGGGCACCCTTCATTAAACTCTTCTGGGGGAGACAACACCACTGCTCCATTTTGCCAAAGCCTTGTTTATGCAATTCCATATAAAATCTAGAAATAGAAAACTCATTGGGCAGAGTTTTGGGATGCAACAGATACTGTGGGTTGTGCAAAAGAAGAGATCTGTGAATTATGTCTGAAGTACAAGAGCCAAGTTTTTAAATGTCAACGCAGCAAAGAAAGTTTACCTATGTAATGATGCCTGTGACTAAAATGTGGTGAGATTAAACATCGTAGAAATATACAGAAGGAGAACCACCTTGGAAGGGACCTCCAAAGCTCATCTAGTCCAATCCCCCTGCAGTAAGCAAGGACATCCTCAGCTAGATCAGGTTGCCCAGAGCCCCATTGAGTCTCACCTTGACTATCTCCAGGGATGGGGCCCCAACCACCTTCCTGGGTAACCTGTTCCAGTGTCCTACTACCCTCATGGCAAAGAGCTTGCTCCTAGAATCCAATCTAAATCTGTTCTGCTCTAGTTTAAAGCCATTGCCCCTCAACCTATTACTGTAGGCCTTTGTAAGCAGTCTCTCTCCAGCCTTTTCGGGTAGTGGAAGGTCACTATTAGGTCTCCCCAGAGCCTCCTTTTCTTTGGACTGCACAACCATGACTCCCCTCAGCCTGTCCTTGCAGCTCCAACCCCCTGATCATTTTTGTGGCCCTCCTCTGGATCTGCTCCATCAGATCCATATCCATTCTACACTGAGGACTCCAGAGCTGGATGTAGTACTACAGGTGAGGTCTCACCAGAGCAGAGTCAGTGGCAGAATCACCCCTCTAAGAGGTGCCTTAGTTGACTGCAGGTTAATACAATAATAGATTTAGTAACAAAATCACTATTGATCTGCAGCTCCATCAGTTATTTCTACAGAACAGGGTGAGGGTTTTGAGTTGCTTCTTTTAGTGTATCACGATTTTTATTTGAATAAAAGTGCCCCTCTGGTCATTTTTGGTGGTGGTTTGGTTCACACAATGATTTTTTAATCTTTTTTTTTTTTACTTTGGAGTTCAAATTAGTAGCTACAAAAAAGAAGCAATTCTAAGGTTTGAGCAAGTGCATAGCCTTGTCCAGTATGTACTATTGACAGACATGTGCCATCTCTCCCAGTCAACATCTCATTCTCAGCTGAGCCTTCAGCTGATACACAACCATACAGTGTTAAGTAGAAGTCCTGCCACTGACAGATCAGCATATCCTAGCAGAAGTTAAAGAACAAAAAAAATCCAGCAGCAATGGAGAAGTCTGTGTGGGCTCATGAGTTCCTTAAATAAATCCTATGGTTGGGTACAGGCCCCAATATAAAGATTTTGATTTAAGTTCAACAGACTTGAGGTTTAGATGTGAAATTTTACATTTGTTATTTCAACAATTGAAACTATTCATAACTCCTGTTCCATAACAGGAATTAATAATGACAACAGGTAAAATCCATGCAGACTTCTGATCTTCAGTCAGTATTATGTGACCATGACTTTAGCATTTCTTTAAATAAAGGAGGTTTAAGTGTTTGAATCTTCCTGTAAAACGAGACTGATTAAAAATGAGCAATAACAGCACCACTTTGTCACTGAATTTATGACCTGTTGATCCTATTGAAATATTTTAATTCCACGGAAAAATAGGCAGAGGAAGTGTAGATTTATGACACCTCTTTGATATAAATAAGTTGCAGGTCTGTTAATATGTAGAAAATACCATATTACCCTGAAAGACTGTAATAAACATTTGTTTGTTCCAAAGGAAGACAGAGGCAGAGTATTTCTATATATCTCAAACAGCTGTGTTGGTTGCTGAGCTTTTCAGTTTAATAGAGAGCACATGTCTTAGAATTGAAAGCACAGAAAATCATCTAGAAAATCCTTATTTAAGGGCATGGTTTTTCATAGCTTTTCCCAAAAAGCAATTGCTTAACACAGCTTTTGCCAAGGTGTGTCAGGAAAGGCAACCACTTCCACTATCATCCCACAGACAAATAACTGTATCTTGATTTGTGCCTAACTAAGCTGGCGGCTGTCTGTAAAAAGTGGATGTTGTTTTGCTACACACCAGTTATGGGCGCTGACTAACCTCACTCTAATCTAACAGTTAATGTGAAGAACACAAAGAGTTGGCTTAAGGTATTTCAGCACAGAAGACAAAGAATGCTGCTCCCAAGAGTGTGAGCAGCAGAGGTCTTTTTGCTCTTACTACAAGAGGAGAAAAGGCAGAGGAAACGAAAGATGCGAAAGATGGAGACAGATCTCAGAAACATGTCTACATTTCACCTGTATCTGCAACTAAGGTACAGTGGTTACTCTATCACCCAATGACTTCTCCCCAGCAGAGAAGGTGGAATCATGAAAGACAAGACCCATGAGCTAAAAACAGATTTAACAAAGTAGCCAAATTAATATAAATGTCAGTACAAAATACATAAAGTTAAACTCAACCCAGCAAAAGTGCAGCAGACACAACAGCCAGAAAGGCAACCATCAAGAATAGAAAGAGGATACAAACCTTGAGAAGAAATCCAAGCAAGAGGCTCTAGTAGAAAACTCCCTTCTGCTCCCCAAACTGCCTCCTTTATGCTGAGTGTGATGACCAAGGTGTGGGACACACCTGTAGCCAATTCAAGTCATCAGACCCAGCTGATTCAGAACTGCTAATGACCTGCAGCCCATGGCTAGCGTGGGATTCTGTCCCAGCAAAACCAGAACAACCACTTAAAAGATGATTCTTTTTTGCTGTAGTTTGATTGTGGCTGCTCCTACTAGAGGCACAAGAGAGAGAAAATGGTATCTTATGCTGCTAGGAGCAACCAGCTGGTGGGCAGTGACCATCAGCCCACAATTATTTTTTTTTCCTTCTCTAGCACCTTGCTGTCTTTGGTACCTGCCTGCTTTGTCTGTTCCTACAGCCCACCAGTTCAACATGTGCAAATGTTGCAATTGTCACTGGATTCTCTTTTTCTGTATGGATGATCTTTTATATCTTGCAAACATGAAACAGATACACTAAAGAAATACCTGAAGCAAAACAATAAGCCATAAGAATATACAATTTAAGATAACTCGCTGGATAAGGAATTGGCTGGATGGTGGTAGGAAGAGAGTGGTGATCAGGGGCACAATGTCCACCTGGAGACCAGGGACAAGTGGTATCCCTAAGGGGTCAGTGCTGGCACCAGTGCTGTTTAGCATCTTTGTCAGTGACATGGACAGAGGAATCAGTGCACCCTCAGCAAATTTGCAGATGGCACCAAGCTGTGTGGCACAGTCGACTTGCTAGAGGGCAGGGATCCATCCAGAGGGACCTGGACAGGCTGCAGAGGTGGGCCCAGGCCAACCTCATGACATTCAACAAGGCCAAGTGTAAGGTCCTGCACCTGGGTAGGCACAACCCCAAGCACAACTCCAGGCTGGGTGGGGAATGGCTGAGAGCAGCCCTGAGGAAAAGGACCTTGGAGTCTGGGGTGATGAAAAGCTCAACATGAGCCTGCAGTGTGCACATGCAGCCCAGACAGCAACCGAGTGCTGGGCTGCATCAAGAGCAGTGTGGGCAGCAGGGCAAGGGAGGGGATTCTGCCACTTTGCTCTGCTCTCAGCAGACCCCACCTGGAGTCCTGTGTGCAGTTCTGGAGCCCTCAGCACAGGAAGGACATGGAA
>VWZE01000075.1:294974-329400 GCA_013396675.1 Eubucco bourcierii
CTGCTCCCTCCCTGGAGGTGTTCAAGGCCAGGTTGGAGGAGACCTTGAGTAACCTGTACTAGTGGGAGGTGTCCCTGCCTATGGCAGGGGGTTGGAACTAGATGATCTTTGAGGTCCCCTCCAATCTTACCATTCTATGATTTAATTGAAATGTGGTTTCCTTACCTGTGTATGTGATGGTGGGAGGCCTTTTCTGCCGTAGATGCCAACCAGAGCAGCCTTTCCTAAAGACACATTGAATTTCAGATGCACTGGGTGGTCGATGAACACCTGAGATCTCCAAAAGATACCAGGAGGGATCTTCTGTGTGGCTCGTCTTCCAACATCAATTTCTCCAGAGTCTATAAAACTGTCGTCTGGAAAGAAACTACTGGGCTTTCCTGCCAAAACACAGGAACAGAAATCTTGGATTAGCCTTAGATCCTAAAAGTAATCCAATCAGACTGGTATCTCTGACACTTATCTCCAGAAATACCCTATTAGTGTTCAGAGGTTTTCAGAGTGCTTTGTCTATCTAATCTACATGATTACAGGAGGAAAGCTTGAAGGGTTATTCCTGGCTTCCATAACTGTTTTGTTTAAAAACATGAACATGGGAAGGACAACCTGGAGAAAAATAGTCTTTTGTTTAAGTTCTAACATCAGAGAGAGTGTAATTACCTTCTGAAGATAAGAATAAGTCATTATATCATAAATGAACACAAGTTTGCAGATGGAGAAGTCATCATTGAATTAGCAAACAGAAGTGCTGTTAGAGTGAGGTAGACATGCCACAGAATGGAATGGCAGTGTGGAGAACAGCAGCATGAACAATGCCTTAAGTGGGGAAAGGAAAATGTTTCTCTATTAAATTAGTTCTTGACAGTGATAACAGCATCTGAAATTTGTTCAGCAGTCAAAAAAAAAAAAAAAAAAAAAAAAAAGCCGAAGAGTAAAACAATACTGAGAAAACTGAAGGAAATCAAACTCTGCATTAACATCTACTAAGAAACATGAGAGGTTTTATCTGCATTTCAGTACAATCTGTAAAGTGTGCTACAATTATTCATCTTCTTGCAGAAAACAAGTAAATGGGAGCATCTGCTTCTTATAGGCACCACCAGGTTGGAGAGCCTGAGTATCCAGATGGCAATGGTACAAGTCATAACGTCCAAGGGAATCAGCAGGGAGCTCAACATCCCTGGAAAACACACCTGAGAAACTCCAGGTTAGAAATTCACAGACTCATAGTTCTCAAAACTGGTGGCCACTTCAGAAAGGCTGAACTGAAAGAAAAGGCCAGGAAACAAGGGGTAGAATGAAAAACAAATGCCAGAATGTGACCTTTGAAGGCTTTGCTATAAGCAACGGGGCACATCTTCACCTGCGCTGCATCAAGATGGGGCACATCTTCACCTGCACTGCATCAAGGAGGGGTACATCTTCAGCTGCACTGCATCAAGATGGGGCACATCTTCACCTGCATTCCATCAAGATGGGGCACATCTTCACCTGCACTGCATCAAGATGGGGCACATCTTCACCTGCATTCCATCAAGATGGGGCACATCTTCACCTGCACTGCATCAAGATGGGGTACATCTTCAGCTGCACTGCATCAAGATGGGGCACATCTTCACCTGCATTCCATCAAGATGGGGCACATCTTCACCTGCACTGCATCAAGATGATGAGGAAGGCAACTACTTACCAAACAGCCTTTAAGGTCACTTCTAGTTGAAAAGCAGGCAATAAAGAATTTGCTTTATTATGGAGAGCATCATGCCACCAGCTGAGACTAATTATTCACTTTAGAATTTCAAATAAATTTATTATCTCCATGCCACTGCAGCACAGTATTTTGTATTTCACAGATAAGTCAAGAAAATGAGAATAAAACTGCTGCAGACCTACAGTTTTTGTAGGAAAATTACACTGGGGGGTGGTTGGTTTGTTGGGTTGTTTTTTTGTTTGTTTGTGATTTCAGAACTTACATTTGGGAAATGGGAAACAAAAACCATCTTTGCCTACCCATCATGAATTCAGGGTAGATAGCCTTAGATAAAGACTACCTGTCTTAGATAAAGACTATCTGTATTAAAAAAGTGATTGGTAGAAGAACCTTTTATTTTATTGTTTCAAATGACAATATTTCCTTTGCCATTATATTAATTGTATTTCCTTAAACCTCTCTATATACCATCCCATCATAAACTGTCCAAGAGAAACAGATGGAAATTGCAAGCTGTCTCTGAAAATCCATATGGGAATTCTGTGCATTTTAGCTGTTAACAATAGAAAGAGCCGAAGGTGTTTCTTTGTAGGATGCAGAATTTCTGTTTTTTTTTTTCTTTTACACTGATATAAAACTTTCTTAGTAGAACTTTTGGTCCCAATAAGACTAACCACTGATTTAGAGGTAGCAGCTGCTGGAGCAGGACTTGATGGCATTCTTCACTTCTGTACTTGTAGTGGCAGGGGTAATTAATTACTGCCAGATGATATTTTAAAAATATTAATAGAATTTATTAATATTAAATATTCAGAACTTGTGTCACCTTGATCACCAAAATTATAATAGGTTCTTGCATCATTATGGAAACTATATACAGGTTATAAGAGGATCTAAAAATAACTATTAAATATATATGTTAATTGAACTCGACTAAGCTGGCAGAGAAAACTTTGCGGTCAGTGTACAGCTTGCGGTTAGTACTCTGCTTGCTCACAAGATGGACACAAGGAGCAACTTTCTGCTTATGGCAGAAGGCAATTAATGATTGTTAGAGGCTTTTGGTATTTACTCACAAAAAAACATTATCTGACAGTACCCAAAGCTCGTGGCAGGGTTGCTGTTGGCAGCTGTCAGAGGCTTTAGAGTTTCCCCAGGCTTCTGGGCGCTGGAGAAAGGAGCCAGATGATCTCTGACCTGTTCCTGGCTTTCTGGATGATTTGTGTTCCCTCCAGGGCTTCCCCCTGGGCAGAAGGCTTTCAGGGGCAGGCAGATGCCTTGCGGTGTGCAGTCTGGGCACGGTGTCACGCCGGCTGTGCAGGCCGAACGCGTGACAGGGATCAGAGCCTCAGCTCAGGATCAGTGAGGCAGCAGGCAGGGATGCAATAGCAGCCACACTTTGGAATGGCAAAGTGCACGCAGTACTCCCTGCTCATCTCCTTTTATCCAATACAGCCTGAGACTAATGGGCCTTTGGCCATAGGATAGCCAATCCAATGGCAGTTAGCCAAGATGTGACCATACTGGGTGAAACCATAGGCTTACTTCACCCTTTTTTGGGCAGAACACAACCTTGCAAAGGGCAACCCTGTGCACCTTGTTTGCCACAGTTGCTGGGCAGGCCACAGACACCAGACTTAGTGGCTTCATATTCTTTGTCATTTTCCTCACGGTTGCTCTCCCCAAAACAGAAGGAGGGAGAGCAGAAAAACGTGCCTGGGCAAGCCAGGACATGTACAAGCCTAATTTGGCCTGCTTAGGCCTACCACGACAGTGCTATCTTGTGACAGGAGTTTTATGCACACCAGCTCAGTCTAGAAAGCACAGGGTGTATACATGTTCATAGAACAAAAAGCTTCTGGTGAGTTTATAAGCTCCTCATTTATCCTTGTTCATCGCATTAAAATAAATACTAGGGGGAAATCTGAAGGCTTTTTATCCTTTTTTAGTCAAAGTGTGTATTTAAATAGAGATAACCAGCGGCAGGTTAAGCAAATGGACATTCTTTCCAAATGGCTTTGTGCCGATAGAGAGTACAACTGTACACTGACAAATCAGCTAGCTCGATGCCAAAGGGGATTACTTTATCAACTGGATTGTTAATATTTATTTGGCCTGCTAAAAATTACTTTTCACGCTGTCAGGATTAAAGGAAACAGCTCCCATGTCTTCATGCGAAGTTTCTCATTCCATTATTGTGAGATGGAAAGATTCAGGATTGTATTAAAAGGCAGCTAAAGACATCAGATGGTTCAGTTCAAGTGATGGATGTATTTTTCTGATTACTATTGACATGTTTTATAGATTCTTGGAAATTCAGATGAAAATTTGAAGTCTTTGCTATGTACCCTGATTGTCCATTAATAAGACTGCATTGGAGTGAAGCAGGGAATGTGTGAGAATTTCCTGTGGTAGCTGTTGCTACACAAGAAAGAGCCTGGAGAGGCTGGGCACAGTGTGTGCTCTGCCTGTGCAGAGAGCAGTGCCCGTTCATGCCAGCCAAAATGCTTCTGCAGTTGCAAAAGACAATTCCACTGATAGAATTGTTTGTCACAACGTTTATGTCTCCTCTTAGTGGACAGTTGTATGTCTGAGAAGCTGACATCCTTGGAGTTATTACATCATGTTGCCACGAGTTGACATCTATGCTGGGACAGAAGCCCAAAGAAAGGCTCTCTTCACCAGGGTGAATTCAGCACCCGAAATCCATCCCAGTTTCATTCATTTTTAACCTACAGCAGGATCAGACCCTAAGGACTGGGTACTTCACAAAGAAAGTACAATAACAAAGCCATTTTAGCTTCTAATCAGAAATTAGGTTTTAATCAGAGTGTCTGAATCCTTAAAATTAACTTTGGGTCTGAATTCTTAATTGGGCTGTCAATTACTTTGTTCTTTCCGCACAATACCTTGAGCTTTTCAGTTGCTGTAGCAACTATTCCTAATTTAACTTGGATATCAAAATGAACTATTTCATTTCAAGCCTTGCTGAATCTGCTTGTATTTTTGACAGCAAGGTACCCTGACTCATCAAAACACTTAAGAACACACTTACATTTCTCTGACTTCAATCACAGTTAATTACATGCTTAAATATAAGCACGTGATTAAGTGCTTTGCTGAACAGGAATGGGCTTAAGCACAGGTAAATGCTGTGCTGGAGTACAGCCACAGCTGAGAAGGAATGACTTGCTGAGAATTGGCAAGATATTGGTAATGATTCATTCAGATCAGCTGTAAGGATCTTCTAACACACTCCAGCTTATTTCCCTGTGATTAAGAAGACTTTCAAATAGATTTCAATCCCCCTCAATCACCTACATCCTGCTTTAGAAGAGCAGCCACACAATGGTGCTTGTCCAGAATTAGTTGTATAGTCACTTGATGGGGAGAGAGAGATGCATTTTAAGGCAGATGCTCCTGCAATAAAGATGCTGATCTGATGTGTCTTTAAGTCAGGACAAGATATTCTTCTCTAAAGCCTGCAGATTCCCTAAGATCTATACAAAGCACTAGTGTGATGGGTCTTCTACTGACATAACCAGGGTATTTCCCTGATTTCTCTTTTGGCAGAGCTTATTTGACATCAATTAAAACTTCTGCTGATGTTACTATAAGCATGGCTGAAAAAGAAGTCAAGTGGAGGCCTTTGATTTGGACAGCAGCTTTGGATCCATCCATTTATTTTCACTTTGACTTTTAAAAGGAAACTGACAGATCAAAACTAGGTTTTTCAAAAATAGAACAGATGGCAAGTTGGAGAGGAAAAAAAAAAAAAGATCTGTCATGAAGTATTTTTGAATACAACAGCAGGGATATCTGCAGCTTGCTGTACTGTCTACTAAGGTTTGTTGAGAATAACCTGTTTAGCTGATTTTCCCTTGTAACAACTTGGTGTCAGCCATCAATTCTAGTAAATACACTGTTTTAAGGAACATACATAATTAGGGTCTTTATTTGGACTAATAAAGACAGATAAGCTCTTAAAGACAAAAATGCTACAATTCATTTGAATTAAAAATGTAAACATAGGCTCTCAGCCAAAGTCTAGGGAACTCCAGAATTCACCAAGCTGCCAAAAGAGTAGCATTCTTCTTATCTCTTACCCACAAAACTTCCTCCTCCAAAACAGCTCCCCGAAATAGCCAACAATTTCAATTTTTGCTGGATTCCATTGATCTCATATAGAGAAGCTCCACATACAAACAAAAGAGCTTTCTGAAAATGTGACTTTCTCATTTCTCCAGCTAAGTCTTGGGAGGGGCAAAACACCTTTCCCTTGCATAGCCTGCAGGTGCTTTTGGCAGTGCTGCTTCTGTAACGCACACAGGATTAAGTGAAGCTCCTGGATGATGAATTTCTGACCCATCAGTTGCTTCTAAATTCAGTTAGGACTGCAAGTATCGTGTTGACATCAGGATACTTTGTGGAGGTCAGACCTTTTATCTGGCTGCTTTTGCAAAGTGGAGTCCAACTCTGGAGTGCTAAAAGTCAGCGTGTGGTAGCTCTTTGTGTTTTGGCCCTCAAAGTATTTGGGACTGGGTGGCAACAAGTAGGCAAACCCAAGCATTTTTGTGCTGTTGAAGAGAAAGCTTCATTCAGTGCTCTAGAAATCAATTTTCAAGTCACAATTTTTACCATGAAAACAGCCACTCAAGGCAGGGTTTTCATGGCATAGCCTGTGGGATATGGTACAGATGGTTCCATCTTGAGAATGTCTTAGATGTATGATGAAGGTTGCACACAGTTTTATTACGTTAGTGGACATCAGAAGGTATGAAGCTTAGAAGCATATGGAAACAAGGCTGAAGACTACTAGTTCTAGATGTGAAAGATTGGAAAAAGCACCTGATGATGGCATCATCAAGAGTAATGGAACATGAGATTGGGTAGCTGGAGTTCAGAGGAAGACAGAAGACTCACAACATGGACACACACCAACCATACCTTCACTGGTTCCTTTGCCTTTCCTGTCAGGTAACTCTAACCCTGTGCCCCCTGAAGGATATAAGGAGACGTCCGTTGGCACTGGCCAACTGCTGGCTGTGTCTTCCGTGATTTCATACATCTGCCCTTCCATCGGCTGCAGGTGCCAGTTTAGGCCAAACAGGTGCATGGCTGTGGTGAGCAATGAGAAAAGTCATCTTTTTCTGTTTGGGAGAGTTTCAGAACTAGAGGGGTGCTTTCTAAACCCTCACTTCACTGCCTTGTGAGCAGTCATTGTTTAGGACAAAAACCAGGATTAATGAACTTAAACAGCCCTTTCTGCTTCTACCGTAACAACTCCCTAGGTCCTTCCACCCACAGGCTTGAATCACCTGTACCAGTCCACTCTCCTTCCAGTAGGAACCACTCCTGACTCGTGCTCTGTGTGATAGAATAACCAGGCACAGTGTTTCACACAGCTCCCAAGGCTGGGGTGACAATGAGGTGAGCACAGAGATACAAGGAGCACTATTTATCAACCTACCACTAAATCCCAGGAAGCTGCTCACTGGTTTGTTTCACTGTATTCACAGCATATTGTGTAAGCAGTTTGTTGGGATTTTTACCCACCAATTATACACAAAAGCTATTATAGACATCTCTGACAGTTCTTCCTGGATAAAACCAAGTGAAAACTACAGCAATTTAAGATCTATCTTGTCACACATGCCTTCGTGCTCAGCACCGGGGCTGTGAGTGACTATGACTGAGCACGGCTTCTCCTATTCAGATCAAAGATACAACCTCAAGATCTGAATACAAGCAGCACCATTTGGATTTGTGTGACATCAGGGCACAGCACTCTGTAAGTTTCTGGGCCATGCAAAGTCATCCAGTGCACACATGAATCTATTTCAAGGCATTACAGGAAGACAAGTCAAGTTACAAGATAGAATACTTAAAAAGCAAGCACACGTATGAGGAGTATGGCAGACCAGATGCTTACACAACTCGTATTTGCCCCTTGAAAATACAAAGCACAAGAATGTGGCTTCCTGGATCACTTCTTCCTTCCTCAACATAAGTATTTCATACTCAATCAGTATCCAGTTTAGCTCCAGGCTCCAGACAACTAAATGATCTGATGTTTGCTGTGCTTGGAATGACATTTCTTTTTTAAAGGAACGCCTCCATATTTCACACTGTCATTTCTCCAGGAAACTGTAACAGTGGCTCTGGCATCGCAGCCATTTAGTGTACACAAAACCAGTCAAGAAACAGCATTTCCGTTGCCTATAGTTATCTTTTTATTCACAAAGACACGTCTGAGCTTGGCAAACCCTGTCAGGGAAAAGTAGTTAGTTTATTTAAACCTGTGCATCAGGAAAAATCTCTTCAAGAGGGTTGAAAAGTAAACCGAGTAGTTCTCCACACCCAGGAGATTTAAGCGATTTGGCAAAATCAGTGGGTTTTTTCCACTTCAGTCTCAATTACTTCATCCATCATTCACCAACACAAAAAAAGCTGGTTTTGCACTACTACAACATCACAAAACAGCATGAGAGCAAAACTGTCCTTTTACCATAAGTGGGAACTTGTTTGTTAGCAGTCTTAATCATTAGAAAAGGAAATACTCCCAAGTATCGAGGAAGATCTCCCAAGAACCTGTTCGAAGCTCAACCATTTTTGCACAAGTACACATAGCAAGAAGGAATGCCACCAACACAACTGCTAAGTCAACCAAAATACTTTGGGCAGAAGGGTTGGGGTTGGTATTTTCATCTGAAGGAGTATATTTACATGGCACAGAAACTGTGAAAGGGAAGAAAGGAAAACAGTCTGGGAGCAAGGAATTTGCATCACACGTTTGGCATTGCTATGCTTGCATAATAACTTTGTGTTTATATGTCCCACATCTTCAGGGTGCCTTGGCACTTCATAGCTATTAACCTCATAAAACCTCATCAGACAGGAATCTGTTATTTCTGTTTTGCAGAAAGGAAAAAGAGAACTGCAGCAAATTAAAGGGCTGACTTAGTTCACTTGTTTGGGCAGTACAAGGTGATTTGGTGTTAATTCATTTAATTTACTCTATGCACACATGTTCAAAGGCCCTAGCAGACACTTCATGCACCCCTTCACCATCAGTTTTTGTGCTAAAGTTAATACTGGATGCTGCCTGAGAAGAAGTCTTTCCAGGCTGGACCTCTCAATGGACCAGAGTGTTAGACAGGTACCGCTGAGTTGTTACAGAGCTCTGATATTTAGGTGTTCTGAGCATGACCAAGTTTCTGTGTTTCACCATGTGTATGTTTGTAGTTAGACTCATAGAATGGTAAGGTTGGAAAGGATCTCAAAGATCATCCAGCTCCAACCTCCCTACCATAGGCAGGGACACCTCCCACTGGAACAGGTCATTCAAGGCCTCCTCCAGCCTGGCCTTGAACACCTCCAGGGAGGGAGCAGCCACAACCTCCTTGGGCAACCTGTGCCAGTGTCTCACCACCCTCAATGCAAACAACTTCCTCCTAACATCCAGTCTAAATGTCCCCTCTACCAGTTCAAACCCATTGCCCTTTGTCCTGCCATTGCAAGGCCTTGTCAATAGTCCCTCCCCAGCCTTCCTGTAGGCCCCCTTCAGATACTGGAAGGCTACTATGATGTCTCCTGGAAGCCTTCTCTTCTCCAAGTTGTAGAGCCTTAACTCTCTCAGCCTGTCCTCATAGCATAGCAGAGCAGAGTACCAAGCAGAAAGAAAACTGTACTGCTTGCCTCTCCAAATTCAGGCAATCCTAAACAGCTGGCAGTCCAGATGCTGCTGCTGGCCCTAAGCGCTGAATCGTAACTCCATCTACCAGATGTTCTCACAGTACAACGACTTGCATGCACTCACACTGGGCACCTCTGGTTCAGGCAGGAATTGAACCAGTGGTGGGATTTTATATTTCACTTGCTCTGTCCTTCGAATATTACAATCTAAGTGCCACATAAACTCTTAAGAACACACTGAAAGGCCATTGCTTTCCAGAAGGACATTGTTTCCCTTCCTCTCCTTCAGAGGAATGTATTGTTTGCAAACCATTATTTACTGCATGAAAATGAAGGTGAAGAACTAAGCATTGTTTGTGGTGTAGTGGGAAAGCTCTGAACATATCTTCCAGCATATAAAATACATTTTAAAACATCTGTGAGGGAATGTCTCATGCAGGGAACATCTTGGTTAAGTGTAACAACAGGACTGGTAGTCTGGAAGTGCTACGGCTTTTTCTGCACATTAGCCATCCCCCTGAGGAACTGAATCATAGAATCATAGTATGATAAGGTTGGAAGAGACTTCAAAGATCATCTAGTTCCAACCCCCTGCCATAGGCAGGGTCATCTCCCACTAGTACAGGTTACTCAAGGCCCCAAACAACCTGACCTTGAACACCTCCAGGGAGGGAGCAGACACAACCTCCCTGGGCAAGCTGTTCCAGTGCCTCACCACCCTCACTAGAAAGAAATTCCTTCTAACATCCAGTCTCAATCTTTTCTCTGGCAGTTTAAACCCATTGCCCCTTGTCCTGTCGTTGCAAGACCTTGTCAATAGTCCCTCCCCAGCCTTCCTGTAGGCCCCCTTCAGATACTGGAAGGCTACTCTAAGGTCTCCTGGAAGCCTTCTCTTCTCCAGGCTGCAGAGCCCCAACTCTCTCAGCCTGTCCTCATAGCAGAGCTGTTGCAGCCCTCTGAGCATCTTTGTGGCCTCCTCTGGACCCGCTCCAACACTTCCATGTCCTTCCTGTGCTGAGGGTTCCAAAACTGCACACAGGACTCCAGATGGGGTCTGATGAGAGCAAAGGGGCAGAATCCCCTCCCTTGCCCTGCTGCCCATACTGCTACTGCTCTTGCTGCAGCCCAGCACTCAGTTGCTGTTTGGACTGCATGCACACACTGCAGGCTCATGTTGAGTTTTTCATCAACTCAGAGCACCAGGTCCCATGTCACCATTCATTCCTAAATGTTTGAAAAATATCCCATAATATAAAGTATGACAGAGTTCTATGTAACATAGACACTGTGTTATCACAGTTATATAAAAGGCTTGCACTAACATGTTAACTTTTTTCTTTGATTAATAGATATTGTTGAAAGCAAAAAGCTTCTTGTGGACATTGATTTCACTATCAAATAGAAGAAGACAGAATTAAAGAATCCTATAATGGTGTGGCTTGGAAGAGACATTTAAAGATCATCTAATGCAACTTCCCTGCCACGGACAGGAGCATCTTCTACAAGATCAGGTCACTCAAAGCCCTGTCTAACCTGATCTTGAAGACTTCCATGGAAGGAGTATTCACAACTTCTCTGGGCAACTTGTTCCAGTATTTCATCCTTCTCATAGCAAAGGATTCCTTATATCAGATCTAAATCTACTCTCTTTTTTTTTTTTTTTTTTTTTGTTCATTTATAACAGTTACTTCTTGTCCTGTCACTATGGGCCCTCATAAAATGTCTATTTCCACCTTTTTTTGCAAGCCTCCTTAAGTTCCGAAAGGCTGCAAGCAGGTCTCCAAGGATGACCCATCAGAATGAGTTCTGTGCACACCAGACCCACAAAAGTGTAAAAATCTGAGAAACACAGTTATTTCAACAGCACTTTGATTACTAAGTGGCTTAAAAGGAATTCAGAAAATGAGGTTGAAAAGCTTGGAGCTAGTGCTCTGTTCAGGGCTTCTGTCAATGTTTCTAAGCACAAAATAAAAGCCTGTAAATATTCCCACTCTCTAAGACAAGCAGACATCATGCAATTTTTTGCTGCAAGTAAGTAATAACCACAAAATCCTTCCTGAAACCAGAACAAAAAAGGTTTGATCTACTTTGGAAACACACTCTGGTAGCAGATAGATTATTAAGAAATCACTGATAAAGTGCTTATCATTAAGTGTTTATCATTACTGTGTTTATCATTACTGTCTTCTAAATACCAGTAGTACCTGATTGGCAAGCTGGTAGAAGAGTCCTTCTTCTGCTTGTTCCCCCTCACTGCCACACTCACACTAAAATGTCAAGTAGTAACACCAGTGGACTTCTGGGTCTCTACATCTCAGTAGGATGTGTAAATGTGTTGATGCATACAGTTGCTTAAAGGTTTTAGGAGAGGCAGAAATCAACCTTGGTCTGTGCTAAATTGATGCAAAGGGTTTTTTTGTTTTGTTTTGAGGGGGTTTTGTGTGGTTTTTTGTGGGGTTTTTTTGTTGGTTTTTTTTTGTTTGTTTTGTTTTGTGTTTTTTTTTTTTGTTTGTTTGTTTTTTTGGTGGGGAGGAAAGAAAAAAAAAAGAAGATCATAATCAGGGAAAAATGAAAAACCTAGGAACCATGGATGAGAGGCACAATCATAGCTTTGAAGTGTTAATGTTCCTAAAAGCAAAGTGAAGCTGTAAAAACAGTTTTAGATCAGGTCAATGGAACCCACTGTTGACATTTTCTCTGACTTTTTTTTTTTTTTCCTCCCTTTTTTTTTTTTTTTTATCCAACCTTCTGCTCAGCTAGATGTAAGATATGGCTCACAATGAGCAACTGTCCTCCTAAAAGCCCCCATGTCCTTCTCTCTCCCCAACGTGCTGCTCGGTAGATATTCAGATATCGAAGACTCCCCATGTATTAAAAGAGCACACAGCAATTAACGATCATTAAAGTGTACCCTTTCATAAAATACCATGTAGCTTTCACTGCCTGGGAAGCCTCACAACATGCTCTTTGCAGAACCTGTGGTTGGATTTCCTATGGCTAACAAAACACTTTTGCTTCTCTTGGAATGGAAACAACACTTAGAGGAAACCCTGCGTGTGTCCTCTCTGGGCTGTTAGAGCACCAACAACTTAGATGACATAAAGGCGTCTGGGGCTTCTGGCACACTATGTTCGTGTTTTGTCATGAAGTCTTCAACTTGTTCAACCTTTTAACTGTAGCTAAGTGCCTTGAAACTTGCTGAGTGGGTAGCAGAATTTTCTGTGCCTGAATAAATCACCTTATCCTCAGTCCTAAGTTACCTCTGGCTGCTGCCTTGGTGGGGAAAAGAAGGAAGCCAAAGTCTAGTCCTTCCGAGGTTTGATTACTTTGATGAGTTCAGCATTTCAACCTTGGCAGTGTGATGTGGCTGTTCATTTACTGGACTCAGATTCACTTTAACAAAGCAAATTTACAAACAGTTTAGCACCAGCTAAGCTGTTTAACCATCCAAATAAATCAAAGGTCATATTGGTGGAAGCAAGTGTTATGGATTACGATTCTTTAGGTTTTAACACATCATCTCTTCTGTATTGTGTTATTCCTACTCTCCAGTTGTTTGTGGAGGCCATAAGCAGCATTAGCTGGTGTTATTAGGGCAAATAAAGAACATTGTTTCCAAGTTTGTTTTGAAGAGACCCAGGCTTTTTGGGTACCTTTTGTATTATTGTCACTTGCTTATGACACAGCAAAACACTGAAGTTAAAACAACTTCCTCAGCGGAGCAGAGAACAAAGGAACTGGTACAGCATTTAGGATGAAAAAAGGACAAACAAAGATAATAATTCACATGGTCAACAAAATGGACATCTCTTGGGACAGCTTGATGGAATGAAGGAGTTAGCAGAGAGAGGCAGATGATTGTGATAGATCACAGGGAGAAGAAAAGACAAGATATGCTTACTGAAGCATATGAGACCCCCAGAAACCACACCACTCAGCAAAAAAAATCTGAAAACCACACTGTTGGCCCTTTATTAGCTTGTTGCTTTGCCCAAAGCAGCAAGCTAAGTGTAATAAATAACCAAACCAATCAATTAGGATGTTTGAAACTAAGGCTAGGGCTGAAGTCACCAGCTGCTTTCACAGTGTTTGGTAAGTGCATTCTCACAGCGGCTCACAGGCTTTGTTGCTGCCTTCCTGCCTGTCCTCTCAGAGCTAAGTCCTGTGGGTACTGCTTGCTGGCTGCTGATTCCACACCCAGCTGAAGCTCCAAGAGAAGCTAAGGAATGAATAAAGAAGCAACTGTTTTACAGTTAACAACTGATCTTGCCCTGAACGGCAAATAAAGAGTTTCTCAGAATGGAGGCTCAACGAGCTAATGATCACCATCAGGAGCGTGGTGCACAGCCTGAATTTACAGCACACAGAGTAAATGTCATGCAGGCCAGACAGAAAGTCTTTTGTGCTTCTCATTTGGAAATCTCAACCAGTCTCTTCTCACTAAGAATGCTCCACGTTTTGGATACACATTCATCTAAGGATGGAGCCATATTTTGCATAAATAACACCAGGAAGCATCCAAGCTTTGGGAAAAACAAACTTCTCTGCACAGCCACTCCCCCAGCTTCAGCTCAGCTTACCTAACACTGGGCTCCATCTGCGGAACAGTTTGGTTCCACTACTCCACTGGTTTCCACAAGTACCCCACTGCACTGTGACAGCAAACCTAAAGGCAACCAAGCCAAAGAACCATTTCTGGTAGGGAGAATGTTTTTTCACAGCCCCTCAGTGTGGCACAGGACAGAGGAGAAAATGGGAAAAGACAGTGTGAGAAGGAATAGCTGAGAAGCACTGATGCCATAACAAACGAGAATAACAATGAGGAGAAAAAAAGGGGGAGGAAGGTAAGAAAAATACAGACTGAGAAAAAACGAGGGAAAGAAAAAAGTTAGGAAAAAGTAAGGGAAAGCTAAGAAACAATGTAAAAGGGACTTGGAATAGGAAAATCAGCTGGTTGAGAAGACATTTCTGTACTTTGCATCTTTGCACTCCCTTCCTTCTTGTGGAATCAATCATGAGATATGGCTGCAGATTCCACTTTAACCCTCAGGTTTGACAGTCAGCCTTATAATAGCACACCCTCTTAAATAAGACCTGAAGTTTGCCTTTTCATCTAATTGAAAAATAAAAGCTGAATTCCACCACTCAGGGGTGATTTTGACTCAAGTAAATGTATTGCTTTCACTCCTGTCTCAGGAATAAACTTGACTGTAATTATCTGGATAACTGTCTCTCTCTACACTGAAATTACATGATTTCTGTAGAAGTGGGAGAATTGACTGTTGCAGAATTAATCATATTTTTTGTGACATTCAATGTTATGAAAAGGAGCCTTTCAGCATGAAATAATCACTGGTTTGTCAATCTTCAATAAATCAAGGAAGAGGTACATGAGATTAAGGAGAATAGAAACAGTAAAACAAACATTAAAAAAAAAAAAAAAAAAAGATGGGTTTGTTTTTCTTTTACACTGCTGGACCATTTCAGTGCTGGACAAGGCTTCTGTGTCCCAGTAGGACACAACACATCCACACAGCAAGAATTGAGGAGGCCTACGAAGATGATATAGGGGCTGGAGCACTGCCCTTTGAGGAGAGGCTGAGGGATGTGGGGCTGTTTGGTCTGGCGAAGAGAAGACTCAGAGGGGATCTGATCAATGTTTATATCACCTCGAACCTGAACTTCCCCTGGTGCAGCTTGAGACTGTGTCCTCTTGTTCTGGTGCTGCTTGCCTGAGAGAAGAAAGCAACCTCCTCCTGGCTACAACCACCCTTCAGGTAGTTGTAGACAGCAAGAAGGTCTCCCCTGAGCCTCCTCTTCTCCAGGCTAACCAATCCCAGCTCCCTCAGCCTCTCCTCAAAGGGCTGTGCTCAAGGTCTCTCATCAGCCTCGTTGCCCTTCTCTGGACACGCTCAAGCACCTCAATGTCCTGGTGAGGAGAAAGTTCTTGACTGAGAGAGACATTGGCTGCTGGAATGGGCTGCCCAGGGAGGTGGTGGAGTCACCGTCCCTGGAGGTGTTCAAGGCGGGTTTGGACGTGGCACTTGGTGCCATGGTCTGGTCTTGAGGGCTGTGGTATCGGGTTGGATTGATGATCTTTGAGGTCTCTTCCAACCTTAGTGATTCTGTGATATATCTGAGGGCTGGGGATCAAGAGGGAGGGGACAGGTTCTTCTCAGTTACACCCCGGGATAGGACAAGGGGCAATGGATGTAAACTATAGCATGGAAAGTTCACAGAGCACTGGAGCAGGCTCACCAGAGAGGCTGTGGACTCTTGTTCTTTGGAGACTTTCAAGACCTGCCTGGATGCATTCCTATGTGATCTGTACTAGATTATGGTCCTGCTTTGGTAGGGAGAGGGGATTCAATGATCTCTGGAGGTCCCTTCCAACCCCTAACATTCTGTAATCCTGTGACTGGTGTGGCACTACGGAGGTACTGGTGTTGGAAGAGGGTAAAAGCAGCCATTCTCGATGCAGCATATTGTACCTGCCTTCCTTGTTGTAAGGTCAAGTCCTGGACAAGACAGATCCGAGCTGTTCTTCTAAGAGCATAGGACACTGAGTATGGCAGTTAATTCCCAAGTACCTAATAGGTTCTCAGGTCTGAAATTGAAATCTAATATCCTGACTAAAGAGCCTAATGGTTCATTCATAATATCATGAATTGACATCATTTGCACATACATACCTGGGCCACTGTGAGGCAAGGAGATAGTGACTCCTGCAAGGCCAGTTCTGGCACAGACTTTGGTAGCTACTTTGCAACCAAAAACTCTGCACAGCTCTGTGTATCCTTTCTAGCATCTGAGATTATTTCCTATGCATAAATGCTTTCCTTCCGTGGCTCAAAGTTCTTGCTCAAGGAATGGAAAACTTCACTTATAAAATAATCCTCTACTCAAAAGACTGTGAGCCTGCACATCAGGACAGGACTGCAGCCACGTGGGAAGACAGAATCCTGCACACAGTGCCCTCCACAGCCCAGCTGGACTGAGGATGCTCTGCAGTTAGAGATGTAAAATTCATAGGTCACAAAGAAGTGAAGCCCAAAAGGTAGTTTGATCAGATGCGATGTAAGCGCAGACTCTCAACTTGTGGCTGGGAGGTCTCATGGTTCTGCTTCCTGGCCTATTCATTTATTTGACACAAGACAATAGCTAAAAAAAGAAGCACAAGGAGGAGCATTCAGATTAAGGCTCACTATTGTAAATTTTCCATCTGCCCCCTCTCCCTGCCTGCTCAGTAATCCAACAGGAAAAAAAGGGTTTACGAGCCTTCTTCCCAGGCTGGGCATGAAGACAGTCTGATGGGCTACAAATACTTCCTACTGAGAAATGGAGAATCTGTATCCACCCATCCCTGGGTGAAGGGATTAGGATGAAGGATTTAAGATGCTAAAACAGAGACAGTGCTGTGGTGCTGCATTGTATTTGTTTGTGAGGTTTTATTATCACCTCGAATGTCCTGAAGGAAGAGTTAGATACTTTCACAGCCTGCTTGGTATAGGTACATCCTATGGGATACATCCAGTTAACACCTGGGACCCTGCTTCCTGTCTGACCACTCCTCCACACTCACAGCTCAAACTATGCAAGCACCAGAAGCAGTTCTTTCAGAGACAATTCAGGTTTCCTCCTTCCCTCAATTAGAATCACCATGTACAAAGGAGGAATTCAAATGATGGAGAGTTCACTACCTCTTAAATTTTTGCCACCAGAGTGGGAACTGCATCTTGTGTGAACAAAACATTGTGGTAATCACCTTAAGTCCTGGCTGCAAATGCATTTACTTGCTTTGATAGGACACAAACCTGTTATTCTTTGACCCCTCCTGATTGAAGAGCTGTTTCAAAGATTTCCAAGACAGAAGCAGATGGTCTACCAAACAGCATTAGTTCCTCCTTAGGAGAACACTTTATATTGCAATTTAATTCTCAATTGCTGTTAATAGGGAAGGAAAAAAAGCTTCTAGCTGAAGCATCACATTTCTTTGAAATCTTCAAGGAAGTGACTAGAAAGACCTGTTATAAAATGAAGCAGTTAAACTCAATGTTTGTTCAATGCAAAGAGTCAGCACTTCCTATTCAACGTCTTCCTAATTACCCCTGGGGATCAAACACTTTCGAGCCATTGCCTGTCTATTCAAACCACTAACAAATGATCGCTGGCCCCTCCAGTGTTATAGTAGCTTGCTGGATGCTTGCAATTTCCTGCAGGAAAGGGAAAAATGCAGTTTTAAATGGGTGTGCTTAAATATTTTTATGGGCATTTTTAGGAGGGGTGTTGTTCAGTGTCAATCTAAAGGAAAAAGGGGGTAAAAAAAATAGCCATAAAAGTGGTGTGGCTTATCCAAGGAGCTGTCTGCTTAAATACAACTTGTCATTTCCTTCACAATCTATACCATTGTGAAAGCAGAATAAGAAAGTGAAAGATCACAGTAGTATCACAGTAGCAGCAAGTTTGGAAGAGACCTCAAAGCTCATCAAGTCCAACCCATCATTACAGCCCTCAAGACCAGACCATGGCACCAAGTGCCACATCCAAACCCACCTTGAACACCTCCAGGGACGGTGACTCCACCACCTCCCTGGGCAGCCCATTCCAGCAGTCAATGACTCTCTCAGGCAAGAACTTTCTCCTCACCTCCAGCCTAAACTTCCCCTGGTACAGCTTCAGACTGTGTCCTCTTGTTCTGGTGCTACTTGCTTGAGAGAAGGTAACCTCCTCCTGGCTANTTGCCCTTCTCTGGACATGCTCAAGCACCTCAATGTCCTTCTTCAATTGTGGGGCCCAGAACTGGACACAGGACTCAAGGTGTGGCCTAAGCAGTGCAGAGTCCAGGGGGAGAATGAGCTCCCTGCTCCTGCTGGCCACACTATTGCTGATGCAGACCAGGATGCCATTGGCCTTCTTGGCCACCTGGGCACACTGCTGGCTCATGTTCAGGTGGGTGTCAGTCAGCACCCCCAGCTCCCTTTCTGTTTGGCTGCTCTCCAGCCACTCCCACCCCAGCCTGTAGCTCTGCATGGGGTTGTTGTGGCCAAAGTGCAGCACCTGGCACTTGGATTTGTTGAGCTCCATCCCCTTGGACTCTGCCCATCTGTGCAGGTGGTTGAGGTTCCGCTGCAGAGCCCTTCTGCCCTCCAACCCAGCAACATCAGCCCCCAGCTTGGCGGACCTCAGCAATGCCTTGCTGCTATTAAGCAGCTTACTGCATCAAAGAAACTTATTCCAGCCATCCCCTACCCAAGCTCTAGTAAATTTGGTGTTACACATGCTTGGACCTTTCTCAGTAAAATAATATTTTCCCTTCTAGATACCCTTTCTGGCAGAGACCATATTACTATAAATATTACTGAGGTATTTCTTCAAGATCAAAGTCAATTAAAAGATGGTCCCACTGCACCTCTAAATGGAGTTTTAATTTGTGTATATAATACTAGAAATAATGGTTTTCCCACTGGGGTACTCACTTCAATTAGAGAAATGAGGACAGGCAGCCCTACCAGAGGGCCTCCTACCTTGCTTTGCAATTACTGAAATTCTGGGCTAGCCTGCTGTGGACAGTATCATTTTGCAAATACCATTTCATTACAGACATATAAAAGGTGAGCTCCTAATTAAAAAGGGTGTAATTTACATAGGTAAATCAACAACCTCTCATATGCTCCCTTCCTTATTATGTCTGGCAGATACTGCTGGAAAACCTGCTTTCCTAAATTGCTAGAATAGGGTTCTCAACAACCTAAAAAGTACTGCTTGCTTTGCAAAAGTCACAAGCAATTCCTGCTGTCTCCTGTCACAACAGAAGTAGGATGACAGTTTAAATCTAGCATCCCAGTTTGAAGGTTAAGATCTAAGTTGTCTTGTAGAATTTGATCATAGAATAGTTATGGTTTGAAAAGACCTTTCAGATCATCCAGTCCAACCACTGTCTAACTACCAAGCCTGGTGCTAAACCATGTCCATCAGCACCATATCTGAGTCTTATAAATGCTCCCAGAATTGGTGACTCTACCACCTTCCAGGGCAGCCTGTAAGAGTGTTTGAGAACCCTTTCAGTGAAGAAGTTTCTGGGTTGATGAAAAGCTCAACATGAACCTGCAATGTGAGTGCAGCCCAAACAGCAACCAAGTGCTGGGCTGCAGCAAGAGCCGTGTGGGCAGCAGGGCAAAGGAGGGGATTCTGCCCCTTTGCTCTGCTCTCATCAGACCCCATCTGGAGTCCTATAGCCCCCAGCACAGGAAGGACATGGAAGTGTTGGAGCAGGTCCAGAGGAGACTATGAAGATGCTCAGAGGGTTGCAGCAGCTCTGCTATGAGGACAGACTGAGAGAGTTTGGGTTCTTCAGCCTGGAGAAGAAAAGGCTTCCAGGAGACCTTAGAGCAGCCTTCCGGTATCTGATGGGAGCCTACAGGAAGGCTGGGGAGGGACTATTGACAAGGTCTTGCAATGACAGGACAAGGGGCAATGGGTTTGAACTGGTAGAGAAAAGATTTAGACTGGATGTTAGGAGGAAGTTGTTTGCATTGAGGGTGGTGAGACACTGGCACAGGTTGCCCAGGGAGGTTGTGGCTGTTCCCTCCCTGGAGGTGTTCAAGGCGAGGCTGGATGAGGCCTTGAGTGAGCTGTACTAGTGGGAGGTGTCCCTGCCTATGGCAGGGGGTTGGAACTGGATGATCCTTGAGGTCCTTCCCAACTTTACCATTCTATGATTCTATGATTCTATAATTCTAACATCCAACTTGCACCAAGACCTACCCTTGGTGCACCTTGAGGCCATTTCCTCTCATCCTTTCTTGTTACAACTATCCTATCACCTCTCTGCAATTCCCTTTCAGGCAGATGTAGAGTGAGATGGTCACCCCTCAGCCTCCTTTTTTCCATACTAAACAATCTCAGTTCCCTCAGCAGCTCCTCCTAAGACCTGTTCTGCAAACTCTTCACCAGCTTCATTGCCCTTCTCTGGACCTGCTCCAGCACCTCAACGCAAGCTGACCTCTCAGGTGGCTGTCTGCTCATCTGTCCTGAATACAATGTGATTTTATCATACAGACAAGGAAATTATTTCAGAGCACTGCTTGTGGTTTAATCCTAAAATCAGCTGAAAACTGCATTAGTGTTACTCTAATATGCACATTCTAATGGCACCAAAGCCCCAGCTGGGCTGTGCTAGTTGATGTAAGAAAAAGTAAATTAACAAAATGACAGCCTTGGAATCCCTGGTATCCAAAGTACAGGTTTGACTTGAACATTGCTTAGCCTGAGTAAATATAATGACTTGAAGAGTATGATGGAGGTCCTTCAAATTCAGAATTTGCACACTGTGTAGATCAGGGCCAGATTGCTCAGCAGCATTGCCAAAACTGAGCATTAAAGCAGGATCCTCTCACCTCAGTGACCTTTTCAAGATGTCTGACAAAACTCAACCTTCATATTATCCAGATTCATTGCTTTGAGTGTTTTGGAGGATGAATAACAGATTCACAGAACACTAGAGGTTGGAAGAGACCTCCATAGATCATTGAGTCCAACCTCCCTGCCAAAGCAGGATCACCTAGGGCAGTCCACACAGGAATGCACCCAGGCAAGTTTTGAAAGTGTCCAGAGAAGGAGACTTCACAACCTCTCTGGGCAGACTGGTCCAGTGCTGCCACCCTCACTGTAAAGCAGTTTCTCCTCATGTTGAAATGAAAACTTCTGTGTTCAAATTTGTAGATGCTGCTCCTTGTCTTATTACTGAGCATCACAAAAAAGAGATTGGCCTCATCAACTTGACACCCACCCCTCAGATATTTATAGACACTGATGAGATCTCTCAGTGTTCTTTTCTCAAGACTAAAATACATGAGTATGTTTAAAACAGGCTAAGATGTTTACATCTATTATCTGATTTTTCCTTACATGAATTTGAAAAGCAACAGGTTATTCCAACACAGAATTCAAAGAGGGAAGAATTCCTACCCTGTACAAAAAACTCAGGAAATGGATACAGATGTACAGTCTGTGAAAGCTGATTAAGTGGGTGACACAGAACAATTAATGACAGTAGACATTTTTTTTTTTTTCTGTCCAGAGACCATAGGTAAAATCCAAAACAGCACTTTCATATGCCATAAACCTAAGTGAATGGTTCAGATCAGTGTGAAGAGCTCTCTCTACAACAAAACTTAGCACAACCTGATGATTTGGTCCTTTGTGTTTAGAACTAAATTCAGCACATAGATGAAGGAAAGTGCTAGCAAGTGCAATCCACAGTGCTCTCTTAAAAGACCCACAGCCATCTTTATGTATAATTACAACTAAAAAAAAAAAAAAAAGCCAAAACCCATTGCTAAAAAAACTCAAAAGTTCGCCAAGTCAAGCACTCAAAAGTGAGCAAAGAACAGAATTAAGACTGCTTGTGTGATTTTAGATCTGCCCCTCTATGCATATCTACTCTGTAATAGCCTTTAATTCCCTCATCACAGGCTATTTTTTTTCCACTGGCCCAATGCTGAGCAGAACAATTGCACAGAAATTGCCACTCAACCCTGGCAACGGCAGCATTGTGGCATGTTCAATTGCTTTCTAGGGATGCCATATGTGCAGCCTGGTTGGTAGCAGTAGGAGGGGGTTGGAAAGGAAAGGAAAGGAATGCACTCAGTGTAGTTTTGCTGCTGCACTCTAAATAGGTCTCTCCTGAGCATGTGTGAACTCAGGTTTTCTAGTTCTTTGGCAGCCAGCTCTGCTGCCAGCATAGCCCTGATCCGGGTGGATGAGGGCCATGATGAAATACACATTGTTTGTTCTTCCTGATGGAGAAGAGGTGCCACGATTTTCTGTCACCCCCACCCTTCTGCAATATAAAATATGAGTAGATCCAACAGCAAAGTTCTGCATAGGTGAATGACTGCACTGGTAGTAGGGATCCAGACCTCTGCTCTCACGAATCTTTTTGGGGTATGTTCACTTGTGATTACTTAGGCTATGGTAATACTGTTTCATTGTTAAGTACAATTGGATCAAAGTGCATGCTCAGAGACATGGTGCACTGCCTTGCCTCTTCATCCTCAAAGCCTCTGATGGGAGCAGTGAAACAAACAGTACCAAGCACTCTACACCATTTATTTTTTAGAAGGGACCATGATTTTAGCTTTGATGCACAGAATCACAGAATGGTGGAGGTTGGATCTCTTGAGGATTATCTAGTCTAACCTCTCTGCTGAATCAGGTCTCAGAGCAGGCTGTACAGAACCAGGTTCAGGTGAGTTTTGAAATCTCTCCAAAGAAGGAGACTCCACAACCTCTCTGGGCAGCTCTGACAACCTCACAGCAAAGAAGTTTTCCCTTATGTTCAGACAGAACCTGCTCTGTTAGAGTTTATGCCCATTGCCCTTTGTCCTGTTGCTGGGCACCACTGAAAAGACTCTGGCCCCATACCCTTGATGCTTGCCCTTTAGGTATGGCAAGCATTGAAAAGATCCTCTCTCAGTCTTCTGTTATCCATATTGAACAGCTCCAGGTCTCTCAGTCTCTCCTTGTAGGAGAGATGCTCCATTCTCCCCAACATCTTTGTGTCTCTCCACTGGGCTCTCTCCAGGAGTTCCTTGACTGGTCAGACAATACCTTCTAAATGCCTGTGCACAGTTCAGCTGAGAACAACCAGAGATCTCTGCTCTGGTGAGGTGACACCTACAGTACTGTGTGGAGTTCTGGTCTCTCCAGGTTGAGAGGGACAGAGAACTACTGAGGGGTTCAACAAAGGGCCACAAAGGTAACAAGGGGACTGGAGCATTTCTCTTACAAGGAGAGGCTGAGAGACTTGGGGCTCTTTAGCCCAGAAAAGAGAAGACAGAATCTTCTCAATGCTTACCCACAAACTAAATGGTGGAGACCTGAGGATGGGGGTGGGCTCTTTTAAGTGGTGTCCAGTGACAAGAAGAGGGGCAATGGGTACAAACCAGAACACAGGAGGTTTCACTTATACTTGAGAAGAAACTTTGCTTTGAGGTTGATGGAGCACTGTAACATTCTGCCCACAGAGGTCGTAGATTCTCCTTTCTCTGGAGACATTTAAAACTCATTTGGAAACATATCGCTGCAATCTGATCTAGATATAACTGCTTTAGTAGGGAATTTGGACCAGATGATTTCTAGACATCTGTTCCAAACCTTACCATTCAGTGATTCTGTGATTCTGTTTGAATGTGACTATGCATAGGAGGTGAAGAGTACAGAAATACATCTGTCCTGGTCCAGTTTTATGCACAGAACAGTCCCATGTACACGTTTCACAGCCTGGAGTAGCCCATCATCCAGTTTGACTAGGGAAGATAAACAGGATCACAGGATGACAGGATATTAGGGGTTGGAAGATACTTCCATAGATCATTGAGTCCAACTGCCATGCCAGAGCAGGACCATAGAATCTAGCTGACGTCTCACAGGAACATAGTATCATAGAATGGTAAGGTTGGAAGGGACCTCAAGGATCATCTGCTTCCAACTCCCTGCCAACTAGCACAGGTCACTCAAGGTCTCGTCCAACCTGGCCTTGAACACCTCCAGGGAGGGAGCAGCCACAGCCTTCCTGGGCAACCTGTGCCAGTGCCTCACCGCCCTCACTGCAAACCTCCTCCTCCTAAAATCTAGTTTAAATCTTCCCTCTGCCACTTTAAACCCATTGCCCCTCATCCTGTCATTGCAAGATCTTATAAATAGTCCCTCCCCAGCCTCCCTGTAGGCCCCCTTCAGATACTGGAAGGCTACTATCAGGTCCCCTCAAAGCCTTCTCTTCTCCAGGCTGAAAAGCCCCAACTCTTGTAGCCTGTCCTCAGAGAAGAGCTGCTGCAGCCCTCTGAGCATCTTTGTGGCCTCCTCTGGACCCACTCCAACACTTCCATGTCCTTCCTGTGCTGAGGGCTCCAGAACTTCACACAGGACTCCAGATGGGGTCTGATGAGAGCAGAGCAAAGGGGCAGAATCCCCTCCCTTGCCCTGCTGCCCACGCTTCTCTTGCTGCAGCCCAGCACTCTGTTGCTGTCTGGGCTGCACTCACACTGCAGGCTCATGTTGAGCTTTTCATCAACACAGACCCCCAGGTCCTTTTCTTCAGGGCTGCTCTCAGCCATTCACCACCCAGCCTGGATTTGTGCTTAGGATTGTGCCTACCCAGGTGCAGACCTTACAATTGGCCTTGTTGAATGTCATGAGGTTGGCCTGGGCCCACCTCTCCAGCCTGTCCAGGTCCCTCTGGATGGCATCTCTGCCCTCTAGCAAGTCAAATGTTTGCATAGGCCTTGAAAGTCTGCAGAAAAGGAGACTCCATAACCTCTCTGGGCAGCCCTTTCAGTCCTCCGTGACAGTAGAGTAAAGAAGTTCTTCCTCACACTGAGGTGGAACTTCCTGTGCTATAGTTTACATCCATTGCCCCTTGTCCTATCCCAGGGCACAAGTGAGCAGGTGCTGTTGCTTCCTTCTTGACACCCACCCATCATATATTTAGGTACATTTACTACATTCCATCTCAGTCTTCTCCTCTCCAGACTAAAAAGCCTCAGGTNATGTTTGCATAGGCCTTGAAAGTCTGCAGAAAAGGAGACTCCATAACCTCTCTGGGCAGCCCTTTCAGTCCTCCGTGACAGTAGAGTAAAGAAGTTCTTCCTCACACTGAGGTGGAACTTCCTGTGCTATAGTTTACATCCATTGCCCCTTGTCCTATCCCAGGGCACAAGTGAGCAGGTGCTGTTGCTTCCTTCTTGACACCCACCCATCATATATTTAGGTACATTTACTACATTCCATCTCAGTCTTCTCCTCTCCAGACTAAAAAGCCTCAGGTCTCTCAGCCTTTCCTCATAATGCAGTGCTCCAGTCTCTTTATCATCCTTTTAGCCATCTTGTTGGACTCTCTCAAGTAGATCCCAATTCCCCTTGAATTGGGGAGCCCAGAACTGGATACAATATTCCAGGTGAGGTCTCAATAGGGCAGTGTAAAGGGGGAGAAGAACCTCCCTTGATCCTATGGACAAATTCTTAATGCACCCCAAGATACCACTGGTCTTCTTGGCCACGAGGGCACATTGTTGTCAGATGGGTAACTTGTTTGCCACCAGGAGTCCAAGGTCCTTCTCCATGAGGCCAATATAACTCATAGAATCATAGAATGGTAAGGTTGGAAGGGACCTCAAGGATCATCTAGTTCCAACCCTCTGCCATAGGCAGAGACACCTCCCACTAGTACAGGTCACTCAAGGCCTCCTCCAACCTGGCCTTGAACACCTCCAGGGAGGGAGCAGCCACAACCTCCTTGGGCAACCTGTGCCAGTGCCTCACCACCCTCACTGCAAAGAACTTCCTCCTAACAAAATAAACTGTTAATGACTTTTTGGATTAATACTGTTTGGAATATCATTATGCCTAAATTGGGGGATTTTTTTTTTTTTTCCACCAAAAGCCTTAGGAAGCCCTTTTGATGCTTGATTTCATTATCATTTCTGCCATAATTAAACAAGATTCTGCTCCACTGATAGTCCAATTAGAGTTTCTTTTGAAATACTTAGTGTAAGCACAGCCATCATCTCTGCTAACTGCCTTATTCTGTTACACTTTTTAGAGTCTCTTTGCATAATGAAGTGATGTGACAGTTGTACCAGGCAAGCAAGGTGTGATGCTGCTGCCATGTTATGTGCTACCATATTTGAAAATAGCTAACATATGCTGTTCTCTACATCTATACAGGCAAAAGCTTCTGACTGCAATAAGGAGATGCTTGGAAGTTAAGGTATGATAAAATCAAATAAAGCAGAAGATTGGAAACACTGATGATAGTGGCAGAGTTTATCACTTTCTCCTTTGAACACAGATTCAACAACCTCTAACCACCTAACTACTGAGCATCAGATCCTGATATCTCAAATGGAATTGTGTTAAGTGGTCATTTTGGGGCTTCTAACCTTCAGCATAAAGAGTGGTGGTAAAATCTTGTCACAGGGGGAAAGAACAGATTGGACCTTTTGTTCTGTATTTTGCAGGTCATCTAGTAGGTCACCTGGGTAGTATACCTAACAACAGCACTTCACTTAACACTGTAAAGATGTGTATCTACCACACAGCTCAACTCTAACTACAGCTGAAAAAACCCCAAAGAACTCAGAGAAAGCATCTCCACACATCCAATAGAAACAAATGACCTGGCTACAAATCAGGCTTTGGAGCCATCTTCTAGTTTATGCTAGAAAAGGACAGGAGAGAAACACTAAAACTAGAAGTGAGGAATATTTTTCACCAGCAGTGACACCCTTGAGTTTACTTTTATAACTAGTTACCCACAAAAATGTATGGTATTTCAAAACACTGAAAGAGAGCCTGTTACAGGAAACATTTCTTTCTGTCTCCACTTAACTGCAATTAAATTATGTTATACCACACTAATTAGGATGAGATAAAAACATATAGACTCAAAGACAGCTCTTTCCAGTAGATATTAAGATCTGTAAAACTGGCTCTTTTTCAGTGCCTGTCTGCAAAGGTCAACCTGAGATGTGAAATGAAGATTATAGCAGCACATCTGGGCCACTGTCATAAAGGCAAGGCCAGCACTTCTGGTGTCAGCCTGCTTGTTATTTTCTTTTCTAGGGGCTTACAGCAACTATAAAACCACACTAAAAGCAACTGATAAAAGCTGAGAGCTCATATCTTACCATTTAAGAAAACCAGAAGGAATTAAACTTGTCCCTTTAGTGTTAAAGATCCTTAAATTTAAGAAAGGACCAGGCATCTAAAGAGCTAACTGTGATGTTGTGTGACTGATGTGTGGTTTCATGGTGCACTGATGCAAACCTCAAGATCAGATGGAACCCTCTGGATATACAGCCTCAGCCTGCTTTCCACCAGTTAAAGAATCAGTCATATTGGAGTTCTGCTTCTAAAAGGAAGCTATTCTTCCAGCCATCCCACAATGATGAAAGAGGATCAGACTTTGACAGAAGGACCTCTTCATTCAGTGTCAAAATAAAACAATAAGCAGGTATAAAAAAAGTAATAAATAACCCCCCAGAACAATAGGAGAACAGAGAGTAATCTATATAAATCTAAGACCAGGCAGAGGGTTGATAAAGGAAGCTGAGGACATGAAGAAAAAAAATACATGGCTTGGAAAAACAAAGAACAAAAGATCATTTTTTTAAGTGTCTGGAAACTGAGCAACAGTAGAGCTATTTACTTGCTGGAGATGAAGAAATTGTTAATCATGTTACAGTAGAGGCTAAAGTGTGCATTAAGAATTTTTGTTCTGGGTTTCGAAAATAACTACAACAATGCAATTATTTCACAGGAAATAATTTTTTTTTCTTCCAGTCCATTAATAACTCAGAATTATATTAAGTGACATCTATTCAAGGACAAACATTTTTAAATCTTCAGGCTCATTTAACTTGTACCCAGTAAATGAGACAGCAGAAGAATCTGACTCGCTGATTAATACTCAACCAGCTACCAAGAGATTAGAGCAGGGTTAATGCTGTGCAAATGTCTAAGAAAGGAAAAGAAGAGGATGCAAGTCACTTAGATTGGGTAGCCTGAGCATCTACTCCAGACAAAATATTAGAAGACATAACACAGAATTCAACTGGTGAAGAATAAAGTGAATAACACAGGCCATGCATATTGCTGTTCTGAAAAAAAGCTCTTAACAAACAAATAGTTACTCTTTTTTTTGGCCAAATGGCAGTTTAGGAAGACTTTTGATGTAACTGGGTATGATTTTCCATTAAAGGAAGAAGCACTTCCCCATTAAAAAAAAAACCAAAAAACCAAAAAACCAACATGTGCATGTGCTTACAAACTAACTGGAAGACTTTAAAATCATCAGTATTGGTGAATAACCACCAAATGTTAACATTGCTTCTGTTAACATTGCTTCTGAAATTCAACAGCTGACACTTGGTCTGAAACTTTCCAACAGCTACATCTATGTTACATAAGTAAATATAAAATCACAGATGACTAAATATCCAGATGACTCAGAAAGTATCCAAGTGACAAAGACAACAACGAGGACAGAACAGACAGAGAGAAGAGCTGGACAGCTACTAAATGTGAATGACTCCCATCAAAGGTGCTTCAGGTTCAAACAAAATGTGTTGGCAAAGGCCAGCCTATACACTTAGGCAAGTGTGCCTATACACTTACACATGCTGTGTTCAGGAAATGGGACACTGGGAAGAAAGAGAGTGCAAATTACTTCAGGAGTGAATCACAGAATGTCAGGTTGGAAGGGACCTCAAGGATCATCTGGTCCATTTTGAGCTCCCTAGTTCAAGAGAGACAGGAAAAAGTTCTTCACTGAGAGAGTCATTGACTGCTGAATGGGTTGCCCAGGGAGGTGGTGGTGTCACCGTCGTTGGAGGTGTTCAAGGTGGGTTTGGATGTGGCACTTGGTGCCATGGTCTGGTCTTGAGGTCTGTGGTAATGGGTTGGACTTGATGAGCTTTGAGGTCTCTTCCAACCTTGGTGATACCGTGATACTGTGAAAGAGTCCAGTGGAGAGCCGCAAGCATAACTGGGGAACTTGAGCATCTCCCCTACAAAGAGAGATTGAGAAAGACCTGGGGCTGTTTAGTCTGAAGAGAAGACTGAGAGAACTGAACAATGTGTACAAATATCTGAGGGGTGGGTGTGAAGTGGGCTGGTGAGACACTGGCACAGGTTGCCCAGGGAGGTTGTGGCTACTCCCTCCCTGGAGGTGTTCAAGGCCAGGTTGGATGAGGCCTTGAGTGAGCTGTACTAGTTTGAGGTGTCCCTGCCTATGGCAGGGGGTTGGAACTAGATGATCCTTGAGGTCACTTCCAAGCTTACCATTCTATGATTCTATGATAAGTGGCTGGAGTCAATCTCTTTTTGGTGATCAGCTGCAATAAGACAAGGAACAAAGGCTATAAACCGGAACATAGAAAGTTTCACCTCAACATGAAGAGAAACTTCTTTCCAGTGAGGGTGACAGAGCACTGGAACAGGCTGCTCAGAGAGGTTGTGGAGTCTCCTCGGGGAGACTTTCAAGACCCACCTGGATGCATTCCTGTGTGAACTACCCTAGGGGATTCTGCTTTGGCAGGTCATTTGGACTTGATCTCTGGATGCCAAAGCAGAATCACCTAGGGCAGCCTGCTCAGGAACATATCCATGCACATTTTGAAAGTTTCCAGAGAAGACTCTGGAAGCTCTCTGCACAGTTTGTTCCAGTGCTCAGTCACCCTCAACATAAAGCAGTGTCTCCTGGTGCAGAGGTGGCACCTCCTGTGCTCTAGCTTGTACCTGTTGCTCCTTGTCCTATCGCTGAGCACTGCTGAAAAGAGCCTGGCACCTTCAGTTCGACATCCACCCATTAGATATTTGTAGATGTTGATGTTGATAGGATCCCCTCTCAGCCTTATCTTCTCATGACTAAACAGTCCCAGGTCTCTCAGTCTTTCTTCACAGGAGAGATGTCCACATCTGGCAATCACCCTTGTGGCTCTCTGTTAAGACTCTCTCCAGCAGGTCCCTGTCTCTCTTGAACTGGGGAGCCCAGAACTGGACACGATATTCCAGGCGTGGTCTCGCCAGGGTAGAATAGAGGGAGAGGAGAACCTCCCTAGACCTGCTTGACACACTTTATTTAATTTACCCAAGGATGCTGTTGGCCTTCTTAGCCACGAGGCACATTACTGTTCCATTGCCACCAAGTTCAGAATAAGGAATACCTAACTTTTAATACTTCCCAGCTTGCCCAGACTGGACAGGTTTGTATTATGTTCTACCATCCTTTTCCAGGAATATTTTCTGTCAGTATCTCTTTCAATAGTTTACACTTTATTTCTCCAATTCCAACAGGGATAATATCAGGTTACAGATCTTGTTTAGGTTGAAACAGTGAATGTTCTTTAATGGAGTTTCTACCTGAATGAAAACTTCACAAGAATAGCTTCAAAGTGGAATCTTGTACCTTTATCACCTTTATTTTAAAGCTGCAGTTAAAACACTTGTACTTCTTTATAAAGCTAACAGTGGAGTCTGCCTCTCTGGAGACTTTCAAGACTCATCTGGATGCACTTCTGTGTGACCTACACTAGATTACACACTCCTCCTCTGCAGAATGGGTGGAGTCAAAGATCTCCAGAGGTCCCTTTCAACCCCTAACATCCTGTGATCCTGTGATCCTGTGAATGGTATCCAAACACAATGCAAAATCCAAACTAAACCCAAGATGTACTCAATCCTCTAATAATATAAATAACTCTTTCTGACTTTACAGATGATGGAAAACAAGATCTGAATTACGATTACCACCACCACACACTTAAAGCTGCAGTGGATAACAGAACAGGGGAAATATAAGAATAAACATAATGTGTCTTGGGTTTAATTTTGTCTTTCTCATTTCTCTGATTATTCCTTTCATAAAATCATAGAATCACAGAATGGTCTGAGTTGGATGGGACCTCCAAAGTTCATCTAGCCCAATCCCCTCCACTGTAAGTAGGGGCATCCTCAACTCTATCAGGTAGTCCAGAGCCCTATTGAGCCTCACCTTTAATATCCCCAGGGATGGGGCCTCAACTATCTCCCTGGGCAACCTGTTCCAGTATTCCACTACCCTCATGTGAACAGGTGTCATGATAACAACACCTTTTATTGGCCATGTCATGCAAAATGTATACATAACATTCCTTAATGTAACTGTATTGAGCTGTACTTCAAGGCTCTATTGGTGTTTCACAAAACCTTTTGTGTGCATGCAAGTAGAGAAGAAGCTGGGGGGATGTTTGCATATGTTTGATACAATAAGAGCCAGCTTTAACAGAAAAATTAAACACATCCAAGTTATCCTATCAAAAATAAGAATGGAAGTGCTGGGTCATGAAGATGGTTCCTTTCAACCAGTATCATGAAATGTTACACTTCACAAACATCTGTAGTACATAAAATATATTCTTGATAATACTACAGCACCAATCAGGCTGGATCTGACAGTTTTATAGATTAAAAGTAAAATGAAGTAAGTTACAGAATCACAAAATCATGGGAGTTGGAAGGGACCTCTGGGGATCACATAGTCCAAAACCCCTGCTAAAGCATGGTCCCCAAGAGCACAATCCCATTCAGGTGGGTTTTGAAAGTCTCCAGAGGAGACTCCACAACCTCTTTGGGTAGCCTGTTCCAGTGGTCTCTTGCCCTCACATGAAAGAAGTTCTTTCTCATGTTCAGATGGACTTTCCTGTGTGATAGTTTGTGCATGTCACCCCTTGTCCTGTTGCTGGGCACCACTGAAAAGAGCCCATCCCCACCCTTCTCACCACTGCCCTTTAATATTGGTAAGTATGGAAAAGGTCCCCTCTCAGGTCTTCTCCAGGCTAAAGAGACACAAGTCTCCCAACCTCTCCTTCTAAGAGAGATGCTCCAATCCCCTCAGCATCTCTATAGCCATCCATTAGATTTTCTCTGGCAGTTCCTTGTCTCTCCTTAACTGAAGAGCCCAGAACTAGACACTACTCTAGATGTGGTCTACTAGGGCAGGGTAGAGTGGAAAGAGAACCTCCCTTGACCTGCTAAATTTTCATCAAATGAGACCCAAAGTAACTGAGTGAGCTGTGTGCAGCAATTTTGTGAAGATGTGAAAGAACCAAGGAAGGACCTCAAAGCTCCTCTTTAGGTGACAGATTGATTTCGTAACACAAAGGCTTCACTAGAACAGATTGTTTAGCTGCCATTCCTCATTTTAGCCAAGATAAGATGGAAATAGAAAACCCTGAAGGATCCCTGTGAATAAGAAAAGGCAACAATAGCAAAATGGAACATAAGCTGGGATCAGAAAAGAAATATGAGAGCGGAAAATTAAAGAAACTTCTTCGAAGGGTAATAAACAGGTTTACGCTTTAACTTGAACAAAATCTTAATATCAAGGTCTAAATGCAGGATTAACATAGATTGACTTTAATAAGTAAGCATTAACAACTTCTCCCATTGATCTCAAGTGGCATGCAAACACTATAGCAATTGGTGTACAATATATCCATAGCTAACTAGTTAGGTAGCTAAGAGCTTTGAAGAACTGCTTTAAATTGGGTTTATTAAATAGCATCAAAGAATGCTGGACAAACTGAGCTCAAGCTAGCTTTCAGGGTGATTTTTAGACACTAAAAAGACACTTTATAAACACATCATAGTCCAAGCACAGTTTTATTGTCAAAGCATTTTGCCTGTAGCAAGCAACACTGTTCTTTAACTGAAGCTGCAGCTGTACAGAGTTCAAAGGAACACAGAGCTGAAAAGTAGAGAGAGTTCTGACTCCAATCAAATGAGTGACTGGTTTGGCTTCATAATACATTTTCCAGCCCTAACTTTAATCTAAATCAAATGCCCATCTCTCTGGTTGTTCATGCAACACAACCACAGCACATGCTTAAGTATAGGAAAATTGCAAGTGCCTAACTATATCAAATTGTACCTCCATCTAGTCTGGAATCTACATCAGGCAGAGGATAATACCTTCTGTTTCAGAAGAAAGAAACTATTCTCCATCACTAATTCAGTTAGAAACTGTTCCACAGATCCAGCCAAACAGCTGCTGGGTATGGAGATCTGGACAATCAAACAGGTCTCTTTTGTTTCTAATCTCAGAACTCTTCCTCCCAAGCAGCAGAGCAATGTCCGAGATGCTTCGCTGTGCTGGGCTAGCAGGTCTGGCAGCAGGTAGAGAAGCTGTGCTGGCAAAGCATTTGGATAGCAACATACCTCATGGTATTATCTCTACCATAACAATTCCACTACAAATTAGATCTCCAAGGTAGACCTCCACAGAACACAGACCCCATCACATCCCAGCAAAATCCATCGAATTTGTCCTTGTTTAGCTGTCAGCAGAATGGACAGTCCTAAAATGTGGAAATCTAACTCTGAAGAGATGTTTCTTTGCGGCCTCCTGAATGGCAAATTCGCAGGGCAGTTAGAGGCTGTTTAAAGAGGCCTTTCATTCCAATGCTCCCATCAGTGCTGTCCCTACCATTTTAATGTTCCAGCCCTGATCTGCCACTGCTCTTCTCTTCGACATTCTCACCCCACCAGACAAGCTTCTGCTGAGCTCACAAGATTTGCATAATCTGTGTGTGTGCAAAAATTTGATGTGCATTGTCCCCACCGCCTTGGTGCCTGTATCTGAATATTTGGAAAGGTGGCAACAAGTCAATCAAAAGCTGGTTAATTCAAATGAAAACCAGCTCCTGGTGTTTAATACAGCCTGTTATATTTTGTTTGTCATTATCTCTCCAGACCAGTGACTCAGCTCTGTAAAACCTCCAGCCTGATCACAGTGTTGACACATGCTGCCAGTCGTTCAGCTTCCATGGACTTCTATTTATGCCTCCTCTCCTCTTTGAAAAAGCCCAGCACGAAAAATGAACCTCAGACTATTAAATACCATAATGTCATAAAATAACAGAAGCTCTGTCTTTCAGCCTTAAACAAATGATTCAGCAAATGCTTCATGTGAATTTGAAAAATGAACTGCTTCAGCAAAGAACTTCAGAAATGACCCAATGCTTTCTTGTTTCCATTCTCTACCTGCCTCAGATGGTTGCCCATCACAGATGTGTCTGAGCATCTGTCACACAAAAAGTTTTGCCAGCAGCAGAGTCACTCATGGATCTCCTGATGTCTCTAGCTCCAGACACTTGTACAGGCAGGTAAGGTTTGCAATGAGTCAGTTTTAATATCTAAACTGACAACTGTGACGTGTCTGGTGCTCTGAAGAGCATCCTGAAGCCCTGGATATTTCTCTGAAGCATTTCCATTAACCAATCAGTGCATAAAAAAACAGAGTAGATGCCAAGACACTGCCATGGGACCCAGTCCAAAGTCCATGCACTTAAATGGAAGTCTTTCCAATGACCTCAAGCTTGCTTTGGGGGATGAAAGTAGTCATTACTTTACTCTGCTCTTGTCAGATCCCACCTGGAGTACTGTGTGCAGTTCTGGAGCCCCCAGCACAGGAAGGACATG
>VWZE01000075.1:329589-340837 GCA_013396675.1 Eubucco bourcierii
CTTGAGTGAGCTGTACTAGTGGGAGGTGTCCCTGCCTATGGCAGGGGGTTGGAACTAGATGATGCTTGAGGTCCCTTCCAACCTTACCATTCTATGATTCTATGACTAAAATGATGATTTCTTTGGTTGTTTTAACAAGACCAGAAGGAAAGTGGCCAATTTTCCAACACTCATAAACCGTTACACAGGTCAGACCTTCTTTACTCATCATTAAGTTAAACCTTACCATTCAAATAGTCCCTATGGAATCAAAAAGAGGAAGACATTGTTTTAATGAGGAAAGGGATCTGTAAGAAAATGTAACTATGCAAATACAGGGGTAAAAAAAAAAAACAAAACAAAATAAATGAAGGGAAATCAGTCATTGTTTTGCAAACAGAGTAGGTTATTTAAAAGACTGAGCAAATTTTTGATATGAACTGTCTAATTTTTATCAGAATGCAAAACATCTCAGCTTAACTTAGTGAAAGTACAAACATTTTGACTCCTTGATTATTTTTTTTTTTCTTTTGGGCTAGGTGATACAATTCTCATCTGCAACTTGACAGGATGTAGAAAATAATTACAAATGAAAAGGTTATTCATAATTTTTAAATGAGTTAATTAGTAAACCCCGCCAGAGTCACTCATTACAGTAATTAATAATTGATTATACTTGAAATTAAACACAATTTTTCATCAAAATCTAATTAAATATCTGCCTTTTTGCTTGTTGATTAGAACAGTGAGTCTGGTAGAGACAATCTTTGCTAAATATGTTTATGCTGAACTGAACCACCAAATTTGATTTCTAATAATTGATAGTTCCTTTAGAAATTAGTAATTATGACCCATAATTACAGCAGTTCAAACCTGATCAGCATTGCTGGCACCTTTCCAATCATCCACAGAGCCTGGCAAATGCCATAGAACTCATTTAAATGGAGAAACAAGGGTGGGAGAGCGCTCATTGGGCCTCCCTTTTAACTGGATTAACTGCTTTTAAATAAGAGTCTGAACTTTTTAGAGCTCTCAGAAGGATTTTTGAGTTAGAGAACATGAAGTGGCAAACCAAACTCTTCTCAATCTATCAAACAGCACACATCTCCTCCACCAGGATTAACAGGGACTGCTATTCTGAGCTATAATGATACTCCTCTGACACTCTCAGATAATATCCAAAGGAACCATGTTCAGGGTATAAGGAGAATACCAGACAAATGAGAAAGGTAAGTCCAAATGTACACAGCAAATGATGAAAGTTGACTGCATATTTCATCAAACTGCTGCTGATTTAATGTAGGTTAATTAATCACTCCTGCTCCTCTTACAGGAGGCATAAAAAGTGACCAGAGTATGATGCAAGGCAGAAGTGGAAAAGTATCAGTCATTAAAGAAGTGTACATAAAAGGAACACAGTAAAAGCAATCCTTTGTGGTAGTGATAATTATACTCATGTGAAATGAAAGTAAAACTCTTTCGATCCAGGCTAACATTTGTAATTCTAACCACAACCTTTTATAGATCATTAGTGTACAGGAAGTCACAGGGAAATCAAAAAGACTCATTTGTGCCATGAGAAATGGGTTTTGTTACTCATGATCGCACCTGTAAGTCTGACCACTAGAGTTTGCACCACGGAGAGATTAAAACAGAAGTCTAGGAATGGACCTTTGTAAGACACTTCTAACACGAGGATCAAATCTAACTGAAGAAAAAGTTATGAGAACAGGCCAACTTTACAGGCTGAAAAATAGAATTTTCACTTTAAACAGTTCAATTACTTTTGCAGCAAACACTGGGAATGTTTTTTTTTAATGAACGTTGACACCACCTCTAAACCAAAGAGATTCAGACCATACACAGCTCATGAAAAACCCACTACTTCTTCACACAAGCAACAAATTTCCCCAGCTTTCTTTACCCAAAAGAGGCCCTGTTAGGTCTTTCTCCACTCTCCTGGTCACTCTGTGGAGTTCAATAGAGCTGGTTAAATGGCTACAATGTGCTACCAAAAGATAGAATAAAGTCGCGTATTTGCGTATCAGGATCTTGCTTCTGACCTTGTCCCATCAAAGTCCACAGCAGAGAGTCTCACACACCTGGATGGGACTGGGACTGGGACATGGACCTTACTGCTTGTTTTAAAGGGCTGCTTTGGGAAAAGCTGGTGGGTTTGTTTCACTCCAGGTACCCTTTCCTCTGCAGAATGTAAACAGTCCATGCTATGGAAGGCATGATTCATGCTTTACTAAGCTCTTCTGGCTCTATGATGTGTGCTAGGCTCCCTACCATAGCACTGCAACCACAGTTAAGTCACCAGAGACCTTATTTCCCCATCACTTTGTACCACAGTCTTGACCTTCTGTTTCCCAAATGTTAGCTTTGGGGGTAGGTCTTTCAGAGAAATTAAAGCAAAGCAGAAAATAAAGAGAAATAAGCTTACCTATGAAGTAGGCCAGCAGGATCACCAGCGTGACTGAGATGACGATGGCACTCAGAGCAGCACATTTCCAGTTACAGTACTTATAGGGTTTCTTCAGGTTAAAGGCAGGCCTAGAGAAGGTACTTCTGGGAAGGGGCCTAGGGGGAGGTGAGTACACAGTGCTGGATGTCAAGGGATATCCCGGCGAAGTTGTACAAAAAAGGGGAGAAGTGCCTCCAGGTTTGAACAGGAAGTGCCTGGGGGAAGAAAGACCAACAACAAGTGACTTCTCACACAAGCTGAAGCCCAAACAGAGGTGAGGCAGGAGGATGGCGACTGCTACCAGGACGAAGAAAGCAGCTCCACACAACGCTGGCTATGGACACGGATGGCATGCATTAAAGAGAAGAGTAAAAATCAAAGGCAAGTCACACAGAGTAAAGAAAAACAAAACAGACCAAGAAAATCACAGTGCCAACAATGCCACAGAGAACTCTTCAAGGGCAAGAGTCCCCTCTGTGGAAGAGCTGACGTTCGTGTGAAATGAATACCCCAAGCACAGCTACGACAGATTGGTGGCAGGGGCAGCACCAGGGGCCTGCTCACGCTCCCACAGAAAGGCCCTATGGAGACTCGAGAGGAGCACAGGTTGGGTTAAAGAGGGGAGGGTCTTTACCAATTCATTGATCACTGCATGAGAGCGTTTTTTTGTATGGCACTGGTGAATGGAGATGGGGAAAGAGAGCTGAAGCCATTCCATAGCACCCAAATTGTCACAGAGGGGAATATTCACACTGACCCCACCTGGCAAGTTCAAGTGTTGGACAACAGCACGGCTAAAAGCATCAAAGGTCAGAATTCCACGTGCTGTGTATTGCCAGAGGGGAGAGGCATCTGCTTCCAGAAACCATTCCAGAACAGCTTCGTTTGATGCCTGTTTTTAAAAAGTGTGAATTACTGTCAAAGGCAACAGCGTTTCCTGCCCAGTGACAGGTTGGGAGGCACCATATTTTGCCCATTACTACAAATGCAGTCTGAGAGCCAGCCTGTGAGGACCTTGTGTGTGACTCACGAAAGTCAGCACAAAAAGAACCCTCTGCAGTTCATGAGTTGCTGAAGAGCAATGTCCGAATGGGAGTTCTTTCCATAGGAATTCTAAATGAAAGACCTCATTTTGGTGGGGTACTGTGAAGTACAAGGCATTCAAATTCTGGGAATGAATTTTAGGAAACAGATCTGACTCATCTATCATGCTGATGTAAAACAAAAATGCAGCTTTGTCAGAACAGAGAAAGCCCCAGTGCAGCACCTTCTGCCATGGTTTATGGGGCTAAATTTGCAGGCAGCTTAAATGCAATCAGCATGGATCCATGGTAGTCAGGCAAGCCAGTGGATTGTACCAGATGGAGACAGGGCTCTGTTTTCCCCTACAAGTCACTTGTGCAGCCACAGGGGGTGTCACATGCAGCAACACTACCATGCAGAAAAGCAGTATGAAGTAGGACAATTCTCCAAAACCGGTGTTTGCAGCATTATAGCCTTGCTTTTATTGGTGCTCTAAGTATGACTGATGAGCTTTGGAGGAAGAGTCATTATTTCCACTAATGTTCCACATCACACCACTCATCTTTACAAAGAGTCAGATACCATCCTGTGTTTTGGAAAGCGTTTATTTAGACACAGGTGTATCAGCTCTGAGGAAAGAGGTACCTACAGTGTTCAAGAAGAACCACAAAATCATTGCATTGTTTTGGTTGGAAAAGGGTTCTTAGATCACTGATTCCAACATTCACAGTATGTCAAGTACACCAATGAGATCTTCAGTTAATGATGGCTACCAAATTAGAAACTGCCAACACAAGGTCAACAGGTTTGGCACTAAGTGCCAAGTTAAAAGCTGCTTACAACTCGAAAAGTTAAATGATCAAAAGCTAGGTAGAGATACCAGAATGTGTGGCTAAATCAAAATCAAAGGCTTGCCTTACAAACACCACCAGGAGACACTTATAAGATAAAGTACATAGAAAATAGCACTTTAACAATGAAGTATCAGGCTGCCAGCACCAATAACAGTGTAAGATTTTCTAAGGAAATTAAATTAATCTTAGTTTATATGAGACTCAAAATTGCTGTAGGTACTTCTAATGAAATTACTTTCAAAGCTACAAGGGGGAAAGAAAAAAAAAAAAAGAGCAAATGGCATGCTGTGGTTCACTAGCATATTAATGAGTCTGCCATTAATATGTACAGCACACAGTGCTCCGAGCCCCAGAACTTCATTCTTTTAAAGCCATCTTGGAAGGGGCCAGCTATGGTGTTGCCCTTAAACAACATTGGGACAACCAAATGCTTTCATGCAAGGATCATAATGACTGTACAGTAAACAGGAAGACCACAGAAGTGTCACATACCCATCATTGTAAGCACCGTCATGTCGGGAGGAGGTGAGAATGTCCATCTCAATGAGGTTGTCCTGCAATGTCTCTAGGAATGTCTGCTTTGCTATGTTTCTACATACATATGGAAACATGAATGAAGCCAGTGAGTCATGCATATATGAAGTGTGATCTTATAAACCACAATGGTTATAGTGCAGTTGTGCATGGAATTAGAATGATGGACCATATATTTATATGTATAAGATGCTACACATATACATATATAGCTCTTAAGAATGTTCACTTCTCTCTCTATACACTGGTATATATATGCATATACACACATAAAAGCACACACAACCATGTGCATGTATAAAAAACCAGCTGATGTCTTTCTTCATTTCACATTGTTTATTGCCAGTGACACATGAAACCTTCTGAACTGCTGGATTCAAAAGACTGCATTTTGATCCAGCACAGCTGTACCCTTCTTATACTCCTGCACTGGTCCTCTTGTTACCCTGAAAAGGCACAGCACAGTAGCTAGAGCTACTGCAGATAGTACCTTGGTAGAACACCTACAGCTCACACTGTCAAGGATTTCCAGCAAAAATCTGCCACTCCTTTGCTTAAATTTATGGTTTCCATTTAAGAGCTTTTTTTCTTACCAATCTGATGAATTTGCTTTCCTCTGTGGAGCAACAACTTGCTAGTTAGAAGTTTCAAAATACAAGTTCTGTTCAATCTCAGTGATAAGCAGATAGGAGCTGGAAAAAAAGGTTTTGCTGTAACCCAGATTCCAATACCAGAGCATGGGCTGTAACCTAGATAATACAGGCAATAGGCCTGCACGTAAAAAAGCCTGGGCTTGACTCTGAACATAATAGTGGTATTTTTAAGTATCTACTCTCCCCAGCATGTACTTTTTTTGCCTATATATGCTAGACTATTTTGTACTTTTTGAGGAGAATAGCATGAACATAAAGAATTTAGTCAGAGTCACAGCTGGGAACAGACTGTGCCTTTCTCACCTTCAAGCTCGTTCCTCAAGACCTGGCAAAAGAATATTCTTCACACGCTTTTTAAAACAAAAGCCAGTCCTGAATTTGCCCATGCCTGTTTTCATCATCAAAACTGACTACGAATAAATTCCCTTGCCAAAACTACCAAAAGGAACATAACAGCATTGTGACACTTTATCACTTATGTAGGATTAAGCATTTACAGGACCTAAGCAACACAATGTGAATTCAAATGAGAACTCCTCTGCCAAAGAAATTGGATGCAGGTAACATGCTCCACCATGAAAAAACAGGCCTGTCATGTTATTCAAACTGTGATACTGTCTCTCCTAAAACATCCTCAACTTTCATTTTCATTTCTGCTTCCTCCTCTTCCTTGTTGCTAATGGTAGGACATCTTTAGCAGCCTCTGTGTTGCTTTGACAGAACTCCTTTATCTGAATGAAAGTGACTCCTATTCATAACTTTGGAGTAAAGTGGATTGACATGCATGAGCTGTGTGCCACAGCACTTGAGACATCCATCTATCCCCAAGTGTTTGTGGCTTCCTTACATTCCCTGGGAATGCAGGAAAGGTTGGATGTTGAATCCAATGCAGAAAGAAGCAACATATGTACATGCACTGAGCATTAAATGGGTAAGAGGCAAGGCAACTAGCAACACACCAATCAATAAAAGTTCACCAGTGGTTAAAATCCATGTCAAATTGGTACCATGAATTTCAGTTGTGGATTGTCAATAAAACAGAAGAGGAGAGGGTTATATAATCTTATAATGTATGTATTTGCAACAGAGAGGTCGCTGGGTCACCAAGGTGACTAATGCATGAGAGTTCCTCCTCCCTGAAGGCTGGACAGAGCCTGCTCCCTTGGAGATCACCTATGAATAGTTGTCTAGTTCCAAACCACTTTCCCTTCTCATTATGAGTTGTGGTAGAATCTGACCATACATGATTATCACATGAAATTTACTGGGAATAGAAGTCTCCTGATAGCTGTTAGTTTGTTAACTATTTGTCCATCTACTTGGCATTTATTTGCTCCTGCAAGGTCAAATGTATGGGAACAGAAAGGAGGTCACAGAAGGAAGAGCAAGGAATAAATAGGGGAGGGGGGGGGAACCGACTTACCTGATAGGACTGACTGCTGAGCACAGATCTTCTCAACACAAGCTTGATAATACATTGTTTTTAAAGTAATTAAAAAGGGAGGAGACAGGAAAAGAAAGAGGGAAAAGGAGAAATAGAGAAAAGGGAGTAGAGGGAAACTAATGAAAAAGAGGGGGACAAGAGGAGGGGCTCTTCTTGCAGCATACAAAGTTCTTGGATATAGGATATGCCTAGCACGTCAGCTCTGTACTTGTGCCACACACCTCTGCCTTTTCATGAAGGTATGCAAATTTCCAGGCAGTGGGAAACCATCCTACATTCCCAGTTCTGAATACTGCCTGCAGTTTGGGGCAGTCAAAATCAAGCTTCTTCAAACTCTGGGGTGCTTAAAATCTATGACTGCGGGCAGGTCTCGCAGCCTATCACAATCCCTGTTTAAAAGATGTAGTTTTTGCTTCATGTTTCCTCCCTCTGTTGACTAATATGGGATTTTTTTAAAAAAATGGATATTCAACAGAAATACAATTCCATTTTTGACATGAGATTACTCTAATCTCTTCTTGCTATACTTCAAAGGCCTTAATTCTTGGATTAATGTCTCTTGGCTGGGATTTACTTTATTACATATTGGACATTTTATTCTCTTCTGTGGAGGTCTTTTTTTGGCTCTAAAAATCTTTGCAGCTTCACGGACGAGGTAGAACTGGGCATCCAAGCTGGCCAGGTAGTTCTGAAACCTCATCTTTTACATCCACAGAATTCCTGTTGAAGGAGATGGAAGAGCTCTCCCTGTTGGAAGAGTAGATTGGTGGAGTGGACATCTGTCACAGATGTAGCGATCACCTACGCTGCGCAGATTCTGTGCGTTGTGACACCATTAGAACACATTTGTTTTTCTTGAGGTTGTTTAGAGAAGGAAGAAAAGCCTGTCAGCTGTGCTGTGTCAATGTGCTTATTTGCTGTTTGGCATCAAACTGCAGATTCCTTTCCAAGATGTTCCTTGCCTGAAGAGACACTGGCCAAAATGATGCCATTCCAACCACTGTGTCAAAAGCCACAGCATTGGTCTTGAAACAACCTATTTTCTACCTAATTAAGAAAATCATTAAATTATGGATCAATTGCAAATGTGATGCAAGTGCCATCAAATGATGCTGAAAGGGGTTTTCATGCAGGTAGACCTCCAACATTCCACCTGGTTAACAGGAAGAACGCAACCAACCCACTTGAAGATAGAACAGTTGGCTTCACATCTTGAAAAATTGTCATCCGCGATGCTTTTGTGGAGAAGAAATAGGAATAGAGTTTAAGGGTGGATTCATTTAGAATGTAACAGGAGTTCTCCAGGGCTAGCCCAATAATTGTTCTACAAACTCCAGCAGTTATTAAGATGTGGTTGGATTGTCTCCCCATCTCCCTCTCTGATTGCCATCAGAACTGGACAAAACAGGGACATGGATGTTTTCAGTAAAGAACTCTGACATTCTTTCACTGATCCAGCAGCAAGGATGTTCTTTCTCAGCTGTGATGTTGGGTTCTGAAAGACTCCAGTCAGCTGTGAGGATGCCTTGATTCTATTAAATTCTATTTGGGATGGCATTCAATAAATCCAAGTGCCAGGTGCTGCACTTTGGCCACAACAACCCCATGCAGAGCTATAGGCTGGGGTGGGAGTGGCTGGAGAGCAGCCAAACAGAAAGGGAGCTGGGGGTGCTGATTGACACCTGCCTGAACATGAGCCAGCAGTGTGCCCAGGTGGCCAAGAAGGCCAATGGCATCTTGGCCTGCATCAGCAATAGTGTNCTGGGATTGTTTAGCCTGGAGAAGAGGAGGCTCAGGGGAGACCTTATTGCGGTCTACAACTACCTGAAAGGTGGTTATAGCCAGGGGGAGGTTACCTTCTTCTCTCAGGCAAGCAGCACCAGAACAAGAGGACACAGTCTCAAGCTCTGCCAGGGGAGGTTTTAGGTTGGAGGTGAGGAGAAAGTTCTTCACTGAGAGAGTCATTGACGGCTGGAATGGGCTGCCCAGGGAGGTGGTGGAGTCACTGTCCCTGGAGGTGTTCAAGGCGTGTTTGGATGTGGCACTTGGTGCCATGGTCTGGTCTTGAGGTCTGTGGTGACGGGTTGGACTTGATGAGCTTTGAGGTCTCTTCCAACCCTGGTGATACTGTGATACTGTAAAACAGCATATTATCTCCTCTCCAATCAAACTGTCACACACTTTAGAAAAAGGCACAGGGCTTCCTCCTGAGTTATAGAGGATTATCCACCAAAAGGTTGCAGGAATGGGGTCTAAGGATTTATTTTAATGTTTTTGTTTTGATTTTGGTTTTGGTTTTTCCAAAAGAAATTAACATATACAAGTCAATGTTTGGGTATATATGCTCAAGAATTAGTAACACAGTGTAAGTACTGAAACTGTTGCCAAATCACACTTGCAGTACTTGCTTATAATTTTGTCATAATCTTTTGGATTCAGCTTCATATATGGGTATTTTTAATCAGGTATTTACAAAGAAACTAATTAACCTTAAATGCTATCAAGTGTGATATTGTGGTCTGTTTTGGAAGTTTGAGTGGGCCAGCAGACAGAGCTCATCTTCAAAAAGATTGGCAGATGCACTCATTTTGAAAAAAAAAACCAAAACATCATCTTAGCAGAATCTGGCAAAACTGAGCATGTTTTGTTCCAGGACACAGACAGAGCTACCCTGATCTCAATGAGATTCTCAGAGGCGGTGACACAACAAATTCAACCCCTGGTTCACTTTTCATTTAGTATGATTTTTTGCTATCTAAAATGTTTGGAGTTGTTGTTGTTTTTTTTTTTTTTTGCTTTTTTTGTTGTTGTTGTTGGTTGGTTGGTTGGCTTTTTTGGTGTTTTCTTTTTTGTTGGTTTCAGAATGTAAGACAAAAAGTTCACCAGTGGTTAAAATCCATGTCAAATTGGTACCATGTACCAAGGAGGTAAGACTTCTCTCCAGACTGAAAAAGATATCATGTATGGAGGCTAATGACTCCAGCATCTTCTGGTCTCTCAGAAGCAAAGGAAACAGTGAAGCAAAACTTCCGGAGAATGTAAATGCTGAGCTTTATGTAGACAGCAAGAATTCAGTCACCACCAGCAGGGAGGACTGAGTCTGAGGGAGTATAATAACTCCCTTTCCCAAAACCTACATAGAACCTAAACAGAGCTGTGAAGTAGAACAGTGCACCCAGGTCACACTCTTCATGTGTGCATGGGTGAAAATAATTTAGATGCCAAATGCAAACATTGTTAGTTGACTGATGCCTGGCTATGGCTATCCAGTGCTTCATGCTTGCTGCAGCAATTGTGTAGGACAGTAAAACTGGCCACAGCCAATCTCTCCTCATGAGGTGAAACAAGAGCAGCCTTTCCTGAACCAGGCACTACAAAAGTATCTGCTTGATGAGGCACAGAGAGAAGGCTAAATCTTTTCAATATATTGACTGATTTCAGCATCTTAAATAGGATATTGATTTATCCTACCACATAGGAAGAAAAGGCATTAAAGGAAAACAAAAGAAAGAAAACCAAGAATATTTTAATCTGTGATCCCAATTCCATTTCTAAACGAGGAAAATAACCTCATAAGTAGCTGTGAAAGGCAATATTTTTAGTTTATGAACAGAGAGCAGTTTCCTCTTCTCCTAGATTAAATAACAAAGACACGAGGAACGATAAACGCAACAGAAAACACTTCAGCCAAACACCAGCTCACAAACTGAACAACCAGATACACAGATGTGTTCTCTGTACCATCCTTGGCACACACAGACAGAATATGGCAAAGTCCTAAAGGAAATGACCTACCTAGTCTCCAGTGGGATGTTACTGTTAAGTAACCAGTTGTCCTGAGCATGGGCTGGCTCTTGCGTGCTGCCTGGCTGTTCTCCAGAGAGAGAGTGGTCTGTAGGAGCTGGGCTGGGGTTGCTGCGTGGAGTGAAGTTCCCTCTGTTCAGGGAATTGATGGAGGCTGCATGATGTTGATTTGGGGTGTGAGCATGTGATATTGGAGGTGGTGGAGTTCGAAGCCTCGAGTGATTTTGAAGATTTGGAGGATGATCTGCAACAGAAGTAAAATATTTTTAAGGTTCGCGATTTGAGTTGTTCTGTAGCGCTCATTTCTGGGCAGGCACGCCTGAAAAGTAGGAAGGCTGGGATCCAACATATCATAGAATCATAGAATGGTAAGGTTGGAAGTGACCTCAAAGATCATCTAGTTCCAACCCCCTGCCATAGGCAGGGACACCTCCCACTAGTACAGGTTACTCAAGACCTCCTCCAACCTGGCCTTGAACACCTCCAGGGA
>VWZE01000075.1:342439-352978 GCA_013396675.1 Eubucco bourcierii
TTGAGCTTTTCATCACCCCAGACCCCCAGGGCCTTTTCCTGAGGGCTGCTCTCAGCCATTCCCCACCCAGCTTGGAGTTGTGCTTGGGATTGTGCCTACCCAGGTGCAGGACCTTACACTTGCCCTTGTTGAATTTCATGAGGTTGGTCTGGGCCCACCTCTGCAACCTGTCCAGGTCCCTCTGGATGGATCCCTGCCCTCTAGCAAGTCGACTGTGCCACACAGCTTGGTGTCATCTGCAAACTTGCTGAGGGTGCTATCATGATTCTGTGACTTTTTTTTTTTTCAGGAAGTGAAGAAAAATATTTGGTGGAATTGGATAGAGAGTGACAGGTCAGCATACTGAACATGAGATGCAGAAAGCATTCCTCTCTGATATTAGCAGGTTTATGCTTCTAAATCATTAAGGTACAACACCTATCTGATGCCTTATTTGAAAAAAAAAAAAAAAAAAAAAAGTGTCTATCAGTCTAATACACACCAGAGAGAATCCTGTACCATGACAAGCTAACACTCATGTTCTCTAATTAGACAGCTCAGAATGAATGAACTTTTCACAGTTCTAAATTACAGTGGGAGATACAAAAAAAGTACCATGAAACTTAATGACATTTTTTGAAAACTGGATTAGGACTTGGATTCAGGAGAGGAACTGAGAAAGCATTTAAAGTATCTCTGCAATCTCCTGGATACTTAGACACATCAAATAAAATGCAGAGATGCGCAAGACACATCCCATCCTTTCTCTCCTGATCCCCATACCACTGACTTTAGGTGATTATACCAAAACCTTAGGAGTTAAAGGAGTCTAGCAAAAAAAAAAAAAGTGTTAATTACAAAGGTATCACTAAACTGTTTGAAGATGTATCTGCCTTTGACTTTGTTAGGTTAGATATGGGACATGGTGCCTGTGTTCTGTTGGGAGAACTGATTCCTTTTACAGTCCCAATCCATTTTACTCTATACTCTGAGAAGGTCAAAAGAACACCTTCAAAGTGTTGTTCCCTCTCTTGTGTATCAGTACAAAGAGAACAAAAAGATTAAAAATAGTGGTCCATAGTGGCCATCTTTATCTGGTAGGTGAGTCTGCCTCTCTGCTTTCCTGTGGTGAGACCTTGCATGCATCCTGTGGTGAGACCATGCTGTGTCCAGCTCTGTAGTCCTCATCACAAGGACATGGATCTGTTTGAGTGGGTCCAGAGAAGGGCCACAAAAATTATGAGAGTTCTGGACCCCCTCTTCTGTGAGACCAGACTGAGAGAGCTGGGCTTGTTCACCCTGGAAAAGAGAAGACTCTGGCAAGACCTTTAGGGACACAGTTTAGTGATGACCTCGCAGTGCTGGGGTAAAGGTTGGACCAAAGATATTCTGTGATTCCCTGTGACCTTATTGTGGTCTTTAAGTACTTTAAAGGATCTATAAGAAAGATGGGGACAGACCTTTTAGTAGGGCCTGTAGTGACACAGAAGGGGTAATGGTTTTAAATTGAAAATAAAAGGGATATTCAGACTAGATAGTTGGGAGAATTCTGTTGCAGTCAGGGTGGTGAGACACTTCACAGGTTGCCCAGAGAGGTGGTAGATGCCTCAATCTTGGAAGCATTCCAGGTCATGTTGGATGGGGCTCTGGGCAAACTAATCTAGTGGAAGAAGTCCCTGCTTACTGCAGGAGAGTTGGACTAGATGACCTTTAAAGGTCCTTTCCAACTCAAAGCATTCTGTGATTCTATGATTACTTCTGGGAATCAAATGGAGTGTTCAGAAGTCTGTCTTAGCCCACTTAGCCTACCCATCCAAACTTAGTAACACCATACTGACTCTGATCTAACACTCGTCAGCTTTCAAAAAATTCTATACATCAGCTCTCAATCTAAAGGGAAGAACAGAGAAATGACCATGGGTTGCATGGATGAAGAATATCAGAGCTAAATCATCTCTGACCTCAGCTCTGCAGCACCAGGTGAATTAAGGCATCCAACCATCCTTGGACTGGATATTACTGGGGACTGTCAGTTAAATGAAGCCCTGACTGTGGAGGCAAGAAAAACAAGAGTGGAAGAAACCTGCTGCTAGCTTAGGTGAATTGGTGAATTGGTCTCACTCAAGAGACAGCAGACATGACTCCTTGCCTGAGCTCCCTTTACTGAGGCAGAAAGAAGATAGGGAGGTAGTCACAGAAGGCACCAAAACCTGCAGCCTCAGGAATGTGTCTGCTTGCAGACAAAGGGAGGCAAGACCAGTGTAGCAATTCCAGCATGAGAGAGATGAACAGAGGATTTCCAGGTTTTTAGGGCTGTCAATCTGTTACAAGAACTGTATTCCCAGAGAAAATTGCTTGTGTAATAAAAGCAAGATATCAAAGGTTTTCCAGCACGATTTATTTCAGTTTTATTACTCTGTGCAGTTCTGGAGCCCTCAGCACAGGAAGGACATGCAAGTGTTGGAGTGGGTCCAGAGGAGGCCACCAAGATGCTCAGAGGGCTGCAGCAGTTCTCCTATGAGGATAGACTGAGAGAGTTGGGGCTCTGCAGCCTGGAGAAGAGAAGGCTTTCAGAACACCTTAGAGTATCTGAAGGGGGCCTACAGGAAGGCTGGGGAGGGACTATTGACAAGGTCTTGCAATGCCAGGACAAGGGGCAATGGGTTTGAACTGGCAGAGGGGAGATTTAGACTGGATGTTAGGAGGAAGTTCTTTCCAGTGAGGGTGGTGAGGCACTGGAACAGGTTGCCCAAGGAGGTTGTGGCTGCTCCCTCCCTGGAGGTGTTCAAGGCCAGGTTGTTTGAGGCCTTGAGTGAGCTGTACTAGTGGGAGGTGTCCCTGCCTATGGCAGGGGGTTGGAACTAGATGATCTTTGAGGTCCCTTCCAACCTTACCATTCTATGATTCTATGATTCTGTTACATCTGATGTCTGAGATAAAGACATGACACAAACAGAAAAGGGAGGGGGGGGGAAGGTTAAATCCTGGAATATGCAGTAGGTGCTTTGTGAAGCTCTCCTGGACATCAGTTGACTTTCCCTACTGAAGATACCATTTTCACACTCTGATTCAGAGTCTGTTTCCAAAGAAATTTCTGTTATGCAAATTCCAATTTACATCCTATTATTGCAGACACATTGCAGATGCTCTTATGGATAATGCTTTCAAATCAAGTAAAAATGTGTCATTTTCATTCTCTATTTGCATACCCTCTGTGATTTCTTTGCTAAGTAAAGACAGCACATCTATCTTACTCTGCTCTATGTGATTTTTTTTCACAGGATTTTATAGCTTGCATTTCTTCTTTATTTTTTTTTCTGACATTGAATTAGTTTTTCCAACCAGTATATTTTTTATTTCATTCATATACAAATTCTGAACATTTACGGCACGTCTGAGCATTACTGGATTAAATATACCTTGACTAGGATTAGGAACTATTTCCCCTGTCTTATGATTTCTTTTTTTTTTCTCCCCCTCTCCTCAAGTGAAGGAACATTAAAAAAAAAAAGTGTAGATGAAAGCACAAACTATGAAATGTTCCACTGAAAATTAGTGCAGCTGTGCATGACTTTCCTGATGTGACAAAACTGTTCAGGTTCTTGCCTGAGTACTGTGTGCAGTTCTGGAACCCTCAGCACAGGAAGGACATGGAAGTGTTGGAGCGGGTCCAGAGGAGGCCACAAAGATGATCAGAGGGCTGGAGTAGCTCTCCTATGAGGACAGGCTGAGAGAGTTGGGGCTCTGCAGCCTGCAGAAGAGAAGGCTTCGAGGGGACCTGATAGTAGCCTTCCAGTATCTGAAGGGGGCCTACAGGAAGGCTGGGGAAGGATTATTTACAAGGTCCTGCAATGACAGGACAAGGGGCAATGGGTTTAAACTGGCAGAGGGGAGATGTAGACTAGATGTTAGGAGGAAGTTCTTTACAGTGAGGGTGGTGAGGCACTGGAACAGGTTGCCCAGGGAGGTTGTGGATGCTCCCTCCCTGGATGTGTTCAAGGCCAGATTGGATGAGGCCTTGAGTAACCTGTACTAGTGGGAGGTGTCCCTGCCTATGGCAGGGGGGTGGAACTAGATGATCCTTGAGGTCCCTTCCAACCTTACCATTCTATGAATTCTATGATTCTATGATTCTTCTCTGGTCATGGGACAAGGCAAGCTCCAAAAGCAAATTATTTCTTTTCCTAAAATCACAACTGTCCCTTTCTTTGAACATGTCCCACAACCTTTGAGTGATATGAGGTGTGTGGTTCTAATTCCTCCCAAGTAGGAGTACCTTCATGCTGGCTGTAGTGGCTCTCTTTACATCATATATGTGTGTGGATCTTACACAGTAGGAAGATGTTCTGATTCCCCTGTTCTGTATGAAATATAAGCCCTGTATATTTATAGCTGCTTAGGCAGCACTGATTTTTTGCAGATCCCACCACACAGGCTGGATACAGGGAAAGCCAGCAACAGTTTTCTAAAGCTGACAACAAGCATTAATTTGGACACCAGCATCACAGGAATTCAGAAGGCTTTGTAGAGGAGCAGGACAGGGTGGCCTCTACATTAGGTTACCCAAGACTTAAGATGGCTAACTGCAACTATTTGTAAGTTGTCTTGGGTTACTCAGGCTATCAACAAGATAATTTTCCAAATTTTTCTTCTCACAGTTTTCCTCTTTGGTGTTCATGACATGGAGCTTATCACAGAATCATAGCATTGTTTTGGTTGGAAAAGACCTTTAAGGTCATGGAGTCCAACTGTTACAGAATCATACAATCAGTCAGGGTTGGAAGGGACCACAAGGATCATCTAGTTCCAACCCTCTGTCGAGTGCAGGGACACCTCACACTAGATCAGGCCATCCAGAGCCTCATCCACCCTGGCCTTAAACACCTCCAGGGATGAGGTTTCCACCACCTCCCTGGGTATCTCCTTCCAGGAACTCACCATCCTCATGGTAAAGAACTTCTTCTTAACACCCAGTCTGAATCTCCCCATTTCTAGCTTTGCTCCATTCCCCCCAGTCCTATCATCATCTGACATCCTAAAAAGTCCCTCCCCAGCTTTCTTGTAGTCCCTGTAAGATACTGAAAGGCCACAATAAGGTCACCTTGGAGTCTTCTCCTCTCCAGACTGAACAGTCCCAACTCCCTCAGTCTCTCCTCATAGGACAGGAGCTCCAACCCTCTGATCATCCTTGTGGCCCTTCTCTGGACACCTTCCAGCACATCCAGATCCCTCTTGTAACAGAGGCTCCATTATCTAACTGCCAAATCTGGAGCTAAACAATGTCCTTCCCTCTGTACTTGGAATGAAAAACCTGACATACTTTATTCAAAAGGACCAGCCTTCCACCCCTCCAAACTCCTAACAGTCTCCAGAGTTAAATAACACAGTTTTCTGGGATGATTTTTGCCTTGAAGAGACCTGTCAATACCAAAGGAACCCTCCCAGTCTTAGACACCAGGTGTCAATGAAGTAGAGTCCCAGACATAAAGTTCAACATTTCTAGAGGATAGGCTGGCACTGTGGAAGTCCAAACATTTCAGAACTTAATAAATATCTTTGTAAGCTTCATTTTCTCTAATGAGTCTCCAAAGAGCATCAAACCTGAAACTTACAAGTACTCAAATGTAATGAAACATTGGAAATCTGACTGCAAAACACACCAATAGAAATCAAGTTGCCTTTGTGCTGCTTTCTTGGTTTGTTGTTTAACAGTAAAATGTCATTGACTAACACTGGCTTGGTAACACAGATAAAGCAGAGCTGAAAGATAACTCAGTTAATGAAGCATGTACTTGGCACACATTAGAAAGCCTTGACAGAATCCTGTGAATGAAGAATTGAATAAATGGGAACCATAAAAAGATTACCAATGAGGAGCTAATATGACAAAATGTGAATAAAAGGTCTGAATCCCATGTTCCTTTTCTTTCCCTTAATCTTTAATGAGTAGTGCTGTTTTGAAATTAGTCTATGTAACAATTACACTTTCTGATTCATTAGGTTTTGGGATTGCGTTCAGGGCAAATGTGCTAACCTCAGACTGAAAAATGTGTTCTCATCCTTTTTTTTTTTCCCCCAGCTCCTCCTGTTTTTCCACACATTTGTCATTTGTATGTCTGCTTGTATTCAGACAGCCTGATGCCTGACTGGTGTCTGGGTTGGGTACATGAAATATTTTGCTTTACTCACTGTACACAATGCCAGGTGGAATGAATCACTCGTTGCTCCCTTGAACTTAAACTCCACAGTAGCTTTGATGATTAACTTGGTAGTGTGACTTTGGGCATTCATGCTTATCCCCAAACACTGAGAAATTCTTCCCATTGCAGGGGAAGCAATCTTTTATTTTTTTTTAAATCAAGAAATCTGCATTCAACTGTCAGAGAAACTAGCAGCCTGGCTTCAGGACCGCATTTCACTCTGCTGCTCACAACACTTACACCTTCACAGGCTCCCTTGTCCCATTTGAGTGCAACTGGGTATGGAGATATGGGATGGGACACCCTCAGTCATTAATCTGATGAGCCACCTAAGGTCATGTGGGCTAGGAAAGACTGATCTGAGTTTACTTCAGCAACCTTGCAGGGGACACAGAGAGTTTGATATTAAAAGCGAGATAGCTTGCAGAAAAAGGTTCCCTATCAAACCTGTCAAGTCAAGTCAACGATGATGTGTGTAAAAAAAACAAGCAAGCAAAACATTTAAGCTCTAAGTTGACAGAAAATTAAAAGATAGAAGGAGAAAAATCAGCATGGGAGATGTTGTCTGCTTATAGGATAGCTCAGTAGCTTCTGGTGGCAACCAGGATTACCTGCAGACCAGGCTCATCTGCAATAAGCTGAGAGTGCAACACCAGGACTGCGTTGTGGGACCTCTGTCAAACCAAGTCAGGCTATTAGTGACATTCTGCAACCTAGAGGAGAATTTCTTCTTTCAGGGTGTGTTCTATAACAGGTTTTTCCTATAAGGGACAGTCAGGCAGTCTAATGAAGGAAACCATGCCAGAGGATGGTGACAGAGATGAAGTCAAACAGGTCACTCAGTATTTTGATGATTTATCTGTGCAGAGATATCCATTTTCTCTCACTAACACTTAAAAACTGGAATGAGTGGTACAATGTGAGTGATCAAATCTCTCCTCAAGGAGTATATCCACTGAATTTGACACAAGACTAGCTTCTCCTACCATCAAGAGGAGTGTTTGTACCATGCTGTGAAATACATGTTTTTCTGTAGGAACATACTGTGCTGTTGGATTTTTAAATGCTAAGCCACAAAATGACACTGAATCATAAAAGAAAACAGAGGACTGAGGTATAATCTCCATTAAGGAACAACACAACAATAAGAAAGCTACCTTGATTTTTTTTTTCTCTGTTGTATTTTAAGCAACAGCAAAACAGGGAGCTGTTGTTCCATCAGGGACTCTCACAGGAGAAAGGCACAGTCACCATGTAGTTAAAATCAGCAGTGTCTACGTCCTCATTGTGGAGAGTATTCTGGTTCAGAGTCTTCTCAAAGTTGAGCTCTTTGAATCCCAGTCTTCACAGGCTCGTATCTCACTGGTACTTTATAATGCTATGTGCATAGACATGCAGCCAGCTATGTTTTATGGATGATTAAACCCTAAGAAAAACCTTCCTTTGCACACCTGCATTGCAAATTTGGTGCAGTCTTTTGTTCAGAGCAACCCTGCAAGTTCAGGAAACTATTTAACAAAAGAAAACTGCCAGACCAACAGGTTTGAGTGCTCCTCTAAATGCACAACTTGGACATTGAATCTGCAGTAACTACTGTGACAATAAATGGATACCAAAAAAAGATGCAGAACATAAAAAGCTGTAGTAAGCTCTCACAACAACACTATCTACAGTGTCCCTCTGAATGTCTTTAGTTACTATCCATAGACATTGTTGATAGAGCTACATAAACCAGGAGCAGTAAAAAAAAGACTCAAACTACCAAAATCTAAACTTGAACTCCAATTGTGCACAATGTGTGAACAATCATAGAATCATAGAATGCTTTGGATTGGAAGGGACTTTAAGGTCATCTAGTTGACCCCTGCTGCAGTGTGCAGGGATATCTTAAACTAGAGCAGGTTGCTCAGAGACCCATCCAACAAGACCTGAAAACATTCCATGGATGGGGCATCTACCACATCTCTAGGCAGCTCATGTCCATGTTTCACCACTCTCAATGTAAAAAATGTCTTACTTGTCTAAATCTCCCCTCTCTTAGTTTAAAATCATATCACATCCTGTACTATTGTAGCAGGCTCTGCCAAAAAGACTGTCCCTATCCTTAGAGTAGGCTCACTTCAAATACAGAAAGGCGTCCCTAGGGTATTGTCCTCTCCAGGCTGAACAACCCAAATTCTCTCAGTCTGTCCTCACAGCAGCAAGGTTCCAGCCCTCTGGTAATTTTTGTGGTTTTCTCTAGACCTGCTCCAACAGGTCCATATTTATCCTCTGCTGAGGATTCCAGAGCTGGACACAGGGCAAGCACACTTCATTTTGGAAACAGACTGTGGAAACAGAGTACCCAGAGACCACAGAGCAGATAAAATGGCAGAATGGCACCTTGTTACCAACTCATAAGTTTAGGCTTTGTACCTATGAAGTACACCTAAGTAACTTGATTTGTTTAGATGAATGACATAAAAAATCAGGCCCAGCTGGATGGTACATGGCCATGTTAGAACTAAGGTGAAGGTGCTCTCTGGTTGCACAGATTAGCACTTCATTGGCTTTAGCATCTATAGGAAACAACAGCTTTACCAAATCAAGTCCTGGACCAGAGTAAAGCATTTGACTCTCTCCCACATGACATCCTGGACACCAAACTGGAAAAACATGGACTGGATGGGTGGAGCACTGCTGGATAAGGAATTGGCTGGATGGTGGCACACAGAGAGTGGTGATCAAGGGCACAATGTCCACCTGGAGACCAGTGACAAGTGGCATCCCTCAGGGGTCAGTGCTGGCACCAGTGCTGTTTAACATCTTTGTCAGTGCCATGGACAGAGGAATCAGTGCACCCTCAGCAAGTTTGCAGATGACACCAAGCTGTGTGGCACAGTCGACTTGCTAGAGGGCAGGGATCCATCCAGAGGGACCTGGACAGGTTGGAGAGGTGGGCCCAGGCCAACCTCATGAAATTCAATAAGGCCAAGTGTAAGGTCCTGCACCTGGGTAGGCACAATCCCAAGCACAACTCCAGGCTGGGTGGGGAATGGCTGAGAGCAGCCCTGAGGAAAAGNTTACTCTGCTCTTGTCAGACCTGGAGTCCTGTGTGTAGTTCTGGAGCCCTCAGCACAGGAAGGACATGGAAGTGTTGGAGTGGGTCCAGAGGAAGCCATGAAGATGCTCAGAGGGTTGCAGCAGCTCTGCTATGAGGACAGGCTGAGAGAGTTGGGGCTCTGCAGCCTGGAGAAGAGAAGGCTTCCAGGAGACCTTAGAGTAACCTTCCAGTATCTGAAGGGGCCTACAGGAAGGTTGGGGAGGGACTATTGACAAGGTCTTGTAATGACAGGACAAGGGGCAATGGGTTTAAACCGGCAGAGGGGAGATTGAAACTGGATGTTAGAAGGAAGTTGTTTGCAGCGAGGGGGGTGAGACACTGGCACAGGTTGCACAGGGAGGTTGTGGCTACTCCCTCCCTGGAGGTGTTCAAGGTCGTGTTGGAGGAGGCCTTGAGTGACTTGTTCTAGTGGGAGGTGTCCCTGCCTATGGCAGGGGGTTGGAACTAGGTGATCCTTGAGGTCCCTTCCAACCTTACCATTCTATGATTCTAAGTCCAAAGAAGCCACCCCCCTCTCTATTTTTCTCATCAAATGTGTACATTAGATGCAAACTTTCCTCTGAAGTGCCAAAGTGCCTTTGCAAAAGCAAAATATTGACTTTGACTATTGGAGTTTGAAATCAATTTTTTGTTTGATGCTAGGCTGTCAAGCTTTGGCTGTACATAGTCGATGAGAGCTCTGGGTGGTTGTTTTTTCATCACTATGCATCTGATTGAATTGAATGCCCTACAAGTAATGCTTTTAAAAAGGTCCAGGTCACTGTCAGAGGATGGTATGCAGACTTCTAGTCCATGGTGTTTGTTACTTAATAAAAGGGAATCCCAGACTAATAAAATCAAAGCAGAGTATTACTATTTAGACTCTGACAGTTTATGAAGAATTATTACCTTAAAGAGAGAGGAGAGTGGGGGAAAAAATAGCAACTTATAATGTCTGGTAGAGCGTAAATGAGTTACATAAATTTAAATAACATGTTTAAACTATTAAACAAGTTACTGGAAACATTAGAAAGTAGGCTGCACACTGCCCAACTAAGCACATTTTCTTGCAGCCCCAGAGACTGGATTTTCTTTTGGTCTTATTAAAAATGAACACCTTTAACTACCCTGGTACTATACACTGGAGGAAATGGTAGCCTTTGAAGGTTCGAGTTGTTGAAGTAGTGGCTCTTCTGATCCAGTCATATAAGCAAATAAAAATTACACTTTTATTTATATCACAGAATCATAGAATCATAGAATGGTAAGACTGGAAGG
>VWZE01000076.1:0-16340 GCA_013396675.1 Eubucco bourcierii
TTGATCTATGGCAGGACATTGATGCACGACTGGAGAGTTCCAGTTAAGGTGTGGAACATAGACGCACACATGCCTAAAAGCAGAGCTACTGAGNCGCTCAGGTAAAAGCTGTCCAATTTGCTCTTGATGTGGCTGAATGTGAAAATTGGCCTATCCTTTACCTCTACACCGATTCATGGATGGTAGCCAATGCTCTATGGGGTTGGCTAAAGGACTGGAAAAAGAATGGTTGGCAGAGGAAAGGAAAGCCTATTTGGTGTGTTGATCTATGGCAGGACATTGATGCACGACTGGAGAGTTCCAGTTAAGGTGTGGAACATAGACGCACACATGCCTAAAAGCAGAGCTACTGAGGAACATCAACACAACCATCAGGCAGATCAAGCTGCTAAAATTTCTCAAGCTGATACAAACTGTGATCCTGACCTTGATTGGAAACACCAAGGTGAACTGTTCTTAGTTCGGTGGGCCCATGATTCATCTGGACATCAAAGGAGAGATGCAACATACCAATGGGCACAAGATAGGTCAATTGACTCATCCATGGACGAGTAATGAATAACCCAAGTTATTCATGACTGTGTATAATACAAGTTGTTAGGAATTTTCTGGTTTAGGTATTTACTACCTGGCGTCCAACAAATCTACGAGAGAATCTAGAGTACAAGAGCACGAACACAATGTCATCTGGGAGTCCCTGTTCTCATCTCATCTGTGAGGAGACAAGCTGTATCCTGTTTTCTGAGCTTTCGAATCACCTACATCTGAGATAGCCGGAATGAAGTGTGAACTGAACTTGTAATATTCATTATTGTAAATATTGTTTTAGATTAGATGGACAGTTCTCAGAAAAGCTCTGAGTAAAATAGACAGGGGTGGATTGTGCTGGTTTGAGGCTAATTGGAATATTTTTATAGAGAAAATTCTATTATAGGCTGTGAAAAGGAAACAATGGTGATGTCTACTTCACTCACAGGCTTGCTGAGATGTTTAAGAACTCAAAACATAGATAAAACAGTCTCTCGGTCTTTCTCTGGGAGCTAGTGGGTCCTCTCCTCTCTGCTGAGTAACCTCACTAACCACTTTACTTCTAATCCCCTGGCCGATCCTCCAAACTGATGTTGCACATAAGGCAAACCGTGGGGTAAGATATAGGAGTGGGGAGAAGGTGGAAGGGTGATTGGAAGCCCCTCCTTGGGTCTCTCATTTCTAGTAGGGGTGTTGTGTTTCTGTATTACCTTTAACTTGTATATTTCTGTAACTATTCCTGTATATAGTGTATATATCTGCTTGTACATTGTGCTTTTCCAACATATCTTTTCCAGTAGGTGATTCTGTGATTCTTTCCTGTTTCTTCCCACTGGGACTATTCATCACTGCACCAGGCTGCTCCTCAAGGGATCACTCAACACCAGATGGGAAAATACAAGCTTTCCACTCCAACAGTCCATCTTGGAAGGAAAAGGAAGGCTAAAAATCAGGGGAAGACAAGGTAACTTCATTGCTGTAAAGACCTCCAAATGTCCCAAACAAAATAAATCTCTGAGTAGGCCATAAGGCAAAGGATCAGAGAAGGATGACAAAAAGGACACACAGAAGGCACTGAACTGTGCTCTCTGTCCAGCCTCATATGCTCAGGCACACAGGGACAGGGATGGAGCAAGGGACAGCTTTCCAACCAACCCCTTTAGCTCTGTGGGCTCCTTGCTTCTGAGAAACCCAATTTGAAGTCAAGGTTCCTACACTGCTGCCCAAACAGAGCAAAGCTCAGGGACAAAAACTGAGCACGGCCATCAAACCACTGGCCTCAAGTCCTATGGCCACGTGGTTCTGGAACACCTCTAGGGATGGAGACTCCACCACCTCCTTGGGCAGTCTGTGCCAATGCCTGACCTAAATACAGTTACTAGAAATGTGAGCAGTTAACTAATACTTATGGACTGCAAATGACTCCTGTTGCCCCCAGTAGTGACTGATCTCACTAAGCACTAAGCCACAAGTCTCCCCGAGGAGTGCCCTAGCACCACACATGGTCTGACTGCTAAACAGTGACAATTCCAACAAAGAAGCCAGGTCAGACAGCTCCAAGCAGGTCCCCACAGGGCCTCTGGTTGAGGCTCCACTGCTAAAATCAGAATGTTAAAAACAAGTCTCAAAGGATGCTCAAGGAATTTTTTTCCATCCAAGGTTGAAGACCTCTTGACATGCTGTAATGCATCAGGACTAGCTGGTAAGCACATGGTCACAGACTCTGCCTGGAAAGTTCCTCAGAAGGCAAGTATCTCATGTCCAGGCAACCATCCTCTCAGGGCAGCAAATGGTGAGTATGAAATCAGAGGAAAAGACAGCAGTTTCCAAAGGACTGCTGGCATGAGCAAAGCCTCCCTGCAGCTGCCTTAGGGGCAGGATCTTTCTGTGCATCTGTGGGGAAAAGCCTTCACTGCAGATTCATGTCCGCTATAGCTGTAGCACACCATCGCTGCTTTCACAGAGCTAAGGTTGCCTGAGTTTGGAGACACCTCTGGAGGTCAAAGCATCACAAGGTGTTAGGGGTTGGAAGGGACCTCTGGAGATCTTCCAGTCCAACCTCCACCAGAGCAGAAACAGAGAATCCAGCTCAGATCACACAGAGGAACACATCCAGACAGGGTTGGAAAGAAGGAGACTCCACAACCTCTCAGGGCTGCCTGTGCCAGGGCTCTGCGACCCTTACAGTCAAGAAGTTCTTCCTTGTGTTGAGGTGGAACTTCCTGTTTCCATTCCTTGCCCCTTGTCCTATACCAGGGCACAAATGAGCAGAGGCTGTCCTTGTCCCTTCTTTCCTGACCTCCAGCCCTCAGATGTTGACAGATATTGATCAGATCCCCTCTCAGTCCTCACCAGACTAAGGAGCCCCAGGGCTCTCAGCCTCTCCTCATCAGCAGTGCCCAGTTCTTCAGCCTCCTTGTAGCTCTCCCTTGGACTCACTCCAGCAGATTCCTGTTCCTCCTGAACTGGATGCAATCTTCCAGGTGAGGTCTCACTAGGGCAGAGTAGAAGGGGAGGAGACCCTTCCTCAATCACTTAGTCCAACATCCTCTGCTCAAGCAGGACCACACAGAGCTAGCTGCCCAAAACTGTGTACATGTGACTTCTGAATACTTTCATAGATGAATATTCTAGAACCAATCCGGGCAACCTGTGTCAGTGCTTGGTCACCCTCACAGCCCCCATGTCTCCTGCTTTGTTTGTGCACAGGGCATCACTGAGAAGAGCCTGTCTCCATCTGTTTTGCACTCTCCCTCCGGGCACTAATACACACTGATGAGATCTCCTTGAGCCTTCACCAGTCTGAACAGCCTCTGGGCTCTCAGCCTTTCCTCCTAGGTGCTTCAGTCCCCTCAACACCTTGGTAGCCCTATGCTGGGCTCTCCAGTATGTGTCTCTCCCTCTCTCATACAAGGGAGCCCCAAGACTTTTCCCAAGACTCCAGCAGAAATGCTGCACTCTGCAGACACTGCACTCCAGTCCCGCTCCTTCCTCCGGCACAGGCAGCAGCTCCAAGGCTGCTCTCCTGGCAGACACTGATCAGGGGCATTTTCTCCATCTTCTCCACCTTGAGTGCAGCAAGGCAGAATCAACACAGCAAGCAGAAGCAAAGGAAAGGAGAGCATGTCCCTAACAAACCAAATGAATCTCAGCACAAAACGTGACATGAACTTGCCCAAATTCACTGTGTGACCCAAAACAGGGCAGGCATCTATCAGAGGTGAGCAGGATGCCACCCAAGGAAAGACGGTTCAGATGGCAACAGAAACAGCTTTCTGTGTTAGACAAACCAGGGTTGATGGATGCTTATAGATAAACCATTTGTAACTTACTACTTTGGGCAGAATGGTGAAGCCCTTAACTGTACAGGAACTCCTGAAACAACTGTGGGGTGAAGCACAGCACAGCTCAGGTTTCTTACCCTGGGTTCATATCCAGCTTTGGGAGTGCCCAAATCAATGTCTAAGGCTCACAGAGGGACAAGTCCCTTTAAAAATTAGAAGATGCTGATACAGTGGCCTTGCAGTCACTTGAGTAACACACTAATTACAACTCCCCCTTCTCCTACTTAACTCTCTCCTTGTTGTCCAGCCATTAGCCATCTCACCTAACCTCCTACCAGATGTCTAATAGCAGAGAGAAGGAGCTGAAGCTGGGGTTGCAGTCTTCACCTTCCTAACAAAAATGGAGCAGCACAGAAATCATTTCCTGTGTTGGAAGTCACGTAGCCAGTTTACATCTCCTGGCTGCACCTTCTGCTCCTTTTCTCTCCCATTCCTTACATCTTACCCAGGAACACGGCACAGGAGTTACAACACATGTGGAGCACATGGCAGCAGCAGCGAGAGCCGGACAGAAGCCTCCCTATGCTGAGCAGAGCCTGTTGGACTCACCCAGGCTGTGGCCATTCTTGGTGTAGAAGCAGGTATTGTTGATGAGATTGACACAGCAGCCAATCACATCTCCAGTGGTGAAGGTAGGCCCGTAGGGCTGTCCTGTGCCCGAAGAGCAGAAGGAGTGCCCGTCGTCACCATGGTACCCGTAGGAATGTTTGTCCCATCCTGCAAAGCACAAGGCCAAAGAACAGGTCAGCAGGGCAGCCAGTGCAGCACAAACGAGTTGGCAACCACAGCTCTCGGGACACGGTTGCCTGCAGGGGAACTCAACTCTGGATTCCACTCAAGTCATCCCAAGATTGACTATCACAGAACAGTAACTGAAAAGAGTTCAATGGCCATCAGCTGCAACAGACCACCAAGGTTTGACCACATTTATCCCTTATGAGAAACACTACAGAAGACAGACTGCCAGAAGTGACACTGAATGGTCTGGGTTGGAAGGAACTTCCAAAGAGCATCCAGTCCAACCCTCCCCTGGCACTCAGCAGGGACATCTGTCCCCATAGCAGAGTTGGTCCAGCCCCCTGATCATTCTCATGGCCTCCTTTGGACCCTCTCCAGCAGGTCCAAGCCCTTCCTGTGTTGAGAGCTCCATATCTGGACACAGCAGTACAGGTGAGGTCTCAGCAGAGCAGAGCAGAAGGGTACAATCCCCTCTCCATCTCTGGCCAAGTTGCTTTGGATGCAGCCCAGGCTGCCCTTGGCCTTCTGAGCTGCAAGCTCATGCTGTCATTCTGACAAAGATTTAAACCTGTTTATTTCATCTTGCCTATGACAAAACGAGCTCCTCTCTGTGAAACATTTGTATTTCATGGAACGATAGAACAGCTTGGGTTGGAAGGGACCTTGAAGATCATCCAGTCCCAACTCCCCTGTCCTGCGCAGATGGTGCAGACCCCATCCCTGGAGACATTCGGGATCAGCCTTGCTGTGTCCCTGGGCAGCCTGATCTGGTTGGAGGTGTCCCTGCTGCCTGCAGGGGAGTTAGACAAGATGCCCTTGGAGTGTTTCTTCCAACATGTTGCATTCTGTGATTCCCTACAAAGACAACAGCATGAAGACTCCAGGGATATGATCCCACTGAGTGGAGTTCTGGCACACTCTGAGGTAACTTATCAGTTCAGGTTTTCTCAGCAGAGCACAAAGCACTCGGCTTGTGCCCAAGGCCCTCTGCTCCTCACACAACACAGGAATGTCAACAGGAAAGCCAGGTAATGAAGCCAGGGAATGACTGAAACATGCCACAGTCCAACATTTTTCACCTTGAGGGAAAATTTGGAAGTGAAAGGTGTGAAAGGTGCTGCATGTTGCTCTGTCCAGAAGCTTTCAATGCTGAAGTCCCAGCATCTGGCCCCTGAACATACAGGAGACCCTGAATTCTCATCGCAGTTATTCTCTTGAAGAGGGAACTACAGAGACACCGCAAGAAGAGGGAAGAGACAGGACCGGATCCTCTCAAGCTACAAGAAAGAAGAACGGAGATTCAATCCTCTCGAGTTGATTATACTCTTCGCAAGAGGCTACAGATTCAGTGGGACGAGAGAAGAATTGGGGACAGATGAGAAAGCCAGTCGGATCAGCCGCTGCCCTGGCGGCTGGGGAGAAGACGTGTGTGTACGGAAAAAGTTTTGGGAATCTCACAAACCAGTGAGCAACCAGGGAGGAGATGGGGTCTACCCTCAGTCAGGAAGAAGAGGCAGTAGTAAAGCTCCTCCAATATATTTTCTCTAAGAGGGGAGTTCATTATGATAGTCAGACTTTAACAGCTCCTTTGCTGTGCAAAGGAGAGGTCTTTAGCCTCCAGGGTGAATGGGGTTTTTGAAGAAAGTACCTGGGAGACAACAGGACAGACTCTTTGGGGGGGAAATACGGAAAGGCACTACTGATTCTACATCAAAGCCGCTGTTTCAGAGCCCTGCCATACCGCTGCCTGCACTAGCTAGGTCCAAGAAACACTGAAAAAAGAAGAGCACGGAAAAAGAGCCACAACATCGGACAGTTTGAGTTCTGATACCCTTACCACCAGCAAAGTTCTGCCTCCGCTAGCCCCTCCACCACCATGGTCGGCGAAAAAGCCGCCGGCACCGCATCCTCCTCTATTTGGGAAGAGAGCAGAACCTGCCAGAACATTAGCCATCCTCACGGACAGTCGGGGCCTGACCTGGAGAAGCCGATCCGGCAGCGAGCGTGGCCCCGCGTTGCCCGCGGCACAACCACCCCACGACCCCGCCGCCGCCTCTGGTTCCTGCAGACCAGTGGCACGCACGGCCCACACAGCGCACACGCACACCCACACTCCTCACTTCGTAACACAGTGCCGCTTGCCCGCAGTGGCCCTCCCCGCTCCACGCATCTCGGATCGCATCAAGGAACTCACCGTAAAGCCTTAAAAGTTTTCGGAAATTCAGGTGGCTGCAACTGTTTGTTCCCCCCACACAATTCAGTTTCTGAAGGAGTTGATTCTTTGTTTAGCTTTGCAGGTTTTTTCTTCCTCCTTCTGCATCTACTCCCCACTCCCCTACCCCACCCCGCCTGGCACCGCCCGGCGGCGTTGGGCTTCTTGACCCCTCCCTTTTCTCCAGGACAGTAGAAGTTTTCTCTTAAAGTGGCAATGTTGAATTTCCATTCTAAGGGGACGTACAAGGGGGCGTACATGGTACTCGTGGTGCCAAATGGTAATGGGTGATATGGGTTATACACTTATCCTATTAAAATTACAGCTAATAAAATTATAGATTGGCAATTATCTTTTAGATTGACTGATTTAAAGTTTTCTTGTTTTTTTACTTTTTTTTTCTGTATGTCGGCAGTTTTCAAAGGAGCTCCATGTAATGTAGCATGTTTTGGGTTTTCTGGTATTTTTCTTTTTTTTCTGAATCGATTCAGCTGTCTTTTTTTTTTTTTTCTTCACATGGTCTTTCAGTTTATGGATTTCTGGCATAAGTATACCTAAGGTCCAGAGTCTAGAACAGGGATGTTACAGGATGGGTTTTTCTGGTCTTTTTTTCCTTTATATCAATGGTAGTACCTTAAGATAGGTATCATGTTAAGATTTAAAAGAATGAAACAGTTTTTGTTGTAATACACAGGCAAAGTTAATATGGTAAAGATTGCTGGATTGAGTTTTCACACACGCACTGAAATTTCACTTGCAGCATGCTAGATTAGCTACTGGCTTTTTATAGCACATAACTAAATTGAGGTTACACTTCAAGAAGTTGGCTTGCTACAGGCCACTGCAGCTATTGAAAGGTACCATCACACCTATGCAGTTGTATGCTGCATTGATTTGCAATCATGGAAGTGCAGGAAGAAACTGAAACAGGTATCAGACCTGCCTACACAGCACACAATGTTTCTGATAATTTAACATCCTGACTTTTAAAATAAAAAAGAGAGAACTCCCTAGATACATCACAGAGAGAGATTTACCCTAGAAAAAAGTCAGTAGATCTGCTGGTATAGGGAAGGAATGTGTTTGTGCTTGTTTGTGTTGCCTACAGGTCTTTGACAGATGTCAGCTTGTTGGTATAGCCTGCTTTTGGCAGTGAGCAGAAATCTTGTTCAGATGGCAGACACTGTGGCAAGGAACTGAAACGTATCCTGGGATATGGCTGTTCTTAACCTTATTGTCATCAAACACGTCTATGATAATAATTCATAAGTGTAAACAAACAATGGGAAATATGCATGCATGGGATGATAGCTGCATTATCCTGATACTAGGCTAGGAGTTACTTTTGCACAAGCTTTGGCCACACTTAATCAATTGGGTTAGTGTCCACTCAGAATTGCTCTGGTGGTCATCAGCTTCAGATTGTAACTCAGAATTATCTCCTAAACTACTTAGTGTGCTGGTTTGAGGCCAATTGGAATATTTTAATTAAAAAAAAAAAAAAAAAAGATTATAGGCTGTGAAAAGAAAACAATGGTGATGTCTACTTCGCTCACAGGATTGCTAAGATGTATAAAAACAAGGACACAAATATAGATAATGTCTAGAGGTATAGACCTTATAGATGTATAGAGAGTCTCTCGCTCTCTCTGGGAGCTGGTGTGTCTTCTAGCCTTTCTGCTGAGTAACCGAACTAATCACTCTGCTTCTAACCACCCTTGCTAATCCTCCAAACTCACTTTGCACATAAGGCAGACCCTAGGGTAAGGTAGAGAGGCATAAATAAGGTGGAAGGTTGGTTGAGAGCCCCTCTTGGGGACTCTGATTTCTGGGAGGGGTGTTGTGTTTCTGTATTACCTTTAACTTCTGTATTTCTGTATATTTCTGTAACTATTCATGTATATTGTGCTAAGCTGTAAATACAGCTTCATCCCTTAACTTCCAGTCAGCTGAGTCTAGACTGGGTGATATTTTTTCATTGGCGTGTGTGTGTGTGTGTCTAACTCCCAAACCAGCACACTTAGTAACACGACCCAAACACATGCTTCCAGCTCTTCTGCATCCCAAACATCCCTGGCAATACAAAGTACCTAATAAGAACCTGTCATCAGTTACAGCTCAGTAGTCAGATGCCTTCACAACATAGAATCCTAGAATGGGTTGGATTGGAAGGGACCTTAAAGCTCACCCAGTGCCAGTCCCCTGTCATGTGCAGGAACACCTCCCACCAGTCCAGGTCATTCAAGGTCTGATCCAACCTGGTCTTCAACACCTCCAGAGAACACCTTCACAACCTCCCTGGGCAACCTGTGCCAGTGTCTCACTACCCTCACTGCCAAGAATTTCTTCCTCATCTCCAGTCTCAACTTCGTCTGCTCTAGTTTAAAACCACTGCCCCTTGTTCTACTATGCAGCAGCAATGGCTACAGTAAGGAATGCAGCAGTGTGCCCAACAGAGAACACAATGCCACGCACTTGTGGCAACGCAGACACTACAGGTTCTGTAATATTAGAGCAAAAATTAGATTTGTTACCTACAGATCGTGACCAATCCTGCTGAAAATTGCTGCTGGAAGTCTTGTGCCTCACAGCATGGGCACCTGCTGTACCACCAAAGTGGTAATGGACATGGTGGTGAGAGGAACTCCAGTAAGAAGTGACTAAGCAAATGCCAGAATTACACAGAACCACAAAATGCCAGGCTGCAAGGGCCCAGGGACCATTCAGTCCAACCTTTCAATAATAAAAGCTTTCAGGAGACTGTCAAACTGGTGTGCAGTAGTGCCTGCGAAATGCTGGGTTTGGATCCTGCTCTCCCAAGACAGCCTCTGACCTTGCCAGTTATGGAAGCCTCCTCACCCAGCTCCTTGCTAATGATACCCAGGGTCAACTTTTCCAGCTCAGCTGTTGTATGGTGCTGAAGCTAGAGCTGACATAACAGCAACTGCTGGACTGTGTAGAGGGCAACTTCCTGACACAACTGGTGAGGGAGTCAGCCAGGGAAGGGGCCTTCTGGGACCTGCTTCTTGTGAATAGCGGAGAATTTGTGGGGGAAATAAAGGTTGGAAACTGCCTGGGGCTCAGCAATCCTGGATGGTTGATTTCTTTATCCTTGAGGGAACAAGGAGAGGGGTTAGTAAAACTGCCACCTTGAACTTCCTGAGGACACACTTTGTTCAGACTGATTGACAGAGTCCCTTGGGAGGCCACCCTGAAGGATACAGGAGTCCAGGGAGGCTGCACACACTTCCAGAAGGAAGTCTGAAATGCTCAAGAGCAGCTGTCCCTGCGTGCCGAGAAATGAGTGGATGGGGAAGGCTTAGGCCTAGCTGGATAGGGACCTGTGGCTGGAGCTCAAGCACAAGAGGAGAGTCTCTGGCCTTTGGCACAGGGGACAGGGCTCTCATGGAGGCTATAAAACTGCAGGGTGGTAAATGTGCCACCTGCCTGTAGGGAAACATTCTGTATTAACTGGATATGTGAGCAATCCAAGTTGTGCTAAATGCTAATTTTGAGCTGAAGTTTCGCAACCTACATGATAAGTTTATCTGAAGGGCCAAGGACACCACCTGCAAGAGGTCCCCAGAGGAATGAGAAATAACAGCCAAAAGCAAAACAAGGGGAAGAATCAAAGCAAAACAAGGGGCATTTTGAACAGATAGCGATGAACCAACCACCTACTTCACTAACAGCTCATGTCTTAACGACTTGCACCAATTAGAGAATTCCACAATAGTTTGCATCTGGTTGATTTGGGACAGCTGTTTGGGAAACAGTTTGTCCCGTAGTGATTTGGACCAATTGCTTTGTAATGCGCTGGCCTGAACAGTCTGTTAGAAAGGTATATAAATGCATGTTCATATTCAATAAATTGGCATTGCTTGGATCATATTGATCCATGTGTAGCTCTGTCCAGGATCTCTCTCCAAAAAAGTCTTGAGAGAAAAGAATTGCTATTCCTGCCTACAAGAAAGAAGGATCTAGGAAACTACAGACCTGTCAGTGCACCCTTGGTGCCAGGGAAGCCATGGAGCAGGGCACCATTACAAACCAGGAAACAACCAGGGGAGCAGGCCCAGCCAGCAGGGGCAGGTCCTGCCTGACCAACCTGATCTCCTATCCCAAGGTGACTGCTGGATGAGAGAAAGGCTGTGGGTACTGCCTGCCTAGAGTGTGGAAAAGCCTTTGGCACTGCTCTCCACAGAACTCTTGGGGCCAAACTGGCTGCTGATGGCTTGGATGGGCACAGTTCTACTGGGTAAAGCACTGCTGGGCAAAAGGGCCCAAAGGGTGGTGGTCTGGCGGTTCCATTCCCATTAGATTTGTGCTGCATCATTCCACAATTGGATTGTAACTTGCAGTTTCCAGAGGCTGCTGCAAAGGAGATCCAGGGACCAAAGTCCTGCTCCACCCTCGTGAGTAAATCTGATGCCTTTCCCTGGGCTCCCTGCTCTGCCTCTAATTTCTAAGCGGGGTAAAGTTGTCTTGTGCCTTCTCCATTTTCTAATTTTCCTAAATTACCAAAATTGGCCATAAGCATCCTTGTGGAAATTCTCGATCGAATTAGAAGCTGTAAATAAAATTTAACTGGTTTGTATGTAGTTTGGGGGCAGGGCTTTCCAGGAAAATAAACATAACTACATTTTTACAATTCCTGCATCGGCAAATCATTCCCAACTAAATCAGCAGCCAGGCACATGTGGTGCTCCTCAGGGCTCAGTGTTAGGACCACTTCTGTTTGGCCGATCCCATACAGAGTGTCATAGAACCACAGAATGCACTGGGTTGAAGGGACCTTTAGAGGTCATCTAGTCCACCCCTGCAACTATATCAGGCTGTTCAGATCCCCATCAGTGTCTCTGCTCTGGAAACTGCTTCCACGCGGCACCAACTAAGAGAAGCTACAGGCAGGCACCAGCATGCCCCTGTCACCCATTTCTGGGAGCGTGCTGCAGGAGGACAAAGTGCAGAACTTCTACAAGGAGCCAGTGGAGGCAAAGGAATCAGGGCACTGAAAAACACAGGACAGTCCCAGGGGAGGAATCACTCACTCACCCACACTGATGTTTGAGGCAGTGGAAACACTTTGATGACTCTCCCAAAGTCAGGGCTGTTGCCTCAAGATTCTGCAGGAAGGAGTTCAACATCTGCCCAAAGACTCCAGGCCAAGGCATGGTTACCAAAACTGAGCTTTTGCACTGCATCTTCCATTCAAACCTGAAGTCCATGTGCACAAAAGCTGCTCTCACCAAAAAGACAAAAGCTGCCTGAAGGGCTCCAGCAGTGTGGCTGCAGGCAGAGCAGCCCATGCAAGGAGGCACTGGAGCGAAGCAGATCTGCAGGAGGCAGTGACTCTGACTTTACAGTATCCCAATTGTCACACAAGGAGCCATGAGTCAGAGGTGCAGAGAACAACAGAATGGGTTGGAAGAGACATCAAAAATCATCCAGTTCCAACCCTTGTCATAGGCCAGAACACCTCCCACCAGCACAGGGTGCTCAAGGCCTCATCCAACCTGGCCTTCAACACCTCCAGGCTGGGGGCAACCACAGCCTCCCTGGGCAGCCTGTGCCAGTCTCTCCCCACCCTCACTGCCAAGAATTTCTTCCTCATCTCCACTCTCCCAGCTCAAAGCCATTGTCCCTCATCCAGGCACTCCTAGCCCTTGTCCAAGTACCTCCCCAGTTCTCCTTCAGCTACTGCAAGGTTGCTCTAAGGTCTCCCTGGAGCCTTCCCTTCTCCAAGTTCAACAGTTCCAACTCTCATGAGCCAAAAAGAAAAACATGGGATTAAAAAAAAAACTTAAATCAGGTTATTCACCCCAGTTCTGTAGTTCAGAATTTGGTTTTGTTACTCTGCAGCTCTGAACACACCTGATGCAGTGTGTGAGGTGAGACCTCATCTGAGGACTTGCTTGTGACCACTCTGCTGTCACTCTCCAGTCAGGGTCATGCAGTGTACATCAGATATCTGCAGCTCCTCCATGCCATACCCACACAGCTACTATCAGCTCTCAGCAGAAGGCTCTTGTTCTCAAACATGTCTCACCTACACAAGTTGCATCCAGCTGGGTACAGATAAGGTGGTTGGGGGAGGCACAGCTAAGGAGCAGAACACCTGCACAGTATGAAACTATAGGCGCTTACAGGCAGCACCACCAGTGCCAGCCTGGTAGCTCTGTTTGACATCTTTATTGGTGCACTTGATGCAGACACAGAGTGTGTCAGCAGTGAGTTCACAGATGGCACCAAGTTAGGTGGCAGTGTTGATCACCGTGAGGGTAGGGAGGCTCTGCAGAGGGACTTGGCTAGATTGGATCCATGGCCAGTGTCACTGGGAGGAGTTTCAACAAGGCCAAGTGCCAGGTCCTGGACCTGGGTCACAACCACCCCAAGCAGCACTACAGGCCTGGGGCAGTGTGGCTTGAAACTGCCTGCAGAAAGGGACCTGAGGGTGGTAATGGACAAGCAGTTGAATCAGCAGTGCCCAGGTGGGCACAGAAAGCAAATGACATCCTCGCTGGCATAAGCAATGCTGTGCCCAGCAGGAGCAGGGAGGGGATTGTGCCCTTGGATTCGGCTCTGGTGAGGTCACACCTACAGAATTGTGTTCAGTTTGGAGCACCTCAATAGAAGAGGGATGTGGAGATGCTGGAGCCGGTGCAGAGGACAGTAAGGAAGGGCCTGGAGAATAAGTCTGATGAGGAGAGACTGAACGAGTTGGGGATGTTTAGTGTGGAACAGAGAAGGCTGAAGGGAGACCTCATGGTTGTCTACAGCTACCTGAAAGGCGGCTGTGGAGAGGCTGCTGCTGGTCTCTGCTCACAGGTAAACAGCGACAGAACAAGAGGGAACGGCTGCTGCAGGGCAGGGTTAGACTGGACATTAGGAAACAATTCTTCCCAGCAAGAGTGGTCACACACTGGAACGTGCTGCCCAGGGTTTTGCTGGAGTCACCATCCCTGGATGAGTTTAAAATTCATTGGACGTGCTGCTCAAGGCTATGGTTTAAGGATGAACTCTGTAGATTAGGGACATTGTCTGGACTTGGTGATCTTGAGGGGCGTTTCCAGCTGGAACGATTCTGTGATTCCTCAGTTGCTGATTCTTAGCAGTTTATAGAAGTTGTGCGAGTCCCTCCACTGGGAACTACAGGTCCTACACACCACACCTCAGCACCACAACCCCCACAAAATCCAGAGCTGTGGAGAAGAAAGGTACAATACATAAGTTAAAATACAAATTGGTGCATTTCATCCTGCACCGCCTGGGAGCACTGATTGCTGGTGAAGGATCTACTCTAGAGGACAGCTCAAGCTTCCACTGCTGAACTCCATGCCTCTACAGTTCCCCTTCCACAGGTGCTTGAGTCCTCAAGCTCTTTTTCCATGCTGATTATGTTTTATCATGATGTGAGTTGGCCGCTTCTACCAGGGCCCATAAAAGCAGTTTCCCTAGATGCAGTCAAGAGGCGAGCCTCAGGGACAGGCAAAGAAGCACAGCAAAGATCAGCCCTGCCCTGACACACTGACTGCAGGAGATGCAAGCTATAAAAGGACTGACCTGAATGCAGGTTATCCACATGCCCTGACAACAGAAACTAAACCAAAACATTGATTCCAATCACTTCAGACAGCTCATGTGGGGTAAGGAAACCTCTGAACCTCTGCAGCCATCCCCGCACACAGCTGTCCCCTCTCGTGCCACCGAGCAGCACACACAGAGTCTGCAGGGAATGCTCTCAGTGAGAAGGCAGCAAGTGCTGCCCAGAGTCCTGGTGTGGGAAGGGACCTCTGGGGATCATCCAGTCCAAACCCTCTGCTCAGGTAGGGGCACTCACAGCAGCTTGCCCAGGACCATGAAGGCCAGGAGCACTTGGAAGCTTTGCAGAGGAGACTCCACAGCCTTTCTGGGTAGCCTGCTCCAGGCATCCAACACCCTCACACCAAACACCTTTCTCCTCCTGCTCAGACACTACCTCCTGGGTTCCAGTTTGTGCCCACTGTCCCTTGTCCTGGCAGTGGGCACCACTGACAAAGAGTCTGTCCCCAGCCTCTTGTGCCCCACAGCTCTTTTAGGTCTTGCTGAGCATTGTTCAGATGCCCTCTGGGGCTGCTCTTATGCAGGTTCTCAGCCTTTGCTCCTCCCAGAGCTGCGCTCCAGGCCCCTCAGCAGCTTTGCAGCATCCCCTGGACTCTCTCCAGCAGCTTCTTGTTCCTCTTGAAGTGAAAAGCCCAGAACTGGATTTGGTACTCCAGATGAGACCTCACTGGGGTAGTGTGGAGGGGGATAAGAACCTCCCTTGATCTGCTGGACACACTCTTCCGAAGCAACCTAGGTGACCTTTGGCTGCCTTGGCCATGAGGGTACACTGCTGGCTTATGGGCAACTTGTTGTCCACCAGCACTTCAAGGTCCTTCTTCACAGAGTTGCTTTTTAGGTCACTGATAAACATGCTGAACAAGATGACCTAGTACTAAGCCCTGGAGAACACCACTAGTTACAAAACCTCCAACTAGACTCTGCACCTCTGATCACAGATTAACTCTGGCTGCCTTCAAAATCTCTATCTTGCAAATCCCAACTTTGCCCAAAAGCCCACTACTGATAGGTGAAAACCTGGAGAATGCGGGAAGATGAACTTGAGTTCTTCTAGGAGCTGAAGATGGGATACAGATGAATTTGTAGGAAATAAATCAAATCCATTCCAAACTGGAACTGTCACACAAGTTCAGGCGACCTCAGCACACAAACTTGGATCTGAGAAAACCAATTGGAAAGTGAGAACATTTGGGTAGGATGGGGAGAAGATGATTGAGGAATTAAGCGGAGTTCAGCAGACGTTGACTGGTTATGGATAGGTCAATCATAAATCACTAGAGTCACCAAGACCTATAGAACAGTTTGGACCACTCTGACAAAGAACAACCTTTGAAAGGGTAGTTCCTGAGCTGCAGACAGTAGAAGTAGGAAGAGAAGACAAGAGGATGTGGCTTAGTTTATGCCAGAGGAACTCAAGAGACGATGATTCTTCAACACAGATGCAGCACAGTCATACAGGAGAGACGTGGATCTGTTTGGCCTGGAGAAGAGCAGCCCGAGAGGAGACCTTCTCAGTACTCAGCAAGAGCTAAAGGGTGGGGAGCAAGAGGATAAAGATTAAAAAAGAAACCATACAAATGAACCAGGTATGCCCAGAACAACCTCTAACTGAGCACTGCTCAAGTCACCTCCCCACAAGGATACTTTCCATGCCCTGAACACATGAAATGGGCTCCATATGGGAGCAATTCCTACACCAAAACCACGGCAAAGCTGCAGTTTCAAGGAAATGACACCAAGCTGTGTGGCACAGTCGACTTGCTAGAGGGCAGGGATGCCATCCAGAGGGACCTGGACAGGCTGGAGAGGTGGGCCCAGGCCAACCTGATGAAATTCAATAAGGCCAAGTGTAAGGTCCTGCACCTGGGTAGGCACAATCCCAAGCACAAATACAGGCTGGGTGGTGAATGGTTGGA
>VWZE01000077.1:665-10673 GCA_013396675.1 Eubucco bourcierii
GGACCTCAAGGATCATCTAGTTCCAACCCCCTGCCATAGGCAGGGACACCTCCCACTAGTACAGCTCACTCAGGGCCTCGTCCAGCCTGGTCTTGAACTCCTCCAGGGAGGGAGCAGCCACAACCTCCCTGGGCAACCTGTGCCAGTGCCTCACCACCTCACTGGAAAGAATTTCCTCCTAACATACCTTCCTGTGGTTATGTTTTAGTGCAGGATTCAGAGCTGTACAAGTGACTTACACATGGTTTGAGCATTGATAGCAGATTAGAAGTCGTCTGGGAACTCAGTCATATTTTAGGTGCTTCAAATGTTCATTTCAGATACTTTTAGATCTTATTTGCTTTCCTTTTCCAAATAAGGTGTTTCTGGATATGTCTGGAACTTCTTAGGTGCTTGAAACATTCATTTCAGATACTTTCAGATCTTATTTTCTTTCTTTCTCAAATGAAGGTGTTTCTGGATATGTCTTGAACTTCTTAGGTGCTTGAAACATTCATTTCAGATACTTTCAGATCTTATTTTCTTTCTCAAATGAAGTATTTCTGGATATGTCTGGAACTTCTCAGGTGCTTGAAACATTCATTTCAGATATTTTCAGATCTTATTTTCTTTCTTTCTCAAATGAAGGTATTTCTGGATATGTCTTGAACTTCTCAGGTGCTTGAAACATTCATTTCAGATACTTTTAGATCTTATTTGCTTTCCTTCTCAAATGAAGGTGTTTCTGGATATGTCTGGAACTTCTTAGGTGCTTGAAACATTCATTTCAGATACTTTTAGATCTTATTTGCTTTCCTTCTCAAATGAAGGTGTTTCTGGATATGTCTGGAACTTCTTAGGTGCTTGAAACATTCATTTCAGATACTTTTAGATCTTATTTGCTTTCCTTCTCAAATGAAGGTGTTTCTGGATATGTCTGGAACTTCTTAGGTGCTTGAAACATTCATTTCAGATACTTTTAGATCTTATTTGCTTTCCTTCTCAAATGAAGGTGTTTCTGGATATGTCTGGAACTTCTTAGGTGCTTGAAACATTCATTTCAGATACTTTTAGATCTTATTTGCTTTCCTTCTCAAATGAAGGTGTTTCTGGATATGTCTGGAACTTCTTAGGTGCTTGAAACATTCATTTCAGATACTTTCAGATCTTATTTTCTTTCTCAAATGAAGTATTTCTGGATATGTCTGGAACTTCTCAGGTGCTTGAAACATTCATTTCAGATATTTTCAGATCTTATTTTCTTTCTTTCTCAAATGAAGGTATTTCTGGATATGTCTTGAACTTCTCAGGTGCTTGAAACATTCATTTCAGATACTTTTAGATCTTATTTGCTTTCCTTCTTAAATGAAGGTATTTCTGGATATATCTGGAACTTCTCAGGTGTTTAGGAATCTTGATGTCCTGTTCTGTCTGCCCCTAAAATTATTTTACTTGCATTTACCTTGAGTAGAAGCTTGGCAACTAGTCTTACTAATTAAGTTTTAAGTGGAATTTAGAATAAGGATACCCATAAAGCGTGAAAGATAATGAAAGTGATGAAATTGTAGGTAAACCTCATCCCAATCCCACTAGAAAATCAAACCAAACACATGTAAAATTGTCTATGTAGACAGTTCCATTTGTTGAAAGAAACGTTTGTTGAACTAACTGAAATGTTGATTAATGGGAGAGACAGAGATTAAGCCAGTAACAATACATGACTAATTCAGCATTGTAAAATCATGCTAAAAACAGCATATAAGATGACCTGTTGAGAATGAAAAATATGGAGAAAAATTTAGGAGGGAAAAAAATCCTTTCAATCTATTCCACTGTCTATGGAACATTTTATGAGAGCTGGAAGCTCCAGCGGCTGTTCAGTTCAAGGCTAGCTGGGACAAAGACCTAGAGAGAATTCTGTGGGGATCTGTATTGTATTTGTACAATATGAAATAGATTACCTGATTGCTCTTTACCAGCTCTAATATTCTGATTACTTATTAACCATCTTTATAAAAAACATAGTGGAGTAACCCTTAAACCATGTGAGAGGAAGAATGTTACACTCCAAGGCTGCTTTGTGCTATCAGATAGACTTAATTTTTCTCGCAAAGATTAGTTGTCAGCCAGTCAGACACCGGTCACAGGACCTTGCCATTGTATTGTTCTGTGGAGTAACATTTCATCTTCTTTTATATGACTGAAAGGGTCTGGATGGATAATAAGATTTGTTCCAGTATTACATAAGTCTTTATGAACCCTGTAACCAGAATTAGACCTTCAACAAAATAAGTCTATAACCATAGTAAGTATGGCTTTAGAAGTGAAAGATTTGCAGCATCAAGTCTTTCAATACAGAGTTGAGGATCTTTTCAGTAAATTACAGGAAATAGAATTCCCATTGATGCAGGAGATGTTCTCTTAAGGTAGAATGAACTCGCTTCATAAATCCTTGAAATTATTAACAATAATAAAATGACCAGCTGATTGCTTTCCATTGTAGAATCCTAAAATTATTTTAGATTGGAAAAGACATTTAAGATCACTGAATCAAACCTGTAGACAGGTTACATATCTCCACAAGACAATTAAAATCTCATCAAGCTGGTTTTTATCCAATATCTGTAAAAAAATAATCCATGTATGTTCCAGGAAGAGGGGTTTCCATCCTTTGCCTCCCTTAATAAATGTGAACTAATGGATTTGCACAAGTTACCCTGTCTGTTCTTCAAGGAGCTTTCAGATTTGCTGCACAACAGTTAAGTTTTCTGAAGAAGAGTGAAAAATAGTCTGATTTGAGATATTTGCCTGGTGATCACAGCATTTTCCTGGAATGCAATAACTGGGGATTCAACCTTCTTTGTGATGAATAGGTCTAGGTGCATCCTAGATGAATGGTCGAACTACCAAACATAGGCAAAGATGGATAGTCCTGTTGTTATCATCATCGGCTGAGGTACAGCCATGTCTTTCCTGACACCTCATGGTTTAGCCAGACTTTTATTCTTGTCTATATAAATCCTGTCTCTGTGAAGTATAGCAGAGGGGCCTTAGTTTAGAAGGACAGATGCCCATCTCCTCAGATGGGCAATTATATGTTACCAATGAAAAGTTTTAATTCAGTTACAATGTAAATTTCATGCTAACTTCAGATATCTAATAAATTCTAGAAGGCACACAAATAAAAATATTGGATTTGGCAGGTTTAGATGTTTATGACCTAACCTAATGTTTTAGGCACCTCTTCATGTTACTGGTCAAGAGATCAGTGCAGAGTTTTTCACTCAGATATTCGAATTTCACAGTATCACAGTATCACCAAGGTTGGAAGAGACCTCAAAGATCAAGTCCAACCCATTACCACAGACCTCAAGACTAGACCATGGCACCAAGTGCCACGTCCAAACCCGCCTTGAACACCTCCAGGGACGCTGACTCCACCACCTCCCTGGGCAACCCATTCCAGTAGCCAATGACTCTCTCAGTGAAGAACTTTCTCCTCACTTCGAACCTAAACTTCCCCTGGCACAGCTTGAGACCGTGTCCTCTTGTTCTGGTGCTAGTTGCCTGAGAGAAGAAAGCAACCTCCCCCTGGCTACAACCACCCTTCAGGCAGTTGTAGACAGCAAGAAGGTCTCCCCTGAGCCTCCTCTTCTCCAGGCTAAACAATCCCAGCTCCCTCAACCTCTCTTCATAGGGCTTGTGTTTGAGGCCTCTCATCAGCCTCGTTGCCCTTCTCTGGACACGCTCAAGCACCTCAATGTCCTTCTTAAATTGAGGAGCCCAGAACTGGACACAGGACTCAAGGTGTGGCCTAAGCAGTGCAGAGTCCAGGGGGAGAATGACCTCCCTGCTCCTGCTGGCCACACTATTCCTGATGCAGGCCAGGATGCCATTGGCCTTCTTGGCCACCTGGGCACACTGCTGGCTCATGTTCAGGCAGATGTCAATCAGCACCCCCAGATCCCTTTCTGTTTGGCTGCTCTCCAGCCACTCCCACCCCAGCCTGTAGCTCTGCATGGGGTTGTTGTGGCCAAAGTGCAGCACCCAGCACTTGGACTTGTTGAACGCCATCCCCTTGGACTCTGCCCATCTGTCCAGGCGGTCGAGGTCCCCCTGCAGAGCCCTTTTGCCCTCCAACCCAGCAACACCCCAGCTTGGTGTAATCTGCAAATTTGCTGGTGACTGACTCGATGATTTTGCTATAGTAAGTTACCCTTTGTAGAAGAAGAACTTGGAGCCAGTAAGGAGTATTAACCCAGTCTGTGGCATATCTTGGCTACTGCAGACAGTCCAGAGAATCAGATTTACGTGTATAGCACTGGAGTAAGCATGTCCAGTGGAAGCTAGGGAGTGAGGCAAATTAAATTTGAGCGAGACTGATTCCAAGCCTTTATGCTTGATGCTTAGCCTTGTTTTTGTAAACACATTTTTTGTCTTTACCTTTGAGTCAGATCATCCATTGGTGCTCTAATTTCAGAAAATAATTTGATCTGGAAAAGGACAGCTTTGCTTTCACCTTTATTTCATTCATTTTTGGGATGATTGATTAAATGCATACTTGCACTTTTTTTTAGGTATGGGGAGTCATCCATTTAGTAGGCTGTGTAATAACATAATAATACCTTTCCTCTCTGTTTTTCCTTTGTGAACTGTTATATTCTCTTCTCATTCTTAATTAACTCAATTGGAATCAATGGTATTACATCAAGAATAAATGTGAATCTTTATATATTAATGCTAGATAGTAGGTCCTGTAATTGCAGCATGAATATTATGTCAAATGGCTGTGTTACATCAGTAATGTCTTTATCCTTCTTAATAACTGATAAAAAGTATAAGACCACTGACAGATGTTTAGAATTATATTGGTAAATGAAGCCAAGAGTACTTTTGTAGCATACTGTGCTGCTATTCTGCTCAAGGGAAGGTTCAAAAGTCTCCACCTCCATTACTGAAACAGTCACACTGTATTAATGGGTTATCATTTCAATATTATGAGATCAGTGTAGAATCATAGAATGGTAAGGTTAGAAGGGACCTCAAGGATCATCTAGTTCCAACTCCCTGCCATAGGCAGGGACACCTCCCACTAGGACAGCTCACTCAAGGCCTCATCCAACCTGTTCTTGAACACCTCCAGGGAGGGAGCAGCCACAACCTCTCTGGGCAATATATATAGTTAGTAATGCTTAAATCCACTATCATTCCATCCCCTAGACATTATATGTTATGTTTCATTTAGAAAAATAAAACTGGATCAAACCATGCTCTTACTGTATGCTTCATTCCAAGTTTTTTGGTTTGATTCAACATACAAAATAAAACTGTAACTCTAGTAAAAGAATGGATATGTTGTCTCTTTCATGGTGAACTTGGAGGAAACATGAGGACAGGCTGAGAGAGTTGGGGCTCTTCAGTGTGGAGAAGAGAAGACTTCGAGGAGACCTTCGAGTAGCCTTCCAATATCTGAAGGGGACCTACAGGAAGGCTGGGGAAGGACTATTTACAAGGTCTTGTAATGATAAGACAAGGGGCAATGGGTTTAAAGTGGCAGAGGGGAGATCTAGACTGGACGGTAGGAGGGAGTTCTTTCCAGTGAGGGTGGTGAGGCACTGGAACAGGTTCCCCATGGAGGCTGTGGCTGCTCCCTCCCTGGAGGTGTTCAAGGCGAGGTTGGAGGAGGCTTTGAGTGAGCTGTACTAGTGGGAGGTGTCCCTGCCTATGGCAGGGGGAACTAGATGACCCTTGGTGTCCTTTTCAACCCTACCATTCTATGATTCTATGATTCTGTGAAACAAAGGGAAGTGTCAATATCACATGTTTTGCAATAGAGACATTTCAATGAAAGCTAGAAATGCAGTATTTTACATATATTTTAAATGTGTCAAATTAATGAACTTTAAAATGAAACAAAAAATTTTGGAGCACCTCCTAAAATGTTGAAGAAGTTGATGACAAGACAGTCTCTATTTGAGTGTTTCTCCTATTCGAAGCTTCAGTACTGAGTATATTTGTCAGCTCTTAACAGAATTGTTGAAGTACAGGGAATTTGCATAGACATAGAATGATTTTTGAGTGGAAAATAAAAAATAGACACACACAAAACATCTGCCATATAAATGTCTGTATTAATACAAAGAATTCTGCCATGAAACCGAGCACTGTATAAAAATTTGGCACCATAGCCTGGAAGAGTATTGCAGCTAGGTTGTAAAAAGCAAAATATCTGCACAGCAGGGTTTCTATGTCTTTTCAAGGACATCTTCATTACAGGGTTATAAAGCTTAACCCAAATCACATCATCTAGAAGGAGTAGAAGAAAAAAAAATGCAAGAAACAAAACAAAACCACACTTACTTGCTGCTACCAGATTTAAAAAGTGGTGGGTATGGGTTTTGGGTTTTTTTTCAAAAATTATGTGTTATGTTGCAGACTCAATTGTGCAGTAATTTTAGTTGTAAAGTTATCCTGTGAACTGTGAGCCCAATGAAGCTATAGTCTTTATTTCCTGAAATCCTAACTACTTTTCCTTCATAGTTACTTCTATAGGAAGGACATGGAAGTGTTGGAGCGGGTCCAGACGAGGGCCACAAAGATGATCAGAGGGCTGCAACAGCTCTGCTATGAGGACAGGCTGAGAGAGTTGGGGCTCTTCAGCCTGGAGAAGAGGAGGCTTCAAGGGGACCTGATAGTAGCCTTCCAGTATCTGAAGGGGGCCTACAGGAAGGTTGGGGAAGGATTATTTACAAGGTCCTGCAGTAGCAGGACAAGGGGCAATGGGTTTAAGCTGTCAGAGGGGAGATTTAGACTGGATGTTAGGAGGAAGTTCTTTACAGTAAGGGTGATGAGGCACTGGAACAGGTTGCCCAGGGAGGTGGTAGATGCTCCCTCCCTGGAGGTGTTCAAGGCCAGATTGGATGAGGCCTTGAGTGAGCTGTACTAGTGGGAGGTGTCCCTGCCTATGGCAGGGGGTTGGAACTAGATGATCCTTGAAGTCCCTTCCAACCTTACCATTCTATGATTCTATTCTATGATTGCTTAATACTCCAAGACCTTTGGCCATTCTCAGAATCTCCTGCAAATGCTTCTAGTTGTTTCCTGTGTCTCCTGCCTCCTCTCTCCGTACATCCTGTGACCTTTCCTTTGTGCAAAATCCTGCTGATGCTCTACCTGTTATTTTTGGATTGCTGGCAGTAATCTCAGATTGGTTGTGCTGACTGACCATCCAGCTGCAGCCCTTCCCACATTAGAAACACCAATAAGCATTAATTTGTCATTAGTAATTCTTTTAATCTATTCTGTTTGCCAACCTTTCAAGCATTCAGGGACTTAGTGTTTTTGAGATATCTATCAGATTCAGTTGAAAATTGTCTGCAGACTCAATAGTTGGAAAAGGGACTGTTAAACTTCATAATCACAATACAGGTCAGGAATGTTAAGTAATAAATTTATTGTGGTGCTTTCAGATTGATTTTTATTGATTGATTTTGTCTGAGGAGAACTTATTGTGACCTGTAGGGGGCCTACAAGGAAGTTGGTGACTTTTTAGGCTATTGGGTAGTGATAGGACTAGGGGGAATGGATCCAAGCTAATGAGGGGAGATACAGATGATAGGAAGAAGTTCTTCACTGTGAGGGTGGTGAGACAGTGGAACAGGTTCCCAGGGAAGTGGTGGAGGCCCCTGGATGATTTTAAGGCCAGGCTGGATGTGGCTCTGAGCAACCTGATCTAGTGTGAGGTGTCCCTGCCCATGGCCCATGCCAGGGAGGTTGGAACTAGATGATCTTTGAGGTCAGTTCCAATCCATCCAACCCTGACAATTCTGTAACTAATTGGGTTTGTAGCTTCTCAACCTGTTTTTACTGAAGGTAGAATATCTTCTACTTATCACAGGGAAACAAGGAAGTAGATTTGCATGGTGTTAGACTACTCCATAATAACAGCATATTTCGTTTAATATCCTGCAAATCCTCATGCTTCTTCCCTGTGATAACTTTTTCAGGAAACAATATCCAAAGAGCACTGTGGATTTTTTTATTTTTTTTTAAAGGAGACATAATCTCTTCAAACAGCCTGCAAGCAGTTATATTTGAATTACTGATAATTAATCCCTACAAGCTAATCATAGAATCATAGAATCATAGAATGGTAAGGTTGGAAGGGACCTCAAGGATCATCTAGTTCCAACCCCCTGCCATAGGCAGGGACACCTCTCACCAGTACAGGTTACTCAAGCCCCCATCCAACCTGGCCTTGAACACCTCCAGGGAGGGAGCATCCACAACCTCCCTGGGCAACCTGTTCCAGTGCCTCATCACCCTCACTGGAAAGAACTTCCTCCTAACATCCAGTCTAAATCTCCCCTCTGCCAGTTTAAACCCATTGCCCCTTGTCCTGTCATTGCAAGACCTTGTCAATAGTCCCTCCCCAGCCTTCCTGTAGGCCCCCCTTAGATACTGGAAGGCCACCATAAGGTCTCCTGGAAGCCTTCTCTTCTCCAGGCTGCAGAGCCCCAACTCTCTCAGTCTGTCCTCATAGGAGAGCTGCTCCAGCCCTCTGAGTGTCTTTGTGGCCTGGACCCGCTCCAACACTTCCATGTCCTTCCTGTGCTGAGGGCTCCAGAAAAGAACAACTTCACACTCCTTTACATCTTTATATCTAAAATCTAATAGTCACATTTATATATTTGGGATTTAACTCCATCCCTGGATGTTCTGGGCAACTCGATCTAGTGAAAGGAGTCCCTGCCCATGGCAAGGGAGTTGGAAATAGATGATCCTTGAGGTACCTTCCAGCCCGGACAATTCTGTGAAATCACATGTTTTTAAAGTGAAAAGTTGCCACAGCTTCACTGACAAAATGATCCATTGGAGAGATATAATAAAATCCCAAGTAAATTTTTTTTTTTATTTATATGTATTTTATTTGTCTTTGTGGAAACCCTTGGTCCAGGCACAGCTCTACTCACAAATCATGTACAGGTTGGAAAATTTTGCTAGCATCAATAAGACTGAAGACATATTGTGCTGCATTGACTACAACTATGAAATCTTGGTATAAGTTTTACATTGTCAGCTCACTGCATTAGTAAAATTGCATTGAGTTCTCTGTACATTAGTTCAGAAAGAGCCCCCTAATTCCATATTCAGGGAGGAGAACATTCCTAAATAAACCTTCTCATATGATGAGATTTTCTTTTCAATCATAGTTTCACAGTATCACAGTATCGCAAGGGTTGGAAGAGACCTCAGAGATCATCAAGTACAACCCATCACCACAGCCCTCAAGACTAGACCATGGCACTAAGTGCCATGTCCAAACGTGCCTTGAACACCTCCAGGGACGGCGACTCCACCACCTCCCTGGGCAGCCCATTCCAGTGACAAACCACTCTCTCAGTGAAGAACTTCCTCCTCACCTCCAGCCTAAACTTGCCTTGGCGCAGCCTGAGACTGTGTCCTCTTGTTCTGAGTAGTTTCATATCTACTTAAAAATGCAAAGGTAGACAGGTCTTATGTCAGGAATACAGAACTCTGTGATCACTTACTTCTGTGGTGGGGGGTATCTTCTGTAGACCTGAGAGGCTTAGGAGTTAGCTAGCCTGTGCTCCTCCACAGCTGGATCTGGCCTGCACTGTGATCCACCCTTAGAAGACCTGACTCTTACATGTGACCAGGGTAGCCAGCAAGTGAAGCAGAAGTAATCACAGACTTAACATGACTCTTTCTCAGCAGTCAGGAGAGTTTTCCAAGGATGTCATAAGTGAATGAGACAGTAATGTAGCAAGATGTCCTTGCTCACTGTAGGGGAGGGGGGTTGGACTATATGACTTTTAAAGGTCCCTTCCAACCTAAACTATTCCATGATTCAATGAATTACTGATAATTTTTTTTGCTGTGTTTTATCCTTTTCCATGAAAGCAAGACTGAAACTCCGTTCTCTTACCTAGTTTACTGATGTTGATGGTCGTGTAATGACAGGACGAGGTACAGTGGGTTTAAACTGGCAGAGGGGAGATTTAAACT
>VWZE01000078.1:12330-24895 GCA_013396675.1 Eubucco bourcierii
AAAAAAAAAAAAAAATCCCACCCCCAAATCCTGAAATATTTCCTGGCAACTACACATCAGACAGAAAAGGAATTTTCATCTTCAGTTTACAAAAAGAAAAAAGAAAGAAAATAAAATTCCTGCCCTGTATGAAAAAAACCCAAACAACCAACACACAAAACAAAAGCAAAAACCTGAACCTCTTCATTTTATGGAACAATTCTGAGATGTTAATGGGTGTGAGGGGAAAAAAAAATTAGTTAGGTTTGGTCATAAGCATTGTTTTCTTCTGAAAAATGGCATTCTGCTCTTCTTACACAGCCTCCTGAGGTGGCTCATAGAATCATAGAATGGTAAGGTTGGAAGGGACCTCAAGGATCATCCAGTTCCAACCCCCTGCCATAGGCAGGGACACCTCCCACTAGCACAGCTCACTCAAGGCCTCCTCCAACCTGGCCTTGAACACCTCCAGGGAGGGAGCAGCCACAACCTCCCTGGGCAACCTGTGCCAGTGCCTCACCACCCTCACTGTAAAGAACTTCCTCCTAACATCCAGTCTAAATCTCCCCTCTGCCAGTTTAAACCCATGAATCACAGAATCCTTTTGGCTGGGAAAGACCTCTAACTAGAATCACAGAACTGTTCCATTTGGAAGAGACCTTTAAGATCATTGAGCCCAACCTTCAACCTAAGACCACCACAGCCAGCAAACCATGCCCTGAAGTTTCTTGAATGGGTTGCAAGGTGGACAGTAACACTTAGAGGATGTTGCAGGAACCTCTGGAGGTCATCAAGAGCAATCCCTCTGCCAGAGCAGGATCATCTAGGGAAGGCCACACACAACAACACATCCAGGCAGGTCTTGCACATCTCCAGAGAAGGAGACTCCACAACTCCTATGGCCAAACTGTTCCAGGGCTCTGCCATCTTCCAAGTAAAGCAGCTGCCCCTTATGTATGAGTGGAACTTACTGCATGGGATAGGATCTGCTGGGATCTACTCTGTGCTGCCAGCATGAATGGCCTGTAAAGGGCCAAACTGGGGAAAGCTTTGGGAGCTTCAGCTTGGGAAGAGATCCTGACTCCTCACCTCCAAACTGGGATGAGTTCTTTCTTCCTAACGACTTACCCACATCTCAGGTTCAGGGAATTCTTGTGTGAGTCATAGTCTGCTGAAACGTGGATTTTTTTTTTCCTCCCTCCCCAGATACCAATATTTTGAACAAGTCTCACTCTTCATTATCATGGAGATAGAAGGGAACTGTCCCACCAGGACAGGGGTAGGTCTGAACTGCATGTCAGAAAGTTTGCTGTTAAGATTACATGTGATGTGTGACCAGACTGTTTGGATCTGTGGTCGGGCCCCAGAAGATGTGTGTGGTGACTGACCACATCCTCTCCGGAAGAGGAATGTTTGAGTTCATTGTGTCGGTGAAGTGTAGTGGTTTGATCCTGCAGCAGCTTCACTGGAGGTGGGAGCAGGGAAAGAGGCTACTGGGGCTGAGCTGCATCCCCCCACAGCTGGCCACAGAGAGCAGCTCTCTGCCCAGGACACTCTGGACTCGCCGTATGGTGGATGCATCATATTTCTGTCTCTGATTTCCTGCAGGGAAAAATGAGAGCCAAGAGCAACTGCTCCCACACCCCCTGGGGTGGTCCTTGCTGGGGCCAAGACTACAGATGTGCTCATGCCTCTCTGTCACCTTCCTCTCCCAGACAGTAGAGCACCACGTTTTGGAAGCTGCTGAGCCATGCATCTGCTTTCTTCAGGCATCCATCACGGGTTTCTGTTCTGCTGTTTATCATTAGTTCATCAGATATTTCTCTGGTGGGTCTCCACTTGCCTGCCAGGGCAGAGAAGACCACCTTGCTCTCTATAGCTCCCTGAAAGGAGGTTGGAGCCAGGAGGAGATTGGTCTCTTCTCCCTAGTAACAGCTGATAGGATGAGTGGAAATGGCCTCAAGTTGCACCAGGGGAGATTTAGGTAAGACATTAGAAGAAATTTCTTCACTGAAAGGGTTCTCAAGCACTGGAACAGGCCCTCCAGGGTGGTAGTTGAATCCCCATCCCTGGAGGTGTTTAAAAGATGCAGATATGTGTTGCTGAGGGCCATGGTTTTGCACCAGCCTTGGCAGAGTTAGAGAATGGTTGGGCTCTAAGATCTTAAAGGGCTTTTCCAAGCAAAACAATTCTGACTCTGTGCTGGTAGCTGCAGGGAGTGCTCACACCATCCAAGACAGGTAATGGCAGCAGTGTGGGTGAGGCTTCAGCTGGTTGCCTGGATCCTCTCATGTACCAGATTGCATCAAAGCAAACACCTAAACTGGCTGAAGGCAGCAAGAGGCACTGCATCACTTGGCACAAAGCCTGCTGTGTGGCCCCAAGTCTAGAAGACTTTGTAAACAGTTGGTGACCAGACTCTGTTGTGGCAGCTCCTTGGAAAACAGTAATGAAGCCTTTAGCTGTGGTGTGTGTGTGGTAATGGCTCTTTGTTCATTTTCTGCAGCCTTCTCCACCCTCCTGACCTAAACACCCATCGTGGAAGGCACGAGGTGGATACAGTCACAACACATGTCCTGTCCCATGATCAGAGCCTTCCCCATATTCACAACTTAGTCGTAGCTTGATGGAGGGACACATCAAGCTTTCTCTCCTTGCAGAAACTTGCTTCTCTCTGCTTCATCCCCCAGGTCGTGGAGCTGAGGATTTTTGGGGCTGGATTGGTTTGTGGGGCACAAGATGTGTTTGTACAGGAATTAGCACCCTGAGGCTGCTAATGATGGTCACAGAATCCCAAAACCCAATATGATGGAGGTTGGAAGGGATCTCTGGAGATTACCCAGGCCAACCCTCCCTGCTAAAGCAGGGCACCCATAGCAGCTTGCCCAGGATCACAAGTGTCCAACTGGGTTTGGAAGTTCTCCGGACAAGGAGACTCCACAACCTCTCTGGGCAGCCTGCTCCAGGGCTCCAGCACCCTCACACCAAACAAGTTGCTGTTCCTGTTCAGACAGAACTTCCTGAGTTCCAGTTTGTGCCCATTGTCCCTTGTCCTGTTACTTACACCACTGACAGGAGACTGACCCCATCCTCTTAACCCCACCCTTTAGCTCTTGCTGAGCAGTGATCAGATCCCCTCTGGGGCTGCTCTTCTTCAGGCTACACAGCCCCAGGGCTCTCAGCCTTTGCTCCTCACAGGGATGCTACTCCTAAGAGACAGGATCCCCACCAGCCCAGTCCATTATTTTCAGGAAACACGCAGCAAACAGATGCATGAAAGAACAGAAGGGTTACAGTGGCAGGAACTGTGCCTGCTGCAGCAGCAGCAGCTGGTAAGGTAAGCAGTGTCAGGCAGATACCAGAGCAGCACAGCTGTCCTTTCCCCTCCCTTCAGCTTGGCTGGGTGCCACCAAAACCGTGCCACACAGACCCACTCCCAGACCTAGCTTTCGAGGTGCTGCCAAACATCCTCCTGGTCCAGTTGTAAAGCAGCATTTTGACCCCTGCACACCCTGCCTTGGTTTGTGTTCAGCCATGGAAAATCCTCCCAAGGTTCAGTTTCCTACAGATTTATGAGGTTGCTCACATTTTCTTCCTGGCTTGCTCTTTCTCCCCACTGCTGCAGAGGAAGTCACTTAAAACTTGAACCAAAACATCAGGTCCATGTGGAAGGTTAACTCCTGCAATCACAGAGTCACACAGAAATATTCTGGCTGGAAAAGCCTCTCAGGATCACCAAGTCCAACTCTTATCCTTACTCTGCAAGGTGCACCCTAAACCATATCCCCAAGCACCACATCCAAACAGCTTTTAAATACACCCAGGTTTGGTGACTCCACCACTTCCCTGGGCAGCTCATTCCAATGCCTAATCACTCTTGCTGGGAAAAACCCAGGTGGGGTTGGGTTCTTCTCCCAGGCAACCAGTGACAGAACAAGGGGACATAGCCTCAAGTTGTGCCAGGGGAGGTCTAGACTGGATGTTAGGAGGAAGTCCTTGACAGAGAGAGTGATTGGCATTGGAATGGGTTGCTCTGGGAGGTGGTGGAGTCACTGTCCCTGGAGGTGTTTAAAAAGAGACTAGATGGGGCACCTAGTGCCATGTTCTGGTTGATTGGCTATGGATGGGTGATAAGTTGGATTGGATGAGCTTGGAGGTCTCTTCCAACCTGGTTGATTCTATGATTCTGTGATTCCACCCTGCACACAGAGAGCTTTCCAGTTCTAACAGCATAGAGGCATTGAAATGTGAAGTTAACACAGCCCAGAAGTGATTTTGGTGGTTGAGTGGCTTCAGCAGAGAAACCTTTTGAGGAATTGTTGCAACCAGGCACCGTTCAGCTTTCTGGGGGAGAGGGTCACAGGACTGCCAAGCTGTCCCCAGCTTGCCATCAGGGGAGGGAAAACAGGGGCTGTAATCACATCCCAGCTTTCAAAGGGTGATTGTATGGGGCTTAGGTCTGCAGCACGTCAGGCTGGAAGGGGCTGTCCATGGAACAGCCTCCCTACGGTTCCCCTGTGAGAGCCACGTGGCTCTGCTGACTTTTCACACCTAATTAAGGAGGAAAATCCACCAGGCTCATGGTCGACTTTCCCGGGATCCTGGTACTGAGCAGCAAAACAGCGTTCCTGTGTGTTCAGGCTTTTGTTACCTCTGGGGCCCAGGGTCAGATGGAAAAAACTGCCTGACAAAACTGTCTGTCTCGAGAAATATCCTCCCTGAAGAGTTTCGTTGTCCAAGTTAATGGGCCAATAAAATCCCCAAGTCTGGGCCTTTGCCTTTCCAACAGGTTGTTACGGCACGTTACGATCCTCCCCGGATGGATGTGAAAGGGCAGAGACTCAGGCAGGCTTTGGCACTGCCTGTGGCAGCGTGCGGCGAGTGCTGGCACTGCCCACAGGGCCAAGGGTGGCTCTGCTTCCCCAGGGATGCTCCTCTCTGCTGGGCATGGGAGATGTCAAGTGTCAGGGCTCAACTGGCCCTCAGATGAGTGCCAGAGGCTCTCTGTGAATGCCGCTCCCTTCCCAAAAGGAAGAGAAAGGGAAGAAGGGAGAGCAAATGATGGGGTGGGAAAGAAACTAAACCAGCTGGGATGGAAAGAACAATCCTGTGAAATAGAGACAAGGAGGCAAACCAATATAGAACCCAACCCCTGATGGCAATGGTGGCACTGTTGGCACCACTGATGCTGGGGAAGTCCCAGACTGGACTCAGCATCAGATGGGAACCAGATCCAGCAGCTGAGTTCTGGAACTGGATTCAGGAACACATGGATTGGGACAGAAGGCAGAAGGGACAGAGTTCTCCTGGGACACCAGCCTTTGAAGAAAAGGCTTGAGCCTGGTGATCCCTCAACTTGATCCTGAAGATGCTGTTTGTGGGATGCAAGCCCTTGTTGGGCAATTGAGGGTCACCTGTCCTGTCCCCTCCTCCCCACAGGTGACACCTCTGACCTCCTACCCCACCAAGGCAGGGTACAGGCTGTGGCAGTGCCCTTGGTGTGCAGAGCAAGTCTAAGGCAGAGCCTTTCTGCAGCCCAGCCCCAGGCAGGAAGTCTTCCTGACAGAAGCAGCCACTGCCTGTGAGGTGTCTGTTCAGAAAGTGCCTCACTGAGCAGAGACTGAGCTGAGAAGTCACTTCCCTGACCAGAATTAGTTCTGATCCAGCTCAGAGCAGGACAGGAGTGGCCATGCAACCGTGTGACAGATTTGGGGTCTGTAGGTCTCTGCCTGCAGAAGGCTGTCTCCTGTGGACTGCTCTGAGCATGCTGTCAATGGCAAGGTGCCCAGATCATAGCAAATATTGGGATGGGCATAAATGGGTGGGAGCACCCACAAGGAGGGCACACATGTGTTAGGACAGGTTCAAAAACTGGACACATCAACCCACATCTTGAAGATGCAATTCAAGGGCTGCTGCCCTCACAACCCTGCCTGAGCACTCGTTGTCATGTCCAGCTCTGCTCTCTAAGACCATTGCAGGATCTCTGCTCTCTGGGTTGTTCACAGGGTCATTTTGAAAGGCTGAACTAAATAATGCAAGCACAGCAGATTCTGACTTGTTCTACTTTCCCATCCCATTTGGCTTGTGACGTGAACCAAATAAATGCTGTGGAGGCTACCAAGACAGAGAGAACATTTGTGACAAGATGTTCTAGCTGCAGAGCAGGAGCAGATTTTCATCTGGCTACCTTATTACTCACTGAAGTAGGAAAGCTGCAAAATGCAAAAGAAAACACTCAGCCCTCAGCCCAGGAAGCTTTGATTCTAGGTCAAAAGCCACAGTTTATGTCACAAAGCCCTTGGGAATGAGAGCTGAGGAGCAGAGCACAACAGATACCTTGGAAAACATGAGAGAGGGAACTTAGAGACAAATTTAGAGCTGAGGAAATCCATTTCTCCAATAGGAAGCAATTTTCGAGAAGGATTGGGTCCAATAGGAGAAACATTGGTTCCTGGGGGAAAGGATGGAGACTACTCTCCTTCTCCTTGTTTTTTTTTTTTTTTTTTTTTTTTTTTTTTTTTTTTTTTTTTGATCACACTACTGGTTGGAAAAACTGACCTGCAGAGACTGATTTCCTTCTTTCTGTCACCAACCATCTGCCAAGACCTGATTCTTTCTGGATAGTAAAAGAAAGACTCAAAATACAAATGCTGCAACCCCACCTTTTAAAACTGAGTAACCTCCTGCCCAATCTCCTGCTTAAAATGCCAGACTGGTTTGGGTTGGAAGAGACCTTTAAGGCTCATCCAGTCCAACACCCCTGCAGTCAGCAGGGACATCTACAACTAGAGCAGGTTGCTCATATCCCTAAACATCCTCAACTGGAATGGTTCTAGGGATGGGATATCATCTCCTGCCCCACTGTGCATTCTGGGTCAGGGTCTCACCTCCCTCAGTGTAAAAACTTTCTTCTCTCCAGTCTGAATCTCCCTCTCTTAGTTCAGACCTATCACCCCTTCTCCTGTCACAACAGACCCTGCTCAAAAGTCTGTCCCCGACTTTCTTATCAGCCCTTTTAAGTACTGAAATGCCACCAGAAAGTCTCTCTGGAGCCTTCTCTTCACCAAGCTGAACAACCCCAGCTCGTCAGCCTGTTCTCACAGCAGAGGGATCCCAACCTTTGCCTCATTGCTGTGGCCTCCTCTGGCCCTGCTCCAACAGGTCCATGCCTCTGCTGTGCTGAGGACTCCAGAGCTGGGCAAAGTTTGCCAGGTTTGTGCATCCTAAAATTTTAATTCCACCTCTGCTAGAAGCCCCTGCTCATTGAGGACACCACCACCACCTCCTTCAAACAATGCCCTTTCAAGGCAATGCACTCTGCACCTTCACACCTTCTTTATCAACTTGCTAAGTACCGAGGCTCAAGTCACTCTATTCTCTTGGCTACCTCAATAGCTTCTGTAGTCCAAGCAAATCTCAGCAGTGTTTCTTCTGTCCTGTCATATGATACTTACAACATCACTGCAGAGTGTCTCAAGCCGTGCTAAAGGTCAGGAGATGCCTGGAGTTCTTGCTTTGCATTTAAATAGCTTCAGCTCGGAGCACGTTGGTAGAGCAGACACCAAGTCAGGTCTTGTCTGCCTTTCTCTGTTCTTCTTTCTGCCCCTCTCAGGATGGGATTTGCTCCTTCTGGGGAGGGGGGAGGTGGATGTCAGCTGAGGTTTCTCCTTGTCACAGTTTGATTAAAATGAACTTGGAGGAGAATTCTTCTCAGCAACCGCCTGGAATGTGTGGAGGAGGCTGGAGTTTGGGTTTGATTTTTTGTTCTGTTTTACAAAGTGTTAGCTGGGTTTTGGTTTGGAAACCCCAAATTCAAATGAAAGATTGGTGACTGAGATAAAATAGATCTGAGATCCAAGCTAACCTGGTTTTGCTTTCGCAAACCCCAAACCATCTTGGTTTGCTCTTCATAGAAAAGAGGGAGGAAACCCCCCAAACTTTCATCTGACCCCTCCTCAACAATTCTTTTGATGCTCAAGATAAAACGGAACCAAGATTCACACAAAATCCTGTGGGGGCTCAAAATAAGAGGTTCTGGCCCTGCTAACCACCCTGGATGGATGTGACCCAGCACAGCTTGGCAACCCAAATTCTTAAGTCATTGATCCTGAGAAAAGCAATAAATCATATTTGACAGCTCAAGAAAAAACCCAGCCTGACCTTCTGTCTGGTTTTGATCCCACCGAGTTCAGCGCTGATGCAGCTGGAGACTTCACTGAGCGCAAAAATGGCAGCTCTGAGATGGTAGCTAACTGGGAAATACATGGAAAAAAAGTTCTCCCTAAACTACTGATATGGGGAACCTGAAAATGTCACTTGTGGAGAGTGGCTACCCACTCCAGATCAGTCGTTACCTGAAGTTATGAAAAAGGTCTAAGAAACGATTGCAAAAAGAAAAAGGTCATAGGGCAATGAGCACAAAACAGGGGAAGCCAGGAATGAGGACAAAGACATCTCATGGAGAAAAGGTAGCTGTGGCCAGTTTCACTTTGCAGTTGGGAAGAAAAGTGTTTCTACAGGCAAGCAGGCTACAACCCCATGACATCCAGGGTGTGGTGCAGAGTGGTAGAGCCACCATGGTGGATTCACACTGTGAGATGTGCTGAACAGCCAACCTAGGAATTGAATCTCTTCTAGGTGGGTCATCCCTCAGGCTGCAGTGAAGCTAAACCCTCAAAGCCTGTGGTTTGAGAAGGAAGAAGCTGGGAAAACAGGCCTCTCTGCCCACTGTCAGCAAGCCACATAGAGCCCAGCTGGTCCCATCAGGATGCAAAATGTAGCATCTCCCAACTAGAAATAGCTACATCTTACTCCCACTACCTTGTGCACTGAACCATCCTCAGCCAGCTGAGATTTTGGAAGTCCTCAGAAGCTCTGGAAATGAACCTCTCCAGGCAAAAAACAAGGAGAAAAAAAAATTAAAAAAAAAAAAAAGAAAGGAAAAAAACAACTTGCAGCCCTCCAGGTCAAGCCCTTTTAAGAACTCTTTTATTGCTCCTTTACTAAATCCATTAACAAACAAACAAACAGGGAAAATGCTCCTGAAGATTACACCTTTGGAATGTTGCTACCTGCAGAGTTTTAACACAGTAGTTCAAAGTGTTGGAAAAGACACTTTTACATTTTGCAGAGAACAGCAGGTTTTAATCTATGGTGACTTTTTGGTTTTTTGGGGGGGTTGTTTTTTTTTTTTTCTCCTCAGCATGTTTGGAGTCTGTTACATGAGTGTTATCTGTCCGGTTTCCAGGTTTTTATAATCCACTGGGGCCTGTGTAAATCTCAGGATTTCCTCTGCAGACTCGGCTCATGTTCCACAGCTGTGCTCCAGCACATGTGTGAGGAAATTAGAAATGAAATCAGCTGATCCAGCGTGGATTAGGGCAAGGAGAGCATAGGCTTACTTGCAGGCTAACTACGATGCCCGCAGGGTGCAATGCCACCTTCCAGAGCTCGATCGTGCTCAGTGCAAGGTCTCAAGGTGAAAGAAGTTATTGCTGCATCCCCCTCAAGCCTTGCCCCACAAGATCTTTTTCTCATCTCTTGCTCATCTGACTGCAGCAGATTTGTGTTATGGCTTAGCTGTTTTAGCTGAGCACAAGCACGTGTGGGAGAAGTGCCATGAGGTGTCAGCTCAGAGGAGGCCAAGTGCAGTTAAGTGAGGTCATGGCTGCAGCTGGGTGACAGTGGCAGCATTTTATTTCCACCAGCTTTTCCTTAAACTCTTATAACTGGGCTCAATTCACAGAATCACAGAATCCCAGCATAGTGGGGGCTGGAAGGGACTTCTGGAGATCATCCAGTACAACCAACCCTTGCTAAAGCAGCAGCACCCGCAGCAGCTTGCCCAGGATCACAATGCCCAGCTGGGTTTGGAAGCTCTCCAGACAAGGAGAATCCACAACCTCTCTGGGCAGCCTGTTTGACAACAAAGAATTTTCTCCTCCTGTTCGGGTGGCACCTCCTGGGTTCCAGTTTGTGCCTGTTGCCCCTCGTCCTGTTCCTGGCCACCGCTGAAAACACTCCGGCCCCATTACTTCAGGATATGGTTTAGTGGTCACTGAGGTGTTGGGCTGACAGTTGAACTGCTGATCTTAGAGGTCTTTTCCAACCATAAAGAGTCTATGATTTTATTCTACCATTCTATCTTGCTCCTTACCCTTCAGCAATTGATCAGCATTGACAAGATGCCTTTTCAGGCTGCTCTTCTCCAGCCTAAACAGCCCCGGGTCCTATATGTGGACCTCGTGGGATACTCACCAAGGTCAGATGCTCTGTCCCCAGATCTGCCCAAGGCTCTCGGTGAAGTCCTTGCCCAGCAAGGATGGAGAAGCTATGTTGACTCTGGTGCCAGCAGCACAGGCAGGGATGGGCAGGGGTGGGCAGGGGTGAGTGCTGCAGGCTCGGGGGTTTTTGTTTGATGCCCCCATGTGCTGTCTGAGGGGTGCGAAGCCATATCAAAGGCGAGCGGCAGCGTGGGCTCGGCACTCAGGGTACCAGGCAGGGGTGAAGTGAGCCCTGAGGGCTCTCTGAAAGTTGGGGGCTGGCCCTTTGCCTGGCAGCAAATCCCACTTCAGAAAGATTCACCCCACACAGCAAACTTTTCCCCCGAGAGGCGAGTTCATGGTGAAATCCCCATGCCAGGTGATTTCTACCTGCTTGAAGTCTTGCTCCAAGTGTTCTGCTGCCAGGAGGGCAACAAGAGTGGATCAATCCCTCCCCCCCCACTGCTGTTGCTTTTCACAAACTAAACTGTTTTGTTTCATTTTCAAAGGCTATTTCCAACTAATGGTGAGCTCTGTGGCATCACAAGTCGAGAAGCCCAGATCCCCTGCTTGCTGGCTCACTTCATTTCTGCCAGACCGTTTTCCATTCCTATTAGCTGTGGTTTCTTCCACTCCAAACTCCCCAAGACCAAGATGGGAGCACAGGGGAAGGGAGCAGTCACAATGTTTCATATAAATCAAGCTAATTGCAGCGTTGAGCAGAGGAGAAGCGGCACTGTGAGAAAGTGTGGACAGACACGGGGGGTTGAACCCTGCCGTGCAATCACCCAGGGCACAGCAGCTAATTTAATAAGCTCCTTTACCTGAATGGTGGTTCTCTCCTTCACCAACATTCATTTATCTGCAGCTTGTCTCATGTGGGATTGGCAGCTGGGCCTGCTTAGAATGTCTTGTGCAAAGTTTAAATGCTTTAAAGATTTTTTTTTTTCTGTTTTGTTTTGCTTGGTTTTGTTGTTGTTGTTTTTTTTTCCCAAGGGATAAGAAGCTCATACCAAGGAATCTGGCAATTGCTTGCTGTGCTGCTGGAACTGGAGACCAAAGGTAATGAGGCTTGGAGAGCAAGTTCCTCACCGAGATGCATGAAGGTGACATGCATGTGGCTGGAAAAACCCACTCCTCCTCCTTTTAAAGCAGCTGAAGGAGCAGGAGAACGGGAACCTAGCCCAGGTTTCCTGCACATTCAGGCAGCCTTTTTCCCTCTAGGCCACAGGCTTATGTGTAGGGAAGCAGAACAAAGGTAAAACACAACTGTTATGAACTGAGATGAACTTCCAGCCAAAAGCAGGAGAAGAGACTCCAACTCTCCAGAGCTGCGTGGTGCATTGGTCACAGGTCCAGGCTACTCATCTGGTGGGTACCTGTGATGGCTTGGGAGTTCCCTGCCCCCACGCACTATGAAAATCACCCAGACCAGACTCAACCAGCTGGAAGTTAAGGACTGAAGCTCTATTTACAGCTCAGCACAATGTACAAGCAGAGATAGACACAACAGACAGGAATAGTTACAGAAATATACGAGTTAAAGGGAATACAGAAACACAACTCCCCTCCCAGAAATCAGAGACCCCAGGAGGGGCTCCCAACCACCCTTCCACCTTCTTTCCACCCCTCTATCTTATCCCAGTGTCTGCCTTACATGCAAGGTGAGTTTGGAGGATTGGCCAGGAGGGTTAGAAGCAGAGTGATTAGTTGGATTACATAGCAGAAAGCAGAAGACACAGCAGCTCCCAGAGAGACTCTCTGCCTCATCTATATTTGTGTCCTTGCTTTTATACATCTCAGTAAGCCTAGGAAGTAGACATCACCATGGTTTTCTTCTCACATCCTATAATCTAATTTTTTTATACACCTCAGCAAGCCTATGAGTGAAGCAGACATCACCATTGTTTGCTTTTCACAGCCTATAATCTTTTTTTTTTTTTCATTAAAATATTCAAATTAGCCTCAAACCAGTACAGTACCCAGTGAGCATAGGCTGAACTGCACTTGGAGTTAATAAATACTCCAGCAAGGTAGGGGTTGGAAGAAATCATTCAGTCTCATCCCCCCCTGCCAAAGCAGGGGCACACACAACAGCTTGCCCAGAATCACCATGGCCAGGTGGGTTTGGAAGCACTGCAGAGAAGAAGACTCTTTGGGCAGCCTGCACCAGGGCTCCAGCACCCTCACAGCAAAGCTATTCCTTAAGTTCAAGCAAAACCTCCTGATGCTGCTTTTGGAGAGAGCTGTATCACAGCATCACAGTATCACAGTATCACCAAGGTTGGAAGAGACCTCAAAGATCATCAAGTCCAACCCAT
>VWZE01000078.1:28678-42845 GCA_013396675.1 Eubucco bourcierii
AACACCAAAAAAAAAAAAAGAAAAAAAAGAAAAAAAAGAAAACCCAAAACCTATAAAAAAGCAGTAAATTAAAAAAATAAATAAATAAAATGCAACTCTCTGCTCTAAAGAAGAACTTCCATTTGGTCAGAGTGCAATAAATAAATAAGCAAATAAATAAATAGATAGATAGATAGATAAATAAATAAGCAAACAAGCAAATAAATGAATAAATGAAATAAAAATCTTGGCCAAAAGTGATACTGTTTAAAAATCAGCAGCTAGAGAAATGTTTATTGGATTCTGCATCAGGAGGGTGTGAGGATTTCGTTGCAATTGATGAACGAGCTGGTAGGTGCTGGGGGTGTCCTCATAGGGGAGGGGGTGCCCCAACTTTGGCACCTGTGTATCAGCCCTGGGCTGAGGATCCCCAGGGAAAAGCAGAGTGTGGGTTTGCAGGGTTTGGGTTGTTGGGGGTTGATTTTTTTTTCTTCACCTGGCTGGTGAAAGGAGCCTGTGTGGCTGCCGTGAATGCGCCTGCCTGTCTGCCTCGCCTGCAATAACTCAGTCAACTTCAGCCCCCTTTGACAGAGACGCCAAGGCTGGCAAGATACTGAGCTCTTACAGGTCTTCTGAGAATAGATCTTTGGAAGATCTTGGTGATTTCAGAGGCCATTAAACCTCTAAAATTTCTGGGAAATATGTATAAGGGTCTTTGACAGTCCCCACTCCAGGAACGCAGTTAACCGAGCTCTGCTCTTGCGGTCGCCAAGGAATCACAGAAGCACAGAATGCACTGGCTTGGAAGGCACCCTCAAAGGTCATCTTGTCTGCCCTCCTCTTGCAGTGAGCAGGGACATCTCCAAATAGATCAGGTTGTTCAGGGCCCCCATCAAGTTTGACTCTGAATGTCAAGGTTCATTTTCTGCATGCTCCTGGGCAGCAGGTCCAGGTCACATCCTTCGCTTGGTGGCATCAGGCTTGTCCAGTCTGGTGTTGGTCACTACAAGCACTAAAGGTGCTGTTTCAGAAAGGGAAAAAGGTTGTTGAAGAGACCAAGCAAGCAATAAATTAAAAATAAAGGGTTAGTAAATAAGTTAATATCCCTATTCTGTGCTGGTCAAGCAAGCAATAAACTCAAAATACAGAGTAAGTAAACAAGTAGCGACAAAAAATCTGTTCCTTCCTGCCTTTCCTTTCCATACATCTCTTGATGAGCTGCATTTGGCAGGTTAAAAAGCACCTGAAATCCTTTATTGGCTTGTTCTAAGGGGATATAAACCATTTCTGGGAACCAATAGAAAGCAGGTACCTAAAAGCCATGGTGACAGCTGCATACCAAAAGCAGACTAATAGCAGAGAGACAAAGGAATGGTAGAATAATCTGTAGTGAAATAAAGATTTTAATAGCAAAACCAAGTCTTCTGAGAGTGAATATGATCCAAAGCAAACCATACCTTTATATATGGGGATCTGGGAGAGAGAGAGAGAAAAAATCATCTCATTTCCACCANAAATTATTAAACTCCTTCTCCAGGGAAAAGAGATAAAATAAACATCCACCATTTCATTATTGGTTTGGGTTTGGTTTGTTTTGGGTTTTTTTCTGTTTCCATAACTGAAAGAGGTTTGGGTGAGTAGAAAAGCAACCTGGCCATGAACAACCAGGCAACTGAAATAAAATCATCAGATGTTTGGTGATGCTGAGAAGATGTGGAGCCTTAAATAACTCAACAGCTTAAAACTGCTTAAATCAAGAAGAAGAAGAAGAAGAAGAAGAAGAAGAAGAAGAAAGTCGTCTTATATGCAATGGGCTCCTGGTGCCAAGTTCTTTCCCAGTCAGTGTCTGGAGGAAGTGGGTTGCAATGCATTTGATGTAGGAGGTGAGGAATTTGTGTCTGAATGAGGCTAGAAGGGACCAAAAGAAGGAAATAAGCAGTAAGTGATACAGGATTATGTCATGCAGCGCGGAGGATGGATCAGAGCGTGTTTGGTTGCACAGGTGACAAGCGATTGCCAAGGAAACCTGAAGGATGTCCCACATGAATGGGATCACCCAGAGCAGATGGAGGTGCACTCCACACAGAGGCAGGGGTGCCTGGTCTCCTTGTGCCTGGCAATAAACCTGAGAGCAGGAGGAAAACCCCAAGGGTATGCAAGGGGTGAGAGATATTCCGTGAAGTAATGCCAGGGTCCTCCAAGTTTTCACAATCTCTCTCTTCTCAATCTTGCTTCCATGCTTGGAGTTTGCCAACTAATCTTGAAGGTCAGGAAGAAGATCCAGAGGTGCTGCAGTAGCTAGCCAGCCAGGATGAGCAATCATGGAATCCTTTAGGCTGGAAAAGACCTTTAAGATCATCAACCCCGACCATTAATAACCCAGCACTGGGCTCGATGATCTTAAAGGTCCTCTTTTCCAGCACCATATCCACACAGATGAGCTTGCTGCTCTTGGCCAGATGGGAACTGGGAGAGGTGAGGGAGGTGGCAGATGCTTCAGGAATGTTTTGTCCCCCTGTTCCCCAGAGCAGTCACTTCTTTCCACCCCTCAACCTTGTCTTTGGCTGCAGGACCCAACTCTGCAGTCTGAGGCTGTGCTGTCCAGGATGGAGAGGGGTAGCAACTGAGTTTCCATCTCTTTTTGCTCCCTAAGTATTCATGGACTTCACCTGGCATTGGCTCTGAGTCTCCAAATGAGAGATTCGAGATGTCAGGAGGCCGTGACTGGGAGGACAGAAGACACTTGGCTCTACAAAGTGTCACTGTGCACCAGAGATCAAACAGGAAAGGATGAGACCTTCCCTCAGTAGTTCAACCCTCAGGAAGAGTTGTTTGCAAGCACTCCAGACTCAAGGCATTCATGGCTGCCATCATTTACTACTGGGTGATGAATGGTTAATATCAGCACCTTGCAAAGTCTGAAGAAATTTACCACCAAATGCCCTCTATCATTTGTGCCCAGCATTTAAGGTGACCTAACCAATGTTTATGTTTTTATATATCTGAATATATGTGTTTATATATATCTGAAGGGTGGGTGTCAAGAAGAAGGGGCCAGGCTCTTTTCAGTGGTGTCCTGTGATAGGAAGAGGGGCACAAACTGGAACCCAGGAAGTTCCAACTCAACATGAGGATAAAAGTAATTGCTGTGAGCAGACTGTCCAGACAGGTTGTGGAGTCTCCTCTAGAGACTTTCAAGATCCATCTGGGTGTGTTCCTGACCTGCCATAGGTGATCCTTGGCAAGGCAATTGGCCTCAATGATCTCCAGAGGTGCCTTCCGATGCCTAACATTCTGTGATTCTCCTGGATGTGCAGAGAAAGGAAATGTGAAGAGAAAATACTTGTGCTGGAGAGAAGCTTTGAGCTGGTGCAATACATAGAATCAGAGAATCACAGAATCAGATAATCAGCCAGGTTGGAAGAGACCTCCAAGCTCATCCAGCCCAACCTATCACCCAGCCTTAGCCAATCAACCAGACCATGGCACTAAGTGCCCCATCCAGGCTTGTCTTGAACATCTCCAGGGACAGCAACTCCACCACCTCCCTGGGCAGCCCATTCCAATGCCAATCACTCTCTCTACCAAGAAATTCCTCCTGATATCCAGCCTAGACCTCCCCTAGCACAACTTGAGACTGTGTCCCCTTGTTCTGTTGCTGGTTGCCTGACCTCCACCTGGCTACAACCTCCTTCCAGATAGCTGTAGAGAGCAATGAGGTCTGCCCTGAGCCTCCTCTTCTGCGGGCTGCACACCCCCAGCTCCCTCAGCCTCTCCTCACAGGGCTGTGCTGCAGGCCCCTCCCCAGCCTTGGTGCCCTTCTCTGGACACATTCCAGTACCTCAACTTCTCTCTTGAATTGAGGGGCACAGAACTGGACACAGAACTCAAGGTGTGGCCTGACCTTGGCTGAGTCCAAGGGCAGAATAACCTCCCTTGTCCTGCTGGACTGTTCCTGATGCAGGCCAGGATGCTATTGGCTCTCCTGCCCACCTAGGCACACTGCTGCTCTACCAGCACCCTCAGGTCCTTTTCTGCCTGGCTACTCTCCAGCCACTCTGTCCCCAGCCTGTAGCACTGTTTGTGGTTGTTGTGGCCAAAGTGTACAACCCTGCACTTAGCCTTGTTAAATCTCATCCCATTGGCCTCTGCCCACCCATCCACCATGTCCAGGTCCCTCCAAAGAGCCCTTCTACCCTCCAACAGACTCACACCTGCTCCCAACTTGGTGTCATCTGCAAACTTACTGATGCTAGACTCAATTTCCTCATCCCAAGTGAGAATTGCTAAGTATTCTCCTAAAAATGTCAGAGAAACCTGATGGAAAAGGACATTTCCCAGAGCTACCAGACTGAGCTTAACAGATTGTGTAGAATGTAAGTGGTAGAGGGATAAAGCAGCACTTTTTGATCTGGAATCAATACTGTCAGGAAGTAGAAACATTTGTCATGAAGTGAGAAACATCACATGGTTATTTCATTATATTTACCTAATAAAGCACCTTCCTTTCATGTAGGATTGAAGAAAGGTCTCAGGTGGCATTTAATAAAAGAAGGATGCTTGCAAATTCCGTGGCAGTTACAGAGGAATAGATGAGCAGGCTTTCCTTCCATTTTCTCCCTGTGATCCAGTCTGTGTTTTAGCATGTAAGAAATCATAGAATCCTGGAATGGTAAGGTTGGAAGTGACCTCAAAGATCATCCAGGTCCAACCCCTTGCCATAGGCAGGGACACCTCCCACTAGTACAGGGCACTCAAGGCCTTGTCCAACCTGGCCTTGAACACCTCCAGGGAGGGAGCAGCCACAACCTCCCTGGGCAACCTGTGCCAGTGCCTCACCACCCTCACTGCAAACAACTTCCTCCTCACATCCAGTCTAAATCTGCCCTCTGCCAGTTCAAACCCATTGCCCCTTGTCCTGGCATTACAAGACCTTGTCAATAGTCCCTCCCCAGCTGTCCTGTAGCTCCCTTCAGATACTGGAAGGCTACTCTAAGGTCTCCTGGCAGCCTTCTCTTCTGCAGGCTGTAGAGCCCCAACTCTCTCAGCCTGTCCTCATAGGAGAGCTGCTGCAGCCCTCTGAGCATCTTCATGGCCCTCCTCTGGACCCACTCCAAGTGATCCTTCCCAGTCTTGACTGCAAAGATAAACAAACAAATAATAATTTTTTAAAAAAACCTGATTTTTGTCTTATGACACTGCTGGGGAGCAATATTCCTCCTGCATCCACATTGCATATTCCAAAGCAATTTGTGCTAGGTGATATCACTCAACCTGCCCTTGCCATCGTGAGTGCAAGCCCCTGGACCCCTTAGCACACTGCAGAGGAGGGCAGGGAGAGCTGTAAATCCCCCAGTGCTCTCCCTCTGCCACATCCTTCCCTCCCACCACAGGTGTGAACATGGTGAGAAGAAGCACTTGGGAAGTCAGGCTGGCTCCTGAGCTTTGATTGCCACATGTGTGGGATCTCACAGGAGGAGCGTGGGTAGGAGAGATATGGAAGGAGCATTTCCACCTCCTCAAGGCACTTAAGGAGAGAGCAGACCCTCTTTCAAAGGTGAAGGACCCACTGGCAAGGCCTGGGGTTGTGTAACAGGTGGCACCCACAGGTGCCCTTGCAGAGGGTAGAGTGGCTGTGCAATGCTTGGGGTGGGGGGGGTTGAGGGGATGTAGAATGGTGTTGCACCTTCAGATCCCACACAGAGCTGTGGGATGGAATCCTGATGTCTCTGGTACTGAGCCATAAGTGGTGGGAGCACCTCCTCCAGCTAGATGAGATGATCTGGTTACATTAGGGCAGTGCAAGCAGAGCGGCTGTCAGACTGTGGCTGCCACGGGTGCTACACTGCACAGACAGGGATTTCAGTACCTACGCAAAACCTTCTCTCCATGAACATGCTCTAATAGCACACACGTGCTGCCCATGGGCTGGCAAAGCCTTTCCTGCCCTTCACTGAACTCTGGCTCCTGTGGACAGTCATAGAAACACAGAATGGCCTGGTTGGAAGACACCTCAAGATTATTGAGTCCAACCATAGCCTAACATCTCCCTGCACACAACCCTTAGACTACATCCCTAAACTCCTCATGCAAATGTCCTTTAAACACCTCCAGGGAGTGCCCATCCTCCCCTGTCTTATGTTGAGAAATACCTAAAGGGAAGGTGTTGAGAGGAGCCAGATACTCTTCAGTGGTGCAAGTAACAGGATGAGGGGCAACAGGCACAAACTGGAATCCAGGAGGTTCCATCTGAACAGCAGGAGAAACTTCTTTAGTGCGAGGCTGCTGGAGACCTGGAGCAGGCTGCCCAGAGAAGTTGTGGAGTCTCCTTGTCTGGAGAGCTTCCAACCCCAGCTGGGCATTGTGATCCTGGGCAAGCTGCTGTGACTGACCCTGCTTTAGCAGGAGGGTTGAACTAGATGGCATCCAGAGGTCCCTTCCAACCCTCAGTGTGCTGGGATTGTGTGAAATCAGCCTTGTACCCAAACCTTTTTGGGGATGCACCACTCTGGAAAGGGACAGGAGGAAAAGCAAGACCTGACCCCCATCAAGAAGACACTTTGTGCATATTCGCCTGATTTCTAACCTTAGGCTATGACTAGAAAGCCCTATCAGGGTGTGCTGGGAAGCATAAGACAAATGCTGGACAGAACAAAAGAGGGGGAAAGATAAAAAAAAAAGAAACAACTTTCATTTTGCCTGCAGCTGTCCACTGACCTGCTGCATGTCCTCTCCATAACAACAGCTGGAGCAGCCAAACCCGGCACATCGACAGCAGGCTGCTGGTAACGAACTGCAAAACTCCTGGACAGATCAGTTACAGCCAGCACCTCACAGATGCCACTTCCATGAAAAAAAATACAAAATAGAGAGGAGGAAAAAAAAAGAAAAAAACACCCCACAGATGGAAAAATTATTTGCCTGACACTGGAAGTTCTTTTTGTTACATGAAGCCCGACATGTGTTACGCTATAAACGGCAGGCGCGTGAGATGGGAGGGAGGAGAAAAGGGAAACAGGAGGAAGAAGGAAAAAAAAAATCCTCCATGAACTTGTTTTTCACCTGTTGTCTCAGGACAGGGTGTCTGGGGAAGGAGGTGGGATGTCTGTGCTAGTGGTGGCAAGATGGGGTCATCCCTTTGACTTTGAGGCCTCTACCCCTAGAAATATTTCCTAGAGGGATGGAGATTTCTCTGGAGCAAGTTGGTGGTTTTGGTTTTTTCTGCTTGCTGGTGGATATGGTAATAAAAATGTGTGGTCTTCTCTAGGAAATCTAGCTTCAGCTCAGCTTGGCATGAAAGAAAATTGGATCATGGCCTCTACCCTGTGAGCACAGGAAAACCATCTGCTGGATGGAGAACAGGAGATGTTCACAGAATCATAGAACTGTTGAGGTTGGCAGAGACCTTTGAGATCAAGTACAACCACTTGCTGAGAGCTCAGTGTCTCACCACTGCAGCTAAGCCACTAAACCATGTCCCTCAGCTACTAAACCATGTCCCTCAGCTACTAAACCATGTCCCTCAGCTACTAAACCATGTCCCTCAGCCACCAAACCATGTCCCNATGTTCACAGAATCATAGAACTGTTGAGGTTGGCAGAGACCTTTGAGATCAAGTACAACCACTTGCTGAGAGCTCAGTGTCTCACCACTGCAGCTAAGCCACTAAACCATGTCCCTCAGCTACTAAACCATGTCCCTCAGCCACTAAACCATGTCCCTCAGCCACTAAACCATGTCCCTCAGCTACCAAACCATGTCCCTCAGCCACTAAACCATGCCCCTCAGCCACCAAACCATGTCCCTCAGCTACCAAACCATGTCCCTCAGCCACTAAACCATGCCCCTCAGCCACCAAACCATGTCTCTTAGACACCAGGTCATGTCCCTCAGCCTCTAAACCATGTCTCTTAGCCACCAAACCATGTCCCTCAGCCACCAAACCATGTCCCCTCAGCTACTAAACCATGTCCTTCATCCACTAAACCATGTCCCTCAGCCACTAAACCATGCCCCTCAGCCACCAAACCATGTCTCTTAGACACCAAGCCATATCACTCAGCCTCTAAACCATGTCTCTTAGCCACCAAGCCATGTCCTTCATCCACTAAACCATGTCCCTCAGCCACCAAACCATCTTGTCAGCACACCACATTGTTAAATACCTCAAGGGATGGTGACTCCATCACCTCTCTGGGCTGCATCTTCCAATGCCTGCTGGAGCTGGAAGAGATTTAACAGAAATCCTGTCTCCAGATGGTGTATTTGGAGGTCCTGTGGACCAGCACACCCCACAGCCATCCTGTCTTCACCCAAACTTGTGATCTTGTGAAGGTTTGGGTGTGTTGGAGGCATGGAGCTATGGGCCAAGGGTTGGGCAAGGTCCTGCAGGCCCATGAGAAGGATGTGATGTGCCTTTGAAGAAAGCATAGTTAAAAGACCCCATCCACCAAAGGAGCTGTCGACCTCTTTCCATGTTGTGAAGATATCAAAATGATTTGTCAACATGATGTAGGAGATGTTCACAACAAACTGTTCTCAGTAGATGCTTTCCAGGTCCAAAGTGCTTGCAAACACTGATTAGTTACAGCCCTGCAGCTTATTAATCACTGCCATGTCTCATTGCTGCAGCTTACGTCAGCATTTCAGTGCTTTGTCTGCTGCTGATTTCCAACATAATCCACTTAATAAAAGCTGCTCCCTTCCAGTCCAAGGTTCATCCTTGGAGCCTCCAACGCTGGCTGGTCCAACATATTCATATCTGAACTCAAGCTGCAGCCAGCACCTTTCACAACCTCCTCTAGTCCAGAGCTGAAGTAGCCAAGAAGCATCATGGGGCAAAGTGGCACCGTGCAGAGGTGATACCTGCACTGGCTGAGGTGGACTGCTGGTGACTGACAGCTGGTGGGAGAGGGTGAGGAGAGGCTTCTAGGCAAGGTGGAAGTGTAGAATCATAGAGTTGCTTAGGTCAGAAACAACCTTTAATATCATCCACTCCAAACAGTATTATCCCAGTAGTGCCAAGTCCACTCATCTCAAAACCATGTCACTGATAGCCAGACCCATTCCAGAATGCAGAGTGCAGAATGAAGAATGCAACAGGCGCAGCTTGAAGCTAGATATGAAGGAGATGCCAAGAGAAAAATGGTCCCAGCAAGAGGGGTGAAGACCTGGCACTGGGGCAGAGGAAAGGAGGAAAGCTGTGGAGCCTCCATCATCAGAACTGTTTGATGCTCAAGCAGGCAAAGTTGGGGGCAATGTCATCTCATTCTGAGCTTATAGCTGCTTTGAGCAGGGAGCTGGAGTAGAGATCTGTGGAGTACCTTCAGACATGTCCCACTGTGGGACATTGGTCTTCACTCCTTCCCATCTTCCACAATATTCCAATAATCTTCTAAAAGCTAAGGAAATATACAAAGTGATCAGCCACCAGGATGGGGATGACAGCCCTCTAAGGGGGTAGGCTTAGCACCTCTTTGTCCCCTCCTTACATCATTAGCAGCTACACAGGAGCCTCACAATGACCTCACCTGTTGGAGTCTATGGATTTCTTTGCAGTACAGGCCCCAGCTTAGCCTTCAGCCTACTTCCCAGAGCCTTGAGGCTGCCCATTCATCCCACTTCATAGAATCATAGACTCATGGAACTGTTTCAGTTGGAAAAAACCTCCAAGGTCATTGAAACCAAGCATCAGCCTAAAGCCACCATGGCCATTAAACTACATCCTAAAGTGCCATGTCCACACATTTCTCGAACACCTCCAGGGATGGGGACTCCACCATCTCCCCATGCAGCCTGTTCCAATGTCTGACCACTCTTGCAGCAAAGAAAGTGTTCCTAATCTCCAATCTAAATCTTCCCTGGTGCAACCTGAGACCATTTCCTCTTGTCCTGTCACTTTTTGCTTGGGAAAAGAGACCAACCCCCACCTGACTCCAACCTCCTTTCAGGAACTCATAGACAGCCTGAAGGTCTCCCTTTGGTCTCATTTTCTCCAGACTAACCCCCAGTTCCCTCAGCTGCTCCTCACCAGCTCTGTTCTCCAGAGCTTTCTGCAGTTTTATTGCCCTTCGCTGGACCTGCTTTAGCTCCTCAATGTCCTTCTTGTAGTGAGGAGCCCAAAACTGAATCCAGTACTCAAGGTGTGGCCTCACCAGTGTGGAGTACAGGGGGATGATCACCTCTGGGTCCTGCTGACCGCACTATTGCTGATACAACTCCTAATGCAACTTTATAGAATCATAGAATGGTAAGGTTAGAAGGGACCTCAAGGATCATCTAGTTCCAACCCCCTGCCATAGGCAGGGACACCTCCCACTAGTACAGCTCACTCAAGGCCTCCTCCAACCTGGCCTTGAACACCTCCAGGGAGGGAACAGCCACAACCTCCCTGGGCAACCTGTGCCAGTGCCTCACCACCCTCACTGCAAACAACTTCCTCCTAACATCCAGTCTAAATCTCCCCTCTGCCAGTTCAAACCCACTGCCCCTTGTCCTGTCATTACAAGACCTTGTCAATAGTCCCTCCCCAACCTTCCTGTAGGCCTCCTTCAGACATTGGAAGTCTACTCTAAGGTACTTCCTCTGACTCCACTTGGATGGATCAGGAAGCTGCCCAATGCCCTCAGCTGCTGCCCATCATCCATCCCCCCCCTTCCAGGCACCTCCATTCAACTGAGAGATGCAAGCAGCTCCCAGGAGCCTTCAGTTCTGCTCATCAGGGGTGCGAAGAGGCAGCGAGCACGACAAGTAGGTGCAGAGGTAACTTCTGCTTCGAACTTCAGCCTCCCCATTAGAGCGAGCTGGAAACATTTGCTGGTGGGAGAATGTTCCTGGTGACAGGTCCTAAAATAATTGTGGAGGTGACATGAGTGAGCGACACTGATAATGAACACGAGTTGGTGGAGCTGGCATAATTTGCTGCAGAGCTCTGTGGTCCCTAAGGATGCTTTTACGCCCCCGCCGGGGCTAATTTAAGAGAAAGTTTGGGAGTTCGACTTCACCCTGAACCCAGCAGCCTTGCTCCAACTTTTCCCATTGCTCTGCTGAAAGAAAAACATTAACTCTTGGCTGATTTATGTCGAGATTTAGTGTCCAGCTCTTTTTTCAGTCCTCTAGGGAAGCATAATTCCATGGTGACTCACTTGCAGCATCCCAAACAAATATGTCCAGTGTAGTTAGGGAAGAGACGTCCTGTGTCCTCACCCAGCAGGGTGATGCTGGAAGAGGTCACCTCTTTTTTTTTTTTTGGCAGGTCAACAAAGTGGAAGGAACAAATGTCACTTCTGATAGGTCATTTGACTTTATTGCTTTCTGGCAGTTGGGAGAAAGAGAAGGCTCAGGGGAGACCTCATTGCTACCCAAAAGGAGGTTGTAGTGAGGTGGGGATTGGTCTCTTCTTCCTAGTGTCAAATGATAGAATGAGAGGAAACGGCCTCAAGTTGCACCAGGGGAGGTTTAGGCTGGATATTAGGGAAAAATTTCTTTACTGCAAGAGTGGCCAAGCACTGGAACAGGCTGCTCAGGGAGGTGGTGGTGTCACCATCTCTGAAGGTGTTCCAAAAAGTGTGCAGACATGGCATTTCAGGGTGTGCTTTAGTGGCCATGGTGGTGTTGGGTTGACAGTTGGACTCTATGATCTTAGAGGCCTTTTCCAAACAAAACAACTCCATGGTTCCATGATTCTATGAGACAAAGACTGGGGGGAGAGTTTAGGCACCAAGAAGCTGGCCATGGCCACGGGGCTTCGTTTTTGTGAGAATCTGAAGATGTGTTTGCAGCACAGATGTAAACCTCACTGCACTCACCTGTGGGTGTTTTGCTGCTCTGGAGGTTTAGATGAAGCCTCTTAAGTGGAGGAACTTAAAGGCAGGACCAAAGCTCTCTGGTTTTGGAGAAAAGGTAGGTGAATAAATGGAGAAGGCTTTTGGTAGGTGACTGTTTGATTTAAAGGTAACACTGGATTGAGATTGAGACCATCTGGAATCTCCCTGCTCTTTGAGTTGTGAGCCAGTGAGCTCACAACACCAATGTGGACAAGAGGCTACCACACTGGAGTCATAAGGGGAGCCCATGGTTCAAAATGATGATCTGTGACTTATCATAAGCTGAACAGAGACAAATTCAGATCTGAGCTCCTCTTTGAGCTGGCTGAAAGAAGGCATCACCAACAAAATCTGGCAGCAGTTGGGGTGGAGGCTAGGAAAGCACCTGGAGGAGGGATACCAGCCAAGGTCTATCACAGGACTAGCAGGAGAATACTTCTCTCCAACTTTCCTCCCCAGGCAGCCAGGATAGGTGAGGTCAAATGATGACCTCAAGTACCAAGTCCACACTGTCTGATGTGACGTGCTCCTCTAGCACCTGCCCAACTTCAAAGACCCTGGGAGAAGCCAATGGCAGTCATCCCTTCCTCATGTCTAAAGTGTTTCCATCACACTAATCAAATCACTGCCAAATTCAAATCTCTGCTGTGGTTCTGGATTTTACAAACCCTCTCAGTGCATTGAAGCTTTCCAACGTTAGTTTATTCAGATAATTTACAGCTTTTCTCCATGCTAATTAAGGCACTCATTTTCTGACCCTTTCCTTTTCATCCAGGAGCAAAATTTATGGAGAAGATGACAAGCTACCCTCTACTTTTCTTTCATCTATGCTTCCTCTAAAAGCATCATAATTAGAGATCTTCAGCCTTAACGCCTCCAGACTATTGCAAATGAATGATGCCTCCACAATGAATAACCCAATCATCACGTTAGTAGGTTTTAGTATCTCTAGACAAACTTCCAAGAAGTGATGTTGTGCTTCATTTCTGAACCTCTCAACATAAATTATGACTGGTTTGGAACCAATTTCTTTATGTTTGATCTACCTCCCGTGTATATCACAAACATCCGATCTAGAGAGAGCGGTGTCAGAAAAAGCAGCGCAGAATCCCAGCGTGGTAGGGGTTGGAACAGACCTCTGGAGATCATCTACTTCAATCCTTCTGCTAAAACAGTGGCACCCACAGGGGCTTGCCTAGGATCACAATGACCAGATGGATTTGGAATCTCTCCAGAGAAGATTCCTCAACCTCTCTGAGCAGCCTGCTCCAGGGCTCCAGCACCTTCACAACAAAGTTTCTCCTGTTCACATGAAACCTCCTGAGTTCTACTTCGTGCCTACTGCTCCTTGTCCTGCCACTGGGCACCACTGAGAAGATTCTAACCCCACCCTCTTGCCACCCTGTCCTTTAGCTCTTGCTGAGCACTGATCAGATGCCCTCTGGGGCTATTCTTTTCCAGGCTTAACAGCCCCAGGGCTCTCAGCCTTCGCTCCTCACGGAGATGCTCCAGGACTCTCAGCAGCTCTGTAGCCTCTGCTGGACTCTCCCCAGTAGTTTCCTGTCTCTTGAACTGAGGAGCCCAGAACTGGACCCAGTACTGCAGCTGTGGCCTCACTGGGACAAAGCAGAGGAGGAGACCACCAAAGGCTGTGTCGTTTGCTTCATTTTTCACCTGCTGTCAATGTCAGCATTCAGTAACAGCCATAAATCCTGAGGAGTGATTGCTTTTGCTTGTGATAAATGCAACTCCTAACATTGATTTCGGTGGTGGTTTACTTTTTTTCTTGTCAGAGCTGAGGACAAGTCATTCTCGTGGTGCTGGCACAGAAGTCATCTCCAGGCAGGTGCAGTAGCTCCCGGATTGCAGGAGGCTCAATTGCAATCCTAGGAAATATTACAGATCTCTGTTCCCCTCTAGTGGCACAGCCACCAAAAAACCTTCTCCCAGTCCAAACTTCCTTCCTCGGGGATCAGAGAAAAACCTTCTCCGAGTCCAAACTTCCTTCCTCAGGGATCAGAAAGAAAACTTCTCTGAGTCCAAACTTCCTTCCTTGGGGATCAGAGAAAAACCTTCTCCAAGTCCAAACTTCCTTCCTCAGGGATCAGAGAAAAACCTTCTCTGAGTCCAAACTTCCTTCCTTGGGGATCAGAAAAAAACCTTCTCCGAGTCCAAACTTCCTTCCTCAGGGATCAGAGAAAAACCTTCTCTGAGTCCAAACTTCCTTCCTCAGGGATCAGAAATAAAACTTCTCTGAGTCCAAACTTCCTTCCTTGGGGATCAGAGAAAAACCTTCTCCAAGTCCAAACTTCCTTCCTCAGGGATCAGAGAAAAACCTTCTCTGAGTCCAAACTTCCTTCCT